>OZ025254.1:27276201-27898356 GCA_964019135.1 Arenicola marina | reverse complement strand
GTTCGCACCACGGGAGCCTTCCTCGCCCAGTTGGTCAGCAGGCTGAGCGGCAGATCAACAGGTCGTGGGTTCGCACCACGGGAGCCTTCCTCGCTAAGTTTGTAAGCAGGCTGAGCGGCAGATCAACAGGTCGTGGGTTCGCACCACGGGAGCCCCCCTCGCTCAGTTGTTCAGCAGGCTGAGCTGCAGATCAACAGGTCGTGGGTTCGCACCACGGGAGCCTTCCTCGCCCAGTTGGTCAGCAGGCTGAGCGGCAGATCAACAGGTCGTGGGTTCGCACCACGGGAGCCTTCCTCGCTAAGTTTGTAAGCAGGCTGAGCGGCAGATCAACAGGTCGTGGGTTCGCACCACGGGAGCCTTCCTCGCTAAGTTGGTCAGCAGGCTGAGCGGCAGATCAACAGGTCGTCGGTTCGCACCACGGGAGCCTCCCTCGCCCAGTTGGTCAGCAGGCTGAGCGGCAGATCAACAGGTCGTGGGTTCGCACCACGGGAGCCTTCCTCGCTAAGTTTGTAAGCAGGCTGAGCTGCAGATCAACAGGTCGTGGGTTCCCACCACGGGAGCCCCCCTCGCTCAGTTTGTAAGCAGGCTGAGCGGCAGATCAACAGGTCGTGGGTTCGCACCACGGGAGCCCCCCTCGCTCAGTTGGTCAGCAGGCTGAGCTGCAGATCAACAGGTCGTGGGTTCGCACCACAGGGGCCTCCCTCGCTCAGTTGGTCAGCAGGTTGAGCTGCAGATCAAAAGGTCGTGGGTTCGCACCACGGGAGCCTCCCTCGCCCAGTTGGTCAGCAGGCTGAGCGGCAGATCAACAGGTCGTGGGTTGCACCACGGGAGCGTTCCTCGCTAAGTTTGTAAGCAGGCTGAGCGGCAGATCAACAGGTCGTGGGTTCGCACCACGGGAGCCCCCCTCGCTCAGTTGGTCAGCAGGCTGAGCTGCAGATCAACAGGTCGTGGGTTCGCACCACAGGAGCCCCCCTCGCTCAGTTGGTCAGCAGGCTGAGCTGCAGATCAACAGGTCGTGGGTTGCACCACGGGAGCCTTCCTCGCTAAGTTTGTAAGCAGGCTGAGCGGCAGATCAACAGGTCGTGGGTTCGCACCACGGGAGCCCCCCTCGCTCAGTTGGTCAGCAGGCTGAGCTGCAGATCAACAGGTCGTGGGTTCGCACCACAGGAGCCCCCCTCGCTCAGTTGGTCAGCAGGCTGAGCTGCAGATCAACAGGTCGTGGGTTGCACCACGGGAGCGTTCCTCGCTAAGTTTGTAAGCAGGCTGAGCGGCAGATCAACAGGTCGTGGGTTCGCACCACGGGAGCCTTCCTCGCTAAGTTTGTAAGCAGGCTGAGCGGCAGATCAACAGGTCGTGGGTTCGCACCACGGGAGCCCCCCTCGCTCAGTTGGTCAGCAGGCTGAGCTGCAGATCAACAGGTCGTGGGTTCGCACCACAGGAGCCCCCCTCGCTCAGTTGGTCAGCAGGCTGACCGGCAGATCAACAGGTCGTGGGTTCGCACCACGGGAGCCCCCCTCGCTCAGTTTGTAAGCAGGCTGAGCGGCAGATCAACAGGTCGTGGGTTCGCACCACGGGAGCCCCCCTCGCTCAGTTGGTCAGCAGGCTGAGCTGCAGATCAACAGGTCGTGGGTTCACACCACGGGAGCCTTCCTCGCCCAGTTGGTCAGCAGGCTGAGCTGCAGATCAATAGGTCGTGGGTTCGCACCACAGGGGCCTCCCTCGCTCAGTTGGTCAGCAGGCTGAGCTACAGATCAAAAGGTCGTGGGTTCGCACCGCGGGAGCCTCCCTCGCCTAGTTGGTCAGCAGGCTGAGCGGCAGATCAATAGGTCGTCGGTTCGCACCACGGGAGCCTTCCTCGCTAAGTTGGTCAGCAGGCTGAGCTGCAGATCAACAGGTCGTGGGTTCGCACCACGGGAGCGTTCCTCGCTAAGTTTGTAAGCAGGCTGAGCTGCAGATCAACAGGTCGTGGGTTCGCACCACGGGAGCCTCCCTCGCTCAGTTGGTCAGCAGGCTGAGCTGCAGATCAACAGGTCGTGGGTATGCACCACGGGAGCCTCCCTCGCTCAGTTAGTCAGCAGGCTGAGCTGCAGATCAACAGGTCGTGGGTTCGCACCACGGGAGCCTTCCTCGCTAAGTTTGTAAGCAGGCTGAGCTGCAGATCAACAGGTCGTGGGTTCGCACCACGGAAGCCTTCCTCGCTCAGTTAGTCAGCAGGCTGAGCTGCAGATCAACAGGTCGTGGGTTCGCACCAGGGGAGCCTTCCTCGCCCAGTTGGTCAGCAGGCTGAGCGGCAGATCAACAGGTCGTGGGTTCGCACCACGGGAGCCCCCCTCGCTCAGTTTGTAAGCAGGCTGAGCGGCAGATCAACAGGTCGTGGGTTCGCACCACGGGAGCCCCCCTCGCTCAGTTGGTCAGCAGGCTGAGCTGCAGATCAACAGGTCGTGGGTTCGCACCACAGGAGCCCCCCTCGCTCAGTTGGTCAGCAGGCTGAGCGGCAGATCAACAGGTCGTCGGTTCGCACCACGGGAGCCTTCCTCGCTAAGTTGGTCAGCAGGCTGAGCTGCAGATCAACAGGTCGTGGGTTCGCACCACGGGAGTCTTTCTCGCTAAGTTTGTAAGCAGGCTGAGCTGCAGATCAACAGGTCGTGGGTTCCCACCACGGGAGCCCCCCTCGCTCAGTTGTTCAGCAGGCTGAGCGGCAGATCAACAGGTCGTGGGTTCACACCACGGGAGCCCCCCTCGCTCAGTTGGTCAGCAGGCTGAGCTGCAGATCAACAGGTCGTGGGTTCGCACCACGGGAGCCCCCCTCGCTCAGTTGTTCAGCAGGCTGAGCGGCAGATCAACAGGTCGTGGGTTCCCACCACGGGAGCCCCCCTCGCTCAGTTGTTCAGCAGGCTGAGCGGCAGATCAACAGGTCGTGGGTTCGCACCACAGGAGCCCCCCTCGCTCAGTTGGTCAGCAGGCTGAGCGGCAGATCAACAGGTCGTCGGTTCGCACCACGGGAGCCTTCCTCGCTAAGTTGGTCAGCAGGCTGAGCTGCAGATCAACAGGTCGTGGGTTCGCACCACGGGAGTCTTTCTCGCTAAGTTTGTAAGCAGGCTGAGCTGCAGATCAACAGGTCGTGGGTTCCCACCACGGGAGCCCCCCTCGCTCAGTTGTTCAGCAGGCTGAGCGGCAGATCAACAGGTCGTGGGTTCCCACCACGGGAGCCCCCCTCGCTCAGTTGGTCAGCAGGCTGAGCTGCAGATCAACAGGTCGTGGGTTCACACCACGGGAGCCTTCCTCGCCCAGTTGGTCAGCAGGCTGAGCTGCAGATCAATAGGTCGTGGGTTCGCACCACAGGGGCCTCCCTCGCTCAGTTGGTCAGCAGGCTGAGCTACAGATCAAAAGGTCGTGGGTTCGCACCGCGGGAGCCTCCCTCGCCTAGTTGGTCAGCAGGCTGAGCGGCAGATCAATAGGTCGTCGGTTCGCACCACGGGAGCCTTCCTCGCTAAGTTGGTCAGCAGGCTGAGCTGCAGATCAACAGGTCGTGGGTTCGCACCACGGGAGCGTTCCTCGCTAAGTTTGTAAGCAGGCTGAGCTGCAGATCAACAGGTCGTGGGTTCGCACCACGGGAGCCTCCCTCGCTCAGTTGGTCAGCAGGCTGAGCTGCAGATCAACAGGTCGTGGGTATGCACCACGGGAGCCTCCCTCGCTCAGTTAGTCAGCAGGCTGAGCTGCAGATCAACAGGTCGTGGGTTCGCACCACGGGAGCCTTCCTCGCTAAGTTTGTAAGCAGGCTGAGCTGCAGATCAACAGGTCGTGGGTTCGCACCACGGAAGCCTTCCTCGCTCAGTTAGTCAGCAGGCTGAGCTGCAGATCAACAGGTCGTGGGTTCGCACCAGGGGAGCCTTCCTCGCCCAGTTGGTCAGCAGGCTGAGCGGCAGATCAACAGGTCGTGGGTTCGCACCACGGGAGCCCCCCTCGCTCAGTTGGTAAGCAGGCTGAGCTGCAGATCAACAGGTCGTGGGATCGCACCACGGGAGCCTTCCTCGCTAAGTTGGTCAGCAGGCTGAGCTGCAGATCAACAGGTCGTGGGTTCGCACCACGGGAGCGTTCCTCGCTAAGTTTGTAAGCAGGCTGAGCTGCAGATCAACAGGTCGTGGGTTCGCACCACGGGAGCCTCCCTCGCTCAGTTGGTCAGCAGGCTGAGCTGCAGATCAACAGGTCGTGGGTATGCACCACGGGAGCCTCCCTCGCTCAGTTAGTCAGCAGGCTGAGCTGCAGATCAACAGGTCGTGGGTTCGCACCACGGGAGCCTTCCTCGCTAAGTTTGTAAGCAGGCTGAGCTGCAGATCAACAGGTCGTGGGTTCGCACCACGGAAGCCTTCCTCGCTCAGTTAGTCAGCAGGCTGAGCTGCAGATCAACAGGTCGTGGGTTCGCACCAGGGGAGCCTTCCTCGCCCAGTTGGTCAGCAGGCTGAGCGGCAGATCAACAGGTCGTGGGTTCGCACCACGGGAGCCCCCCTCGCTCAGTTGGTAAGCAGGCTGAGCTGCAGATCAACAGGTCGTGGGATCGCACCACGGGAGCCTCTCTCGCCCAGTTGGTCAGCAGGCTGAGCTGCAAATCAAGAGGTCGTCATGGGCAAGTTTCGTCCAACCCCCATTTGTGCTTGTCCCAGGAAGTTTCTTGGCACATTTTCATTTCTTTCCAAGAGTATCTCATCCGGACTTGTTACTATGTTTGAATCGGCGGTCCCCCTGGACCCATCTGTTCGAAGTATATTTCACACGATGTAACCAACAGTTACCGGGGCCGGCCCGGTAGCTCAGTTGGCGCTCGCCTTGAGTGCTCCGGTCACCTGACAGCCTAACGGCACGTGGATCGGTGGTCCGATCCCGCCCCGCTGTGGCCATGTCTGTGTGGTCGCCGGATAAAGATCCCATGTCCGTCTTCGCAACGAATAGGGGGTTATCCCCGGGGACATGGCTCCACTCTCCATTGTTTTTCCCATTGACGCGATATGACCAAAAGTGGTTAAGGCGTCCTGAATATACAACCAAGCAACAGTTACCGGCGACCATGATCTTGGGCCTGAACTACATCACATCAAATCTCAATGGGAGAAACAATGGCTATATAGAGAGATATGTGAACGAAATGTGGCACAAATTTACGCATTATGTAATGGAGATCCTCGTAGTAACAACAATGGTTGATATATAGAGATAAATTGTATCACAAGTATATGAATTATGTAATGGAGAACATATAGAACTGTATCGTTGTACATCTACAACCCCACGCTCTGCCTTCGACTCATTCCGCTAGGGCTCCACTATATCTCTGTTGTCGCCTACTTCCTCAATGCATATTCACCATCGCTCGCCAGGGCGGCGCTGCGCAAATTGATAGGAATTTCTACAAATTAGTCCCGGGACCCAGCCACAGGTGATAAAAAGAAAGCCGGGACCCAGCCACAGGTGATTAAAAGAAAGAGTTCAGTCACAATTATAACTTTTTTGAATGGGCAAAAAAAAAATTGGGGCTGTATTAAATACGCAGAGCTCGTTACTTTCATGTTTTAGTCTTGAAAATTACAATGTTGCAAGAAATTACAGCTGATTTGACTGTTTTTTCAAGAATCTTGACATTTGCCCCCGGCCGACACGTGTAGCGTAGCGCCACCGTGCGGGGAGCTTGCTGCAACCCGCCAGGTCAGCAAAGGGTAGGGGCTTACTCATGGAGGCATGGCTTCTATCTGCCTCGACCATTCATATCTTCTGGACTTGCCCTACAAAGATTAAAGCGCCCGACATAATATAATAAACTAACCAGGCAACTATATTGCAATGGTTCTCATTATCTTTATTATACGTTGTTGGTTTCACATGACGACACATGACGACACATGACGACACATGACGACACATGACGACACATGACGACACAAGACGGCACATGACGCCGGTAGGGAGAACTAACCAAAGAAAGCCAACCCTTTTTGGCTGGCTGCTTGTTTGATTAAGTGGACGAGGCGGTGACATTTGTTGCCTTATTTCGGCGATTCCCCCGCCGAGCGACCTGGGCCGGCTCCGTTTTCTGCAGTTTTAATGTCAACGAGAGAGAGACGGTGGAGAAAAAAGTTGTGGCGCGGGCTAGGCCCCGGAGCGGCCTTTGTGGAGGGGGGCTTTGTCGCAGTCCGCACGCCATCGGGGGGGGGGGGTGGCGGGGCGGTCCTGGGGGGTGGTCGGGGGAAGCCGTGGCTTAGGCCACTCGCGCCTTTCGCTGGCCGCCGTTCGTCAAGAGACAGTGGCGGTGGGGGGTGGTGGGGGTAGGGGGAGAGGGTGGCGGCATTGGTGGCGGTGGGGGGGGGGGGGTCGTTGCGTGGGAGGGAAGGATTGGCGGTGGTGGTGGTGGTGGCAGTATAGTGGTGGTGGTGGTGGCAGTATAGTGGTGGTGGTTGCAGAGCTGGGTGCATGCCAGGGTGGTGACGGTGGTGACGGTGGTAGTGGTTTACTGCTGAGACAGGTAGTCCCCCAAGGGCCGAGGGCGACTAGTAGAGAAGTAAAATCTTTAGATCCAGGAGAGAGAGACAGACAGGCAGGGCAGGGCAGGGCATGGCATGACAGGGCAGGGCAGGGCAGGGCAGGGCAGGGCTGGGTAGCGGGAGGGGGGGAGGGGCAGGGGAGGGGGGGAAGGGGAGGGGAGGGACGCACGGCATGGCGGATTCTACGAGGGTGGGTGGAAGGGAAGGGCGAGGGGAGACGTTGCATATTGACAGCAACGGCGTTGGAGAAAGAGAGCGTGGAGGAAATAAGGAATGTTTAGATATTATTGGAGGGCAAATGAGGAAATAGCGACTTAAAGGGAATGAGAAATTGAGCGTGAGGACTGACGTCAGAGGAGTGGTAAATCTATTGCGTAGAGGAATTTTCTTCCTTCGGGACTTTTGTTTTTCTTATTTTGAGTATTATGGTTGGATTGGGTTAATTTGGACATGTTCAGAGTCTTGGATATTCACGGACAGAGCAACGTTGAGGCAACTAGAAGCATTAAGATCCTGAGCGTGGGCCGAACTAATTATTTGTGATTGATCTGCAGAAAGCCATGGACAAATAGGCATAAATTATACAATGGGTTTTTCGTATAAGGTCTACTATGTATTTCACCAATGTCATTGCCACTCTCGAAATGTAAACATGTGTACAAAATCGCTTGCACCATCTCTGTTTTCATACCATTCTCATTCTCTCTCTCTCTCTGCCTCACTTGTTTTCTTTCTGTCTCAATCTGATTCCACACCGTTCTGACCTACTTTCTTGCTCTTGACCCTCTCATTCCCAAAGCTCCACTCCTACCTCCCACCTTCTTTGTCTTCGTCTCTCACTCCTCTTTTTTGTTTCACGTGCTCTTTCTTCACCTCGTCCCTCTCCTACCCTGCTCGCGTTTTTTCTCTTGCCCCCCCCCTCCTCCTTCCTTTCCCATCTATCTATCTCTCCCTTCGTGCCTTTCGCGCGTTCTTATCAGTCGGTTTCTTTTTCCATTTCTCCTTCTCTTTCTCCCGCTCTTTCTCACTTCTCTCTCTGCCTCTTTTCCCCATGTCGTCTCTCTATTGTTTCTCTTGCTTCACTTCTCTCTCTGTCTCTATTTTCCACTCTCTTTCCACTCTTGTTCTCACCTCTCTCTGCCCCGCCCTTCACTCTGTCTTTCCCTCTCTATGTCACTCTCCCCCCTCTCTCTCCATCCCCACACTCTCCCTCAATCTCTCTGTCTCTCTCTGTCCCTCTTCCCTTCTTTCTCTCTTTCTCTGTCTCTCTCCTTCCCTCTGTCTTCCCCTCTCTATGTCACTCTCCCCTCTCTCTCTCCATCCCCACACTCTCCCTCAATCTCTCCGTCTCTCTCTCTCTCTCTTCCTCTCTCTTTCTATTTCTCTGTCTCTCTCCTTCACTGTGTCTTCCCCTCTCTGTCACTCTCCCCTCTCTCTCCATCCCCACACTCTCCCTCAATCTCTCCGTCTCTCTCTGTCTCTCTCTCCCTCTTTCTCTCGCTTTCTCTGTCTCTCTCCACCTTCCCCTCTGACTCTCACCCCCGGAAAGTCGTGCCCTCTATAGCTGCCGGCCTGGTGTTTCTGTTCTGTATCAACTGCTCGGCTCTCCCCCTTCATTCAAACGTCTACCGCCTACAATTGTGAGGCCGTTTCCTGCCCAAGTCACGAGATGGACTGTGAATGGGCAGCGTCCGCCGTGTGGCTGGGGCGTGCGGCGTGGGGGTAGATTAGGAGTGGGGCTGGGAAGGAGTGAGGGCTTGGCGCCCCCTGTGGGTGTAAGAGAGGGCAGTTACCGACAAAATGAACCATGCTCGTCTGATTTGTGCGGGCTTTGTTTAAAGCGGGTAAAAACGTTAATATAATCGTGAGGCCTTAGTACTGTTTTGGTCCTGAAGGCAACTTTGCAAAACACGACACGTCTTAGAGAACAACGGGTTTAAAGAAAGAAAGTCACAATCCTGTCCACAGTAAGTTCGGATTAGTGGAGACCGGTCGTGGATGCATGCCTATCGTTAAAAGGTGCACTGGTTCGATTCTCCCCTGTGGTCAAATCCCTTCCAAAAGAGGTCAGTCCAAAGTTCTGGTTGCTGGCGTGCCATAGGTGCCCTTGTGCCCCCTTGTGGCCCACTGAGTCATACTGCAAAGGGCCCTCAACGTTTGTCGCAGCTCTTCTCATGCCTCTTTCGCAAAGAGCAGGGAATTGTTGTTTTTCCATTTGGAATTCCACACAACAAATGTTCTCAATGATACAACACAAGCCCTCCGGATCCATATTTCCCAAAAAGACCATATATATGGGATTCCACTCGGACCATGCGGACGCGAGTCTGAGCGGGCTGAGATGCAAACCAAAGGTCATGGGTTCGGAACCTGTCACCTACAAACATGCCGTGTTTCACCAATTCCCGTTGCATGATCACGGGAAGTCTCTGGGCCAACTGTAACACCATGTTAGCCAGAATTGACCAAACGTCATGGGGACGCATCCGCGGTACGTGGCTTCAACCCCCGTTTCATTATGCCGCCAAGGGCCGCCCCGGTAGCTCAGTGGGGTAGAGCGCTCGCCTTGAGTGCTCTGGCCACCTGAGTGCCTAACGGCAGGTGGATCGGTGGTTCGCGCCCCGCTGGGGCCATGTCTGTGTGGTCGCAGGATAAAGACCCCCATGTCCTTCTTCGCAAAGAGTAGGGGGTTACTACCCCTAGGGACTTGGCTCCACTCCGCCATCTATGTCCCATTGACGCGATATGACCAAAAGTGGTTGAAGCGTCCTGAATATACATCCAACCATTATGATGCGATGACGGCCAATGAAGCCTTCATATTCGCAAAAGCCAATATTTTATTTTCATTTCATTTCATGGCCGACCCCCCCCCCCCGCCCCATTCGCCGTCTAGTGGTGTCCGCTTGCTGGCCCTGTGTCACCGCCTTCCCCGCGAGAGGTCGCTTACCCCTGACGGCACCCCCCCGCATCGCCAGATCAAGAGCCCCCTCGACCCCCCCCCCCCCTCAGGCGATCAATTGGAATACCGGCGGCGGGGTCTGGTGGGGTTGAGGGCGGCGGGGTCTGGTGGGGTTGGGTGCCATGGATTCGCTACCGCCGACTCCCAACCTGCCCAGGCGACCCACCTGTAATTACAGACTTCCCCACTTGTTGTTTGGGGAAATCTCCACCTCCACCCTCGCGGCCAGCTTAACTCTGCCCCCACCCCCCCACCCCTCCTGTCAGCGGATGATGTAGTAGGAGGGGAGGGGGGGGGGGTGCCACCATGGCGACCGCCGCCAGGGTAGCAAGGGCGGGTAAGGTGGCGGAGACCCGTCTGGCTGGGGGGCTTATAGGTAGGAGAAGGGTAGTGGGGGTGGTTTGAGACAGGGAGAATGGCAGCCGGGCGGGGGGGGGGGCAGGTTTGTTTCTGAACATAATATGCTTCACCGTTCTTCGTTCGTCGTCATTCTTGTTTTCAACGTGTGCTGTGGTCGTCATGTTATATAAAACGAGCGTAAAATATAACAGGCAGTAACGTGAATATAACAGGCAGTAACGTGAATATAACAGGCAGTAACGTGAATATAACAGTCAACAACGTGAATATAACAGGCAGTAACGTGAATATAACAGTCAACAACGTGAATATAACAGGCAGTAACGTGAATATAACAGTCAACAACGTGAATATAACAGGCAGTAACGTGAATATAACAGGCAGTAACGTGAATATAACAGTCAACAACGTGAATATAACAGGCAGTAACGTGAATATAACAGTCAACAACGTGAATATAACAGTCAACAACGTGAATTTAACAGGCAGTAACGTGAATATAACAGTCAACAACGTGAATATAACAGGCAGTAACGTGAATATAACAGGCAGTAACGTGAATATAACAGTCAACAACGTGAATATAACAGGCAGTAACGTGAATATAACAGTCAACAACGTGAATATAACAGGCAGTAACGTGAATATAACAGGCAGTAGCGTGAATATAACAGTCAACAACGTGAATATAACAGGCAGTAACGTGATAATAACAGTCAACAACGTGAATATAACAGGCAGTAACGTGAATATAACAGTCAGCAACGTGAATATAACAGGCAGTAACGTGAATATAACAGTCAACAACGTGAATATAACAGGCAGTAACGTGAATATAACAGTCAACAACGTGAATATAACAGGCAGTAACGTGAATATAACAGGCAGTAACGTGAATATAACAGTCAACAACGTGAATATAACAGGCAGTAACGTGAATATAACAGTCAACAACGTGAATATAACAGGCAGTAACGTGAATATAACAGGCAGTAACGTGAATATAACAATCAACAACGTGAATATAACAGTCAACAACGTGAATATAACAGTCAACAACGTGAATATAACAATCAACAACGTGAATATAACAGTCAACAATGTGAATATAAAAGTCAACAATATGAACATAACAGTCAACAACGTCAATATATGAAATCAGCCACGTGAATATTACAGTCAACAGCCAAATATAATAAGAACGACTGTTCCTTACTCAAATAAAGACGTCTGTTACATACTCAAACGGCTTCTCCCACACTCCAGTCAAACCACTGCTACATACTCCAATAACATGTCTGTTAAATACTCCAATGAAACGTCTGTTAAATACTCCAATAAAACGTCTGTTAAATACTCCAATAAAATGTCTGTTAAATACTCCAATAAAACGTCTGTTAAATACTCCAATAAAACGTCTGTTAAATACTCTAATAAAATGTCTGTTAAATACTTCAATAAAACGTCTGTTAAATACTCCAATAAAACGTCTGTTAAATACTTCAATAAAACGTCTGTTAAATACTCCAATAAAATGTCTGTTAAATACTCCAATAAAACGTCTGTTAAATACTCCAATAAAAAGTCTGTTAAATACTCTAATAGAATGTCTGTTAAATACTTCAATAAAACGTCTGTTAAATACTCCAATAAAACGTCTGTTAAATACTCCAATAAAACGTCTGTTAAATACTCCAATAAAACGTCTGTTAAATACTCCAATAAAACGTCTGTTAAATACTCCAATGAAACTTCTGTTAAATACTCCAATAAAATGTCTGTTAAATACTCCAATAAAACGTCTGTTAAATACTCCAATAAAACGTCTGTTAAATACTCCAATAAAACGTCTGTTAAATACTCCAATAAAACGTCTGTTAAATACTCCAATAAAACGTCTGTTAAATACTCCAATAAAACGTCTGTTAAATACGCCAATAAAACGTCTGTTAAATACTCCAATAAAACGTCTGTTAAATACTCCAATAAAATGTCTGTTAAATACTCCAATAAAACGTCTGTTAAATACTCCAATAAAACGTCTGTTAAATACTCCAATAAAACGTCTGTTAAATACTCCAATAAAACGTCTGTTAAATACTTCAATAAAACGTCTGTTAAATACTCCAATAAAACGTCTGTTAAATACTTCAATAAAACGTCTGTTAAATACTCCAATAAAATGTATGTTAAATACTTTAATAAAATGTCTGTTAAATACTTTAATAAAACGTCTGTTAAATACTTCAATAAAACGTCTGTTAAATATTCCAATAAAACGTCTATCAAATACTCAAATAAAATGTCTGTTAAATACTTTAATAAAACGTCTGTTAAATACTCAAATAAAAGATGTGTTAAATACTCAAATAAAACGTCTGTTAAATACTCCAATCAAATAAATGTTCCATACTCCAATAAAAACGACTGTTACATACTCCAAAAAAACGCTTTACATACTCCAATAAAAACGACTGTTAACACTCCAATAAAAATGACTGTTACATACTCCAATAAAACGACTGTTCCATACTCCAATACAAAGGACTCTTACATACTCCAATAAAACGACTCTTACATACTCCAGTATAAACGTCTGCTACATACTCCAATCAAAACGACTGTTACATACTCCAATCAAAGCGACTTACATACTCCAATAAAAACGACTGTTACATACTCCAATATAAACGTCTGCTACATACTCCAATCAAAACGACTGTTACATACTACAATAAAAACGATTTACATACTCCAATAAAAACGACTGTTACATACTCCAATATAAACGTCTGCTACATACTCCAATCAAAACGACTGTTACATACTCCAATATAAACGTCTGCTACATACTCCAATCAAAACGACTGTTACATACTCCAATAAAAACGACTGTTACGTACTCCAATATAAACGTCTGCTACATACTGAAGTAAAAACGCTCCCCATATGGGGATTTACCCGGCCATAAGTGCCCTTCCATCATCTCCCTGTAGACTCCCGCCTAGTTCACCCCTTAACTCCCGGGTTATGCAGCTCAGGGAACCCCTGTAAGTACCGTACACAATTATTGCAAGAGTACAAAGCTCTTCCCACAGACGCCCCGCTATGTATTCCATTGTAGTAGGTCAAGGCCGAACGATGTACCCGAGTCTTTCTCCACAAGGGTTGAACTCGGTTGTCTCCCGATGTCCACCGCCACACAAGTGTCAGTCGCGGACACGGACGGGGGAGAGATGGAGGGGGGGGGGGAGATGCGAAGTAAATATTTAATTTTCGGGCAGCCTTGAGGGGACGTCCCTCCATCCCTGAAGGGATAAAGCCAGACGAACCGGTGCTTTGTCCAAGCAAATTGCATCTGGTCCTTCGGGGGCTGGAGTGGTGCGGGGGATGGAGTGGGGGTGGGGGGGGAGGGGTGCGGAGGTCGGTATGGGACTTTTGGCGGGAAACGTAACGCCGGTTGAATGTCGTCTGCTCTCACTCTGGCGGCGATTAAAGGAAACTCGCCGAACGAGTACAAACGAGGTTCAGGGAGATGGTGGACAGATTGGATTTACAAGGAACCCAGGCCTACGTGTCATTGAATTAGGCTGACAACATATGAAACAAATTGAACAAGAACGTTTCTTTATTATTGGCGTTGTATGGGAGCGGGGCGGGTTTCATGTGCGTGTAGTATAACCCATCGTCTGGCATCATAGTGGACCCAATTGTTCCGGAGTACCTTTTTTGCAGTACAGCTCACGTATTACTCACGCGTGTATGCGTTACGGTATTGATTTCATGGCGCATAATTTAGAGAAAATCATTGCCCGTATTTTAGAAGTGGCTGACTTGCCTTCTGATCCACGCAGCATTTACGACAATAAAATAGGCGATATTGGCTTCTTTCAAATCATTGCCCAATTCCGTATACCGCATGGCACGATCCCGTCTGACCTTGCTGGCTGTATTAACCCCGCCATTCCAAGTCAGCCAAGCATAGGGGATGGGCTTTTGTACTAGTGGCGCATGGATGAATTCTTCAACCACTGTTTTATATGGTTTTTACGGAATTCGTGGCCGAAATAAAAATGCTGGTCATCTTCCATAGACCACTTCGCTAATCGTAGTTCCAATTTTGCCACCGTGAGGCGCCACTGCATGGGCAATGCATTCTGGGTATTATTTTGGTCTTTGCGAGATGTCAAGATGGCGTCATCGCCTGACAACGTATTTTGTAGACATTTAAACATGAAAGAGTGTCATCTATGTAACGGAAAAGTTACGTAATCTGGATCTAATTTAGATATGCTCATTAATTTTATACATGCCTTGCCAATAACGTGGAAGTATGGTATTTATCTCCATAGAAAAAGTCAAGATAATACCAAAATATTTCCCATAACTTATTGCGCCAGTCTCGGTTTTTCCAAGATGGCGTATAATTGCAAAGTCGTGTATTGCTTTGTCATGGGCGATAATCGGGAAAATGGACCGGGACACTTCTCTTCTTCGACATCGCTGGATGTCAGTCTAACATTTAAAATCCATGGTGTCTATTTTCTTCAGATGTGTCGCATAGTAAATAATAACCACTTTCACATCGACTTATCAAGAAAAAAACAACAGCCGTCCTTTACGATAACCGATTACGGTTACCATATGTCTGATATTTCATTTCTAGGTAATCATTTATATGTGTATGCGATGTTAGAAATTACGTTTATAAAAAAAAAAGGTATATTGTACGTCATCAAGTTCAAAGCAGCTGATTTCTCTCGATCATGACCACTATAACACTAATATTTAACAACAATAACGCAAATATTTATTGTTGAATTTAGATACCGACGTTACAGCATGGCTTCCTCTCCTTCCCCCGGGGCCGCCCGATAGCTCAGTGGGTTAGAGCGCTCGCCTTGAGTGCTCTGGCCACCTGAGAGCCTAACGGCACGTGGATCGGTGTTTCGCGGGTTACCCCCGCGCTTTGCTTCCATTGCTCCCATTGACGCGATATAACCAGAATTGGTTAACCCCATTCGCTTCCATGTATTAACCGTGTCCAAACGTTGCAATATTCATCTCAGACCGTCTCCGAAAATAACCCGGACACAAATCCGAGCAGTAAGATTTAATGACTGGGGAGACTTGTATGTATGCCAACTACTCTGATCAAGGGAGATGTTTATGTTGGACTCGTCTCTCCCCTGTGTGCCTCTCGCTGTTAACATCCTCACCCGTCATGCAACGGAACCTACCGTGGCGTACCGTAATGTACCGTAATGTATTGTCATATATCATAGCTTAATTACTGTGTCGTGTCGTGCCGTAATATACCGGACCGTAATGTACCATAATGCACTGTACCATATTGTACCGTAATGTACCATAATGCACTGTACCATATTGTACCGTATTGTACCGTATTGCACTGTACCAGATTGTATCGTAATGTACCATAATGCACTGTACCATATTGTACCGTAATGTACCGTATTGCACTGTACCATATTGTACCGTAATGTACCATAATGAACTGTACCATATTGTACCGTAATGTACCGTATTGTACCCTACTGTACCATATTGTACCGTACTGTACCATATTGGACCGTACCGTATCATACTTCATTTTCACGGGTCACCGCTAGATGGCGCCAGGTCTCTATGACCTATGACCCCTGTCTCGCCCTGCCATTGGTCGGTCTGATGGATGGCTGGAGACCCGGATGCGATCGGCGTCCAGATCGCGATGAATGTCGATTCGGCGCCGGATCCCGGAGTCCCTGGCGGGTAATTGTCCGTCACTTAGCACCGAGCTGCCTCCCCCCCCCCCCCTCCCTCTTCCTCCCTCTCCCTCCCCCTCTCCCTCCCCACTCCCCCCATTCGAGCCCCCTGCAGTGGGGTTGTCCTACAGTGGCGCCTCCCGTGGTTTGGAGAGTGGATAAAGGATTTTCCCTTTCGACCCCATCGGGCGGCGACAAGGGCGCCACCTACAGATAGTGTAAGAGTGCGCAGGGAACGAGCGGATATTAATGGGGGAGTCTCGAGTTGGATTCCCATTCAGTACTGCTGGTATCATGGCTGTTAAAACCAGCGCTTTTGGTTGTTGACACTGATCTCGGCGGCATCGAGGTGTCGTTTCTACGATAAAGAGGACGACGATCCTGGAGTAAATTGAAATCCCCAGGCGACCTGCGGCGGGCGGGTTTTATTGGTAACAAGGGTTTCGGGGGAGTTCCGCATGTCTCCGAATGGAGTCAGCCCGGATGTTTGATTGTGTCGAGAGGTCTACGTCCTCGCCAATTGTCATGCCAGGCTTTGTGTGGAGGTGGAGAGGAGGAGAGAGTGGCATGGCGACGGGTGAGAGAGAGAGAGAGATTGAGAGACAAAGTGGTGAGATGGTTGGACAAAAACAGAGAGGCAGATAGGCATATTGAAGAGAGCGGGTAAATGAGACAACCATATGGGGAGAGAGTGAAGTTAAATGAAATGGAGAGAGGAGAAATAGTTGAGAATAGAGAGAAAGGCAGAGGGGGGGGGGGCAGTGAGTTATTGTGGAGAAAGGGTGGAGAGTGAGGTAAACGTGAGAGAAAAGCGGAAAGAAAATTAACAGAAGAACAGAGAAGAGAAGAGATTCTGGTAGTGTGGCTAGATTAGAGTACAAAGTACACAGGACTTCCACGGTATAAAAAAATCCAATATTAACTGTTCAACGTCAAATCAATATCCCAATCAGCCCTGTATTTTTTAATTACTTATCGTTTTATTACGGTGACCCAGCTACGGTAAACGAACAGCGTCTCTAATGGTATATATGTATCTTTATATCTATATATAGAAAGAGAAATTATCTTCTTTATGCTAGGGGGAAAGTGATATTTATATATGAAAATAGTTATTGATCTAGCGAAGAGGCGGAAACCACAGTAATTCTACTAGACAAACCGCATCATTCGCATCAAGAGGGGTCGTGAAGGGGCAAACGGCGACACGCGACACAGGCATACTTTGAAAAGTCGACTTAGACCCCCAAATTCCGACACTGACCATCTGAAAAAGCGACATCGACATCGATAGTGGCATTTGAAAAAAAAACACGTCGAAACGTCGTGAATAATCAACATTCGACGCTGAGAATTAAAAAAAAACAAAAAAGGAGGCATTGGACACTGGACCCCCCCCCCCCTCCCCTCCTCCCCCTCTTCCTGCCCCTTATCAAGTGAAAGAGGCAAAGACGATTACGTGGCTCCTGGGTACACCCAGCGAAGCGCCGCAAAGGCTCATGGGATCGGAAGGGAAGCGTCGCAAGTTTTTGATGGATGCGTCTCAAGGGCACCCGAAGGTCATACCGCAGATTGGAAAAGGCTTCGGGAAACGGGCGGGTCAGAAACTGGGGGTGTTTTTAACAATGGCCGCCGTGGACGTGACCGAAGGGAATTATTTGGGATTCCAGACGGTGTGGGGGTGGAAAGGCTAGGGGGTATGTGTGGGGGGGGGGAGGAGGGGGGGGGGTAGAGGTGGGGGCGTGTGGCTAGATAGGCAACTGTGACTGTGGGTCACTGTGTCTCCTTGCCATATACTGGACGAGAATAGGTTCAAACACGTGTAAATGAACGAACTTAGATATGGTTCTGCACCCGTATTCTATAAACTTTTAGTTTACATGGCTTAAATATCTGTGATGCAAAAGTGATTTAGTCGCAGTCCTATTTGTAAGAATCCACATGGCGTGTAGCCTGTTATGTTCGTTATTCGGGTGGAAAAACCGTTTTATTTTTTTCTGCTTAGCGTTAGGATGTTCTGCGTAACTTGTAAGTAGGGATTAAGGATACGGCCCCCGGCCTTGCCTCCCTATGAAATGGCCAGTGGGGTGCGTAAAGCTAAATTTGATCCATTAAATGTCATACGGCATCCCAGAGGGAGGAACACAGTATTTCGGGTAATCCGGGCTTGGAGGGGTCCTATGAAATGTGCCTGGCTAGTTGTCTGTTCAAGGTTCGAGAAGATGTAAGAGAGGTCCTAGTGATAGGCCAAGGCGGGCAGGGATGGCGATCAGTCACCGGTGTATTGAATAAAAGCCATATCACTGTGTGATGTGGGTGTTGATGGGGGATGAGCAGGATTTTCGTTTTTCGGTGTCGAATGCCGTGGTGAAAGCACACAGATTCTGATTCAATATCATTTATTTGAGCAAGAAGAATCGATACAAACATTAAAGGCAAAACGTGGCAAAGTGGAGATTTCTCGCTCTAAGGAATCCCATTAAGACCAAGAAGGCCGCTATCATAGGAGCCACTATAAGAACAATAAAAGAAGAGAAAAAAAAGTAAAATCATACAAAGGGACAAGTTAGGGGACAACTTAATGCGAGAGTCTTAGCGAGAATTAGATAAAACACAGAATAGTGTTGCATGATGGCGACGGAACTATCCTTTCGTCAAAGGTACCGATCCTGCCCTCCGCGCATGGGTGACTCTATATGGCTCAGCCAGTCGAGGGCAGCATTGTGCTACACGATCTACGGAATTGGGCAATTAAATGATACTTGCCTGTTGATGATATCGATACTGGATCTATCAAATATGTCAAATATGTAAGAGAATGCGTCAAAATTGACGCAAACAAACTGACATGTCGGTGTGATACAAGGGCCCCGGGATGTTTGGTCGAGTAATACGTGGGCTATTCTGAAACACGGGTTCCGAGATGCTTGGTTGAGTGATACATGGGCTATTCTCGGACTCGTGGCTGTGTTCATCAACAGCTATCGGCCTTGTCATCTCGGCCCGAGGACATTTCGCCCCCAGGAAGTATCGGCCCTGAAGACATATCGACCCCCATGACATATCGGCCCCCAGGACATATCGACCCCCAGGACATATCGACCCCCAGGACATATCGGCCCCCAGGACCTATCGGCCCCCAGCACATATCGACCCCCAGGACATATCGACCCCCAGGACATATCGGCCCCCAGGACCTATCGGCCCCCAGCACATATCGACCCCCAGGACATATCGACGCCCGAGGACATATCGACCCCCAGGACATATCGACCCCCAGGACATATCGGCCCCCAGGACATATCGACCCCCAGGACATATCGACGCCCGAGGACATATCGACCCCCAGGACATATCGACCCCCAGGACATATCGGCCCCCTGGACCTATAGGCCTCCAGCACATATCGACCCCCACGACATATCGACCCCCACGACATATCGACGCCCGAGGACATATCGACCCCCAGGACATATCGACCCCCAGCACATATCGGCCCCCAGGACATATCGACCCCCACGACATATCGACCCCCAGCACATATCGCCCCCCAGCACATATCGGCCCTACAGCCGCCCCGATCTCGGCCTCGAGATGAAGTCGACCCCGCCGCTCTGGGCGACAACGGTGTCAGACGCGGTGACACTACCGGGAGGACCGTGGGGCGAAGGCAAGGGGAGGGGTGGGGGGGGGGGAGCGGATGAGGTGGCGTGGGGGTTGCGGCTCTTTCCGAGGAAGGACCGGGTGCTGCCATGACAGCAGGCATATTATAACTCTACCGCGAAGTGTCCTCTGTGAACGGTGCGTGTTGTTATCACCGCTATCAGGTGCTGCATCGGGAACCTCGCCCTCAATTTATGACACCGATTCGCCGCGGGCTGGCGGTTTTATTGGCTATTCTATTCCCCCCCCACCCACCCCAAAAAAAAAATCCGAACCCTGTTTGTTTTTAGCAAAAAGTATTACGGTATCTGGTCTGGCTTATCTCCCCTTGTTTTGGATGCCAGGTTTATGTGTCGTTACCCAATGCATCGGCTCTCGTTGTCCTGGGACAGGGTGGGTGGGTGGGTGGAGGGAGAGAGGGATAGTAATCGGTTATGTTAAGTCAACCGTGTTTCGTCCATCCGGGGAGGGGGCCTCCCTGGTGTAGTGATTAGCGCACTAGACCGCTGATCAAGAGGTCCTGGGTTCGAATCCGGGCTCGTGCACCTAATCTGGGGCATGTTTGATCCATTCATCCATCATCGTCCGGGGGTTCCTTGGCCCGATTTAGCCTTCATGGGCACAAAGGCGGCCTAAAACACCAACATTGCATTCCCTTCTCCCCAGGTTAGCGCAGTTAGTTAGCGGCCTGAGCTGCAGATCAACAGGTCGTAGGTTCGAACCCTGGCCTGTTGTCATCATTCCGGGAGATCTCTTCCACAACCAGTGCAGCCTTCATGTGCATACAAGTGTCCATAGACACCCAACATTTTCACTTGGTGTGCGTGTTTCCCTCCGTGGAGTTGCCAGTCTGAGTGAGAAGCACTGTAATGTCGTCAGATGCATAATAAAGAGGGAATTCCCTCCTTTACCCACCACCTTGACCCCTCCCCCCCCCACCATCACCATCCACTCACCAACCCCCACCCCTCCGCCATCCTCCTCCACCTTTGCCCATTTCTGATATTCCTCAAAGTTCTTCATTCTTTTTCTTTGTTTTAATTCTTTATCATGCTGTAATGTGTCAACTGATAACTAGTGGGTTGAGAACCTTTGACCTGGCACGGACGGCGATCCTTCACCCCCCCCCCCCTCCCCCTATACACCCCCCTTCCCCCCTATGCCCCCACCTTCCCCCCTATATACCCCCTCCCAAACCCCCAACCCCCAACCCCCACTCACTGCCCCACATAGCTCCCACCACTCATCCCCTAACCCCCAACTCGTACTCACCCCTGTCTCAAAGCCAGGATGCCCCCCCCCCCGGAGTCTGAATGCCCTGGGGGCCTTGACGTACCGCCCGAGCTAAGTCCCCCCGCCACCCCCGATGGCTAGGGCTGCCGCCACCAACGTCTCGTGTTCTTTACACGATACTTGTCGCTTCTTCTCAAAAATATGAGTTTTCCGTAACAGTTGGTACCGTTTATTCGTTCCTAAAACACAAACCGAAATGGCTTTTACCCTCTTTACTTTGTGAGCTACTACCGTCTCTTTGGGGCACGTTTGTGTATCCAGCCGGTATTTTCCCGGGTCAGTATCTTTTTTTATACAGCTTTTACGCCAGAACGTGTCGGTTTCAAGTGATCAACTGATAATATTGTGCCACGGTTTTCCGCCGACAAAAATCGTATCCAAAAACCTCGGTTGTATCTTCTGGATCTTGTACTAAATCAGTCGTATGTGATCGTGTTTACGCGTGCGGCAATTTCTTTTTTGTGTCCTAATGTTTTGTTGGCTGAGATGGCGGCCGGGTGGGGGGAACAAGGGGGGGGGGGGTGGAGAGGGTAAAGCCGAATGGGGGGGGGGGGGTTATGTTTGGGTACTCCCGGCCAGAAACATCTCTGATATAGAGGTTAAATTTGAAGGCGGTATCGACTGCCCCATCCACTTGTGCCACCGGTTAAAACGACGGCTATAAGAAGGTCACATTCTAGGACTAATATAGATAAATAATTGGTTGGCTTCCGGCGCAGTCGACTTGAGAAGCGAACCATGTTGTTGTGCATGGTGCGCGAGGGACTTGTTGGTTGTATATTCAGGACGTTTTAACCCTGTCTGGTTATATCGCGTCAATGGAAGAACGGAGGGAAGAGCGGAGCCATGCCCCCGGGGGTAACCCCTTACTCATTGCGAAGGAGGACATCGGATCTTTATCCTGCGACCACACAGACATGGCCACAGCGGGGCGCGAACCACCGATCCACGTGCCGTTAGGCTCTCAGGTAACCAGAGCACTCAATGCGAGCGCTCTAGCCCACTGAGCTATCGCGCCGGCCCCGGATGGATGGATGGATAAAGGGGTGGATGGATGGATGGATAAGGGGGTGGATGGATGGATGGATGGATAAAGGGGTGGATGGATGGATGGATGGATGGATAAAGGGGTGGGTGGATGAATGGATAAAGGGGTGAATAGATGGATAAAGGGGTGGATGGATGGATAAAGGGGTGGGTGGATGGATGGATGGATGGATGGATAAAGGGGTGGGTGGATGAATGGATAAAGGGGTGAATAGATGGATAAAGGGGTGGATGGATGGATAAAGGGGTGGATGGATGGATGGATGGATGGATGGATAAAGGCGGCGTAACCCTCGTCAGGTATATAGATCGCCGTCGACCCAGGTGTGAGATCACACACATCTGGACCCCGCCTCCTCCAGGATGGGGGGTGGAGAGGGGCCGCGGGGGGGGGGGGTTGTATCTAGCCCTCGTTCTCACCTGTGCCTTGCCAGGGATAATCCGGCGTCAGACGAGGTAATTCGCCCATTGTTTCTGCCCGGCGGTAAGTGGCAAGTCGGGGAGGCCCAGCTCCCCGGTAGGTGCCGGGCTCCATACTGATGGCATGGTGAGAGGTGCAATGGAGTGGGGTGGTGGGGTGGTGGGAGGGGAGCGGGGGGGGGGAGGGGAGTCTGGGGGCAGGACAATGATAATGTATAACAAGCAAAAACACAAGATGAGGTGTTTGTATACCTGCCTGCTTGCCTGTGGGCGCTCTACACTCACCCACCCTCCCCCTGCAGCCCTTCCCTCCCTTCCCCATGCCCCTCCCGCTACCCCCCCCCCCCAACCCCCCGCCCACAGCGCACCGCCTTACCGCTCAGGGCTATTGCCAGAAGAGACGACAGGGTGGAGAGGGAGGGGTGTGTGTGTGTGGGGGGGGGGGGGGTGTAAGCGGTGGGGGAGGCCCCGGCGACAGGCTGGAGAAGAGGAAGAGGAAATGGCCATCCTATGCAATCAACCTCATAAGGCTGGTCCAGGGCAGCTTGGCGGAATGTATATATATATTTTAAATATGTAATAATTAATAAAAATACATGTGGATGGTGAGGCAGGTGAAGCTGGCAAATAATAGCCACGATGTAATACTCGTCGCCGGTGGCAATGCCGCCAGCTGTTGTGCGGCAGGTGTCGCGACTACAGGTGAAACGGAGATTTGCTGCGGCGATAATAAGGAGGAATGATGGTGGATGGGTTGGTCGGTCGGTCGGTTGTACATTCAGGACGCTTTAACCATTTGTGGTCCTGTCGCGTCAATGAGAGACGGAAGGGAAGAGCGGAGCGCTCTAACCCACTGAGCTATCGAGACGGCCCCTTCTCTATGTTTGAATGCGACCTCAGGGAGAGAAGTCAGAGTTCATGAGAGCTCACTCTTGTTGACTGCGAAGATCAAACATCTTGTGAAAAACTCCCTCTTGCTGTGTTTTTAGTAATGATTGCAAATGGTTATGCAAGAATAATACACTGCACATACACTTTATACATTGAAACACAACTTTCGCATCATCCAGCAAACCCTGGTTTGTGACGTGCTGTGGGCGTGTAGGAGTTCCGACAACCGATCTAACTTGGGATAAAAACAATATATATACAGCACAGTATATCTAAGTAGGGATGGGGAACGGAACCAGGTAGATGATAACGCTAGTGTATAAGGAAGGCTCAACACACGCCATGCACGACATCCTGTAGAAATGGAAAACCCTTATTGGGGCACTCCATGAAAACACGCATTGAATGAACCATTCCGGCACATGTGAACGAGTCGCACACTTGTATCGGTGCATGCGACCATCTTATGGCTAAATAATGTTAATTTGACAGTGAGTCCTTCTTTCACTTCTTTCATTGATGCGTATGTCAACTGCTCATCTCTGCCCCAGTCCTGGATAGCCTTAACGATTTGCGCTGCACCAAGATCAGTCGAGGACGGAGTTCAATTTCGTTTGTACGAGAGAGAGAAAGAACCCATTGCAATGTCCAGTGACCCCCATATCATTCTCGTGAAGCTAGCCGTCACCAGGTGGCGCCGGTGGTGACATTAAATACGTAACCGTTGCAACGCTTCTCATCGAAATAAAACGGTGCCACGTACAGGCCGCCAGTGCCGTTTCTCCTTTTCAGGGCTTCGCGGCATGCGAGTCCAGTTTTCTTCCTGTAACTTGGCTTACTTCGCCGTCCACCTGGTTTACGTAATCGCATCAGGGTTACCAGCGAACTGTCAGGAAAGCGCCACATTTGGCCACCACACTCGTTGTTCTCAGAATGACTTGTTTGGGTTAATGTTCCGTTGTTTTAAAAAACACTAGGAGAATATTTTTTCATGGTTATGGCGTTGCTTATATTGCTTACTTGATGGCGACATTTAAACCACTTCCGGTGGCTTGGTTGGTTGCGCGTTCAGTCGAGTGCTTTGCTAGACCAGCACAACCGAACCAGTGTGTGGTTCGAACCCCACGTGCTCGAATGGTTCTCATGTTAGTGCAGGATAGATACAGATATTTTTCTCTTCGCAAAGAGTAAGTGGTTATACTCGCGATATGATCTACTGAGGTTCAAACAACCAACCGATGATTTCCCGGATCATGGCAATATTGTGGCTCTATGGAATTGTGTATCTTCCTTTCTTAAGATGGAATCGTGTAGAAATGTGGCAAAGAGTAAGTGGTTATACTCACTATATGGTCTACTGAGGTGAAGGCGTCCTATTTTAAACAACCAACCAATCATTCTCGGATCATGGCAATATTGTGGCTCTATGGAATTGTGTATCTTCCTTTCTTAAGATGGAATCGTGTAGAAATGTGGCAAAGAGTAAGTGGTTATACTCACTATATGGTCTACTGAGGTGAAGGCGTCCTATTTTAAACAACCAACCAATCATTCTCGGATTATGGCAATATTGTGGCTCTATGGAATTGTGTATCTTCCTTTCTTAAGATGGAATCGTGTAGAAATGTGGCAAAGAGTAAGTGGTTATACTCACTATATGGTCTACTGAGGTGAAGGCGTCCTATTTTAAACAACCAACCAATCATTCTCGGATTATGGCAATATTGTGGCTCTATGGAATTGTGTATCTTCCTTTCTTAAGATGGAATCGTGTAGAAATGTGGCAAAGAGTAAGTGGTTATACTCACTATCTGGTCTACTGAGGTGAAGGCGTCCTATTTTAAACAACCAACCAATCATTCTCGGATTATGGCAATATTGTGGCTCTATGGAATTGTGTATCTTCCTTTCTTAAGATGGAATCGTGTAGAAATGTGGCAAAGAGTAAGTGGTTATACTCACTATATGGTCTACTGAGGTGAAGGCGTCCTATTTTAAACAACCAACCAATCATTCTCGGATTATGGCAATATTGTGGCTCTATGGAATTGTGTATCTTCCTTTCTTAAGATGGAATCGTGTAGAAATGTGGCAAAGAGTAAGTGGTTATACTCACTATATGGTCTACTGAGGTGAAGGCGTCCTATTTTAAACAACCAACCAATCATTCTCGGATTATGGCAATATTGTGGCTCTATGGAATTGTGTATCTTCCTTTCTTAAGATGGAATCGTGTAGAAATGTGGCAAAGAGTAAGTGGTTATACTCACTATATGGTCTACTGAGGTGAAGGCGTCCTATTTTAAACAACCAACCAATCATTCTCGGATTATGGCAATATTGTGGCTCTATGGAATTGTGTATCTTCCTTTCTTAAGATGGAATCGTGTAGAAATGTGGCAAAGAGTAAGTGGTTATACTCACTATATGGTCTACTGAGGTGAAGGCGTCCTATTTTAAACAACCAACCAATCATTCTCGGATTATGGCAATATTGTGGCTCTATGGAATTGTGTATCTTCCTTTCTTAAGATGGAATCGTGTAGAAATGTGGCAAAGAGTAAGTGGTTATACTCACTATATGGTCTACTGAGGTGAAGGCGTCCTATTTTAAACAACCAACCAATCATTCTCGGATTATGGCAATATTGTGGCTCTATGGAATTGTGTATCTTCCTTTCTTAAGATGGAATCGTGTAGAAATGTGGCAAAGAGTAAGTGGTTATACTCACTATATGGTCTACTGAGGTGAAGGCGTCCTATTTTAAACAACCAACCAATCATTCTCGGATTATGGCAATATTGTGGCTCTATGGAATTGTGTATCTTCCTTTCTTAAGATGGAATCGTGTAGAAATGTGGCAAAGAGTAAGTGGTTATACTCACTATATGGTCTACTGAGGTGAAGGCGTCCTATTTTAAACAACCAACCAATCATTCTCGGATTATGGCAATATTGTGGCTCTATGGAATTGTGTATCTTCCCTCCTTAAGATGGAATCGTGTAGAAATGTGGCAAAGAGTAAGTGGTTATACTCACTCTATGGTCTACTGAGGTGAAGGCGTCCTATTTTAAACAACCAGCCAATCATTCTCGGATTATGGCAATATTGTGGCTCTATGGAATTGTGTATCTTCCTTTCTTAAGATGGAATCGTGTAGAAATGTGGCAAAGAGTAAGTGGTTATACTCACTATCTGGTCTACTGAGGTGAAGGCGTCCTATTTTAAACAACCAACCAATCATTCTCGGATTATGGCAATATTGTGGCTCTATGGAATTGTGTATCTTCCTTTCTTAAGATGGAATCGTGTAGAAATGTGGCAAAGAGTAAGTGGTTATACTCACTATATGGTCTACTGAGGTGAAGGCGTCCTATTTTAAACAACCAACCAATCATTCTCGGATTATGGCAATATTGTGGCTCTATGGAATTGTGTATCTTCCTTTCTTAAGATGGAATCGTGTAGAAATGTGGCAAAGAGTAAGTGGTTATACTCACTATATGGTCTACTGAGGTGAAGGCGTCCTATTTTAAACAACCAACCAATCATTCTCGGATTATGGCAATATTGTGGCTCTATGGAATTGTGTATCTTCCTTTCTTAAGATGGAATCGTGTAGAAATGTGGCAAAGAGTAAGTGGTTATACTCACTATATGGTCTACTGAGGTGAAGGCGTCCTATTTTAAACAACCAACCAATCATTCTCGGATTATGGCAATATTGTGGCTCTATGGAATTGTGTATCTTCCTTTCTTAAGATGGAATCGTGTAGAAATGTGGCAAAGAGTAAGTGGTTATACTCACTATATGGTCTACTGAGGTGAAGGCGTCCTATTTTAAACAACCAACCAATCATTCTCGGATTATGGCAATATTGTGGCTCTATGGAATTGTGTATCTTCCTTTCTTAAGATGGAATCGTGTAGAAATGTGGCAAAGAGTAAGTGGTTATACTCACTATATGGTCTACTGAGGTGAAGGCGTCCTATTTTAAACAACCAACCAATCATTCTCGGATTATGGCAATATTGTGGCTCTATGGAATTGTGTATCTTCCTTTCTTAAGATGGAATCGTGTAGAAATGTGGCAAAGAGTATGTGGTTATACTCACTATATGGTCTACTGAGGTGAAGGCGTCCTATTTTAAACAACCAACCAATCATTCTCGGATTATGGCAATATTGTGGCTCTATGGAATTGTGTATCTTCCTTTCTTAAGATGGAATCGTGTAGAAATGTGGCAAAGAGTAAGTGGTTATACTCACTATATGGTCTACTGAGGTGAAGGCGTCCTATTTTAAACAACCAACCAATCATTCTCGGATTATGGCAATATTGTGGCTCTATGGAATTGTGTATCTTCCTTTCTTAAGATGGAATCGTGTAGAAATGTGGCAAAGAGTATGTGG
This sequence comes from Arenicola marina, assembly GCA_964019135.1. Taxonomy (NCBI): domain Eukaryota; kingdom Metazoa; phylum Annelida; class Polychaeta; family Arenicolidae; genus Arenicola; species Arenicola marina. The sequence continues at coordinate 27,871,006 of OZ025254.1, read as the reverse complement.
TTATACTCACTATATGGTCTACTGAGGTGAAGGCGTCCTATTTTAAACAACCAACCAATCATTCTCGGATTATGGCAATATTGTGGCTCTATGGAATTGTGTATCTTCCTTTCTTAAGATGGAATCGTGTAGAAATGTGGCAAAGAGTAAGTGGTTATACTCACTATATGGTCTACTGAGGTGAAGGCGTCCTATTTTAAACAACCAACCAATCATTCCCGGATTATGGCAATATTGTGGCTCTATGGAATTGTGTATCTTCCTTTCTTAAGATGGAATCGTGTAGAAATGTGGCAAAGAGTAAGTGGTTATACTCACTATATGGTCTACTGAGGTGAAGGCGTCCTATTTTAAACAACCAACCAATCATTCTCGGATTATGGCAATATTGTGGCTCTATGGAATTGTGTATCTTCCCTCCTTAAGATGGAATCGTGTAGAAATGTGGCAAAGAGTAAGTGGTTATACTCACTATATGGTCTACTGAGGTGAAGGCGTCCTATTTTAAACAACCAACCAATCATTCTCGGATTATGGCAATATTGTGGCTCTATGGAATTGTGTATCTTCCTTTCTTAAGATGGAATCGTGCAGAAATGTGGCAAAGAGTAAGTGGTTATACTCACTATATGGTCTACTGAGGTGAAGGCGTCCTATTTTAAACAACCAACCAATCATTCTCGGATTATGGCAATATTGTGGCTCTATGGAATTGTGTATCTTCCCTCCTTAAGATGGAATCGTGCTTCTTCCCTTCTTCAGGTGGAAGAACGGATTATACCAATCCGCCGCTGCCACAAAACTGCGTGAAAACCCTTGTCAACACCTTGTATTTCCGTAAAAATAATGGCTGAATCTCACATATATTCACGTTCTCTGGACTCTTCTTGCAATATTCACAACTGCTGAGGAAACAAAACCGCCTAATATCCCAATAGCCACTTTTCGGCACTGGCCGGATGGGGGGCTTCCCTGGTGTAATGGTGAGCGCACCGGACCGCAGATATATAGGTCCTGGGTTCGAATCTGTATAAAATGCGTGTCTAATCCATGTCTAATTCATTAGCCGGTTTTAGCTGTGGGGATTTCAGAACTCCTTGGTTCCTTGGATGTTCGCCCACATGAATAGAGCTGCTCGTAAGGTTTTAGGGAGATTTAGGGACGATATGGTGGGTTTTTTGGGGGGGGTTTTGCCATTTTGTGTTGAAGCAATAGCTCACGTATTGATCACGTGTATCACAGATTCAGGCAAAATGCAGCTTGTTACAATATGTGGTAACCATTGAGCCTTCTTTGTTTATCGCTGGTGGTGTAATCAGGACTCTCATCGTTGTCTTGTGTGGCCTGATGCTAAGACCATGTCGTGCGAGGTTGCAGGTTCAAATCCCACGTGCGTCTGGGGTTGATCACCAGTTCACCTCATTGTCCCAGGAGGGTTCTGTGAGCCCATGCGTGCAAAAAGATGGCCTAAAACAAAAGTGCATCCACCCATTCATTAATCATAGTAGCTTTCACCAAAAGAGAGACGAAATAGTCACGCTGCGATGTCTTTGATCGATCCATTCGGTCCAATCCATCCATTTCGTCCAATCCATCCATCCATCTATTCATTTCGTCCGATCCATCCATCTATTTCGTCCAATCCATCCATCCATTTCGGCCAATCCATCCATCCATTACGTCCAATCCATCCATCCATCCATCCGGACCTATCACCGTATCCTGCTACCCATTCGGCCACTGCTAGTTCACGGTGCGTGTCCCGCCTGTAATGGTAATGATGCCAGACTTATATAATCCCAAACGTCGGAGCTTCGGATTCCTCAACACAGTTTCTGGCCCGTTCTGGACAGTTTAATTAAAGCGTTCGTAACGACGACAATTTTATAGCTGCCGCACCTTGCCAGCCACGTGTCTGGGACGGGCCTGCGCCAGCTGCTCTCTGACCACTCTGCCCGCAGGGGTCGCTCGTTCCTCACATCCCTTCTGCCCCGCCTGGTGCCCCTGCCTCACCGTGGGGGATTACCGGTCGTGGTTTCCGCTGATGGGTTGGCTTAAGGAAGACGCGTTGACCTCTGTAGGTCATCATATCGTGAGCATGTATCCGAACGCTGATCAGGTGGAAAGCGGATAGCCTCAATTTAAAGTTGCTCGTGCAGCAATTTTTTCCCATGAGAAACACTTTGCATCTTTCAGTTGCATAGGATTCACCGATGACTTTATTGAGTAAAGACAATTTTATAATGTGCAAGGACAGAAAAGAGGGTTGGGCGTGACTTCTGTGTGTGCTGCGTCACCAAACTGTGCGCATGGTTAACTTTTTTGGCCACTTGAATTCGAAATGGATATGAGAATGTATAAATCTCGTAAAGATTTAACACTGAAACAGGTCGAATAATGCGTCCAGATTATATGTACGAAACTGTATATGAAATTTATTCGAAGAGGATATACCGTGGGAGTAACTTTACTCAAAATTGCATCAATGTGTCGATCGCGATATTAATAGTACAATGAAGATTGCACATGTGCAACTTGAAGTCAAACAACTTATTTTCACGTGTGAGTTATTATGTTGCCTGTTCTGCTGTCGCCCTTTTTATTGTCATTGGTATCACCAGTTTTGTATTGTCCGCCATTAACCACGTGCTCTGTATAGTCCGCCATTAACGACGTGTTCTATATGGTCCGCCATTAACCACGTGTTCTGTATGGTCCGCCATTAACCACGTGTACTGTATGGTCCGCCATTAACCACGTGTTTTGCTACTTACAGTTGCCCCGGGTGAGACCCCAACCAACAAAGCCATCCTCCTCGGAGCCACTTTCCTCGTCGACTTCATGTACTTCGAGAGGAACAAGAACAACTAGACAGGAAGGATTCGGTCGACCATCGCATGGCTCTACATAGGATTCCATGGCACCATCAGTACTACTGCCCTGTTCATGGACTGCAGCGCCACCTGTAGCCAGGAGAATGTAGCTACAATGCGACGTGAGGCGACCAGATCACATGTCTTCACCTAGACGCTTTTCCTTTAAATCTTCTCGGTGTCTGATTTTGTATTTCCCTCGCTGACAGCAAGCAACCACGATTTCACTATTTAACTTCATTTAACAGCTTATGAATATGAGATTCGATCCTACTCCTGTGAAAAAATAGCCCTGTTAGAGCCCACAATATGAATTATGTAGTAAATGGTAGGCGTGAGTGCTACGTGAGCTATCATGGTTCGCCCCACGACCATGTCAAAGCTACCCGATGTTGCTTATGCGAGCAATGCGTATGGTACATTGAACCAATGGTCACCGCTTCTTAACGGTGGAAATAGACCAAATGTTATCAATTTTTTTATTACCAAAGGTGTGTTCTCCATTACATATTCGCATGTGCTACGCTTTTATACCTCTTCGCCGCCCGTTAGTGGTTGCGTTTTCATATTCTGTATGTTTTGAACTTGAATTGATACAAGCTATGGGGATTAACCAGGGTAAATGTAGGCATATTCCCTAACCAAGGACATGTCGATACCCTTGTGAGTATCATTAGTGCCGCTGCTGAGTAGAAATCCAGGGCCAGTCCCTTCACAGTAGAAAATTCCATCCATTATCGCGTCCCGATAGCTCGGTAGGTTAGAGCGCTACCCTTGAGTGATCTGGCCACGTGTGAGAGCCTAACGGCACGTGGACCGGTTGGTCGAGCCCCGCTGTGGTCATGTGTGTGTGGTCGCAGGATAAAGATCCCATGTCTTTCTTCGTAAATAGTAGGGGGTTACCCCCGGGGATATGACTCCTCTTCTTTCCTTCCACCACTGGCGCGATAAGACCAAAAGTGGTTGAAGCGTTCTGAATACACAACCAACCAACCGTTGTCGCGTTGGTTTTCGCCCTTCGCTCTGCGCAGATATTAAGGTTATAGCTGAGGACTTCCGGGCCAGACCAAAGCAGGACTTGTCGGGGCGGATTCGTTTTGATCCAGTTCCGGCTTGACATCACTGCTTTACTCACTTCTCGTGTCCACCGATACATTGCTTTTTATGATATGATTTTTCTTTTTTTGAATATCATTTTTGACATGTGGAAATCTAAAATATTTTGGAAACCAATTAGGGGTGGAGCGCGATGCGGCGTGAGTGGGGACTGATTGGGTTTTTTCCTGTTCCAGTTTGTATAGATACCACTTCAATACCCCTTTTTTTCGTTCCCACCAGTAATGGTCTTTGAGCTATTTATAATATGAAAAACGTGTTTTTCTTTTATTGAAATGTCGAGATGGGAAGTAGATTTGGACACCTACTACACACGCCGTACTACCCTCTACTTTCATCGCGCTCTGCTAGGCCAGCCCAAGCGGCCGGTGTGTGGTGGAGCGTGCTCTGCCAGGCCAGCCCAAGCGGCCGGTGTGTGGTCCAGCGTGCTCTGCTAGGCCAGCCCAAGCGGCCGGTGTGTGGTCCAGCGTGCTCTGCTAGGCCAGCCCAAGCGGCCGGTGTGTGGTCCAGCGTGCTCTGCCAGGCCAGCCCAAGCGGCCGGTCCAGCGTGCTCTGCTAGGCCAGCCCAAGCGGCCGGTGTGTGGTGGAGCGTGCTCTGCTAGGCCAGCCCAAGCGGCCGGTGTGTGGTCCAGCGTGCTCTGCTAGGCCAGCCCAAGCGGCCGGTGTGTAGTGGAGCGTGCTCTGCTAGGCCAGCCCAAGCGGCCGGTGTGTGGTGGAGCGTGCTCTGCCAGGCCAGCCCAAGCGGCCGGTGCGTGGTCGAGCGTGCTCTGCCAGGCCAGCCCAAGCGGCCGGTGTGTGGTCCAGCGTGCTCTGCCAGGCCAGCCCAAGCGGCCGGTGTGTGGTCCAGCGTGCTCTGCCAGGCCAGCCCAAGCGGCCGGTGTGTGGTCCAGTGTGCTCTGCTAGGCCAGCCCAAGCGGCCGGTGTGTGGTGGAGCGTGCTCTGCTAGGCCAGCCCAAGCGGCCGGTGTGTGGTGGAGCGTGCTCTGCTAGGCCAGCCCAAGCGGCCGGTGCGTGGTCGAGCGTGCTCTGCCAGGCCAGCCTAAGCGGCCGGTGCGTGGTCCAGCGTGCTCTGCTAGGCCAGCCCAAGCGGCCGGTGTGTGGTCGAGCGTGCTCTGCCAGGCCAGCCCAAGCGGCCGGTGTGTGGTGGAGCGTGCTCTGCTAGGCCAGCCCAAGCGGCCGGTGCGTGGTCGAGCGTGCTCTGCCAGGCCAGCCTAAGCGGCCGGTGTGTGGTCCAGCGTGCTCTGCCAGGCCAGCCCAAGCGGCCGGTGCGTGGTCGAGCGTGCTCTGCCAGGCCAGCCCAAGCGGCCGGTCCAGCGTGCTCTGCTAGGCCAGCCCAAGCGGCCGGTGTGTGGTCGAGCGTGCTCTGCCAGGCCAGCCCTAGCGGCCGGTGTGTGGTCCAGTGCGCTCTGCTAGGCCAGCCCAAGCGGCCGGTGTGTGGTTCAGCGTGCTCTGCCAGGCCAGCCCAAGCGGCCGGTGCGTGGTCGAGCGTGCTCTGCCAGGCCAGCCCAAGCGGCCGGTGCGTGGTCGAGCGTGCTCTGCCAGGCCAGCCCAAGCGGCCGGTGTGTGGTCCAGCGTGCTCTGCCAGGCCAGCCCAAGCGGCCGGTGCGTGGTCGAGCGTGCTCTGCCAGGCCAGCCCAAGCGGCCGGTCCAGCGTGCTCTGCTAGGCCAGCCCAAGCGGCCGGTGTGTGGTCGAGCGTGCTCTGCCAGGCCAGCCCTAGCGGCCGGTGTGTGGTCCAGTGCGCTCTGCTAGGCCAGCCCAAGCGGCCGGTGTGTGGTCCAGCGTGCTCTGCCAGGCCAGCCCAAGCGGCCGGTGCGTGGTCGAGCGTGCTCTGCCAGGCCAGCCCAAGCGGCCGGTCCAGCGTGCTCTGCTAGGCCAGCCCAAGCGGCCGGTGTGTGGTCGAGCGTGCTCTGCCAGGCCAGCCCAAGCGGCCGGTGTGTGGTCCAGCGTGCTCTGCCAGGCCAGCCCTAGCGGCCGGTGTGTGGTCCAGTGCGCTCTGCTAGGCCAGCCCAAGCGGCCGGTGTGTGGTCGAGCGTGCTCTGCCAGGCCAGCCCTAGCGGCCGGTGTGTGGTCCAGTGCGCTCTGCCAGGCCAGCCCAAGCGGCCGGTGTGTGGTCGAGCGTGCTCTGCCAGGCCAGCCCAAGCGGCCGGTGCGTGGTTCGAACCACCCCTGTGCAAATGTCGTCTGTCTTTGTGCAGGATAACGATTCCTGGAGACATAGCTCCACTGTTCCTTGACCTTTGTTAAAAATTTGTGTTAAAAACTGGCCTCATAATATAGAACATGTGTATGTAACCATCTGCGGATACCTACCCCTGTGACAATACCCTATAATGGATATGTCTGCTGACGTCCTAGGAGCTTTACAATGGTAGTACGTGTATGTAGAACAGGCTCCGTAGTTATTAACCTTACTTAACGCCAGAAGTATAACAATTGAAACGTGTTTCTCTGGCTAAACAGAAAAAAGCTTTCACCAACAGCATTTTACAGCATGAGGAACGTGCCAAACTGACGGTGAACGGCATTTGCGGATTATAGACACTATGGACCACTACGCGCGTGATAAGCTATGGCGGAAAGGCACTTTTAAAAGCTTGAGTTACGACTGGATTACGAATGCGAGCTCCGAGCCGGTATTCGTAATAAGGTGGTAACTTACGCATGTGAGCACGCTTTCTCATCTAAGCATCCCAAGCTCGTTGCGATAGAATTCAGCATCACAGCATTTTTTTTCTGTTGGCACTGTTTTCTGTTTTCCTTTTATAGATGCATCTAATTACTGGAGTTTTTTTTTTACTGAGGCGAAGCGTTAAGAAGGTCTTGAGTAGTCCTAAGTAAACTCAGCAGAAAACAGTGCTGTGAATTTAGCGTCTCAGCATTGTTTTCTGTTGACACTTTGGCACTTTCGTTCTTCTAAAGATGCATCTAATGGCAAGAGTTTTTTTTACTGAGGCGAAGCGTTAAGAAGGTCTTGAGTAGTCCTAAGTAAACTCAGCAGAAAACAGTGCTGTGAATTTAGCGTCTCAGCATTGTTTTCTGTTGACACTTTGGCACTTTCGTTCTTCTAAAGATGCATCTAATGGCAAGAGTTTTTTTTACTGAGGCGAAGCGTCAAGAAGGTCTTGAGTAGTCCTAAGTAAACTCAGCAGAAAACAGTGCTGTGAATTTAGCGTCTCAGCATTGTTTTCTGTTGACACTTTGGCACTTTCGTTCTTCTAAATATGCATCTAATGGCAGGAGTTTTTTTCTTACTGAGACGAAGCGTTAAGAAGGTCTTAAGCAACGCTTTGTAAGGTTTATTGATACCGACCATGGTGTTTAGCAATTCTCTTCTAACCAGTTACTCATGAGTTACTCACAACCCTTGTGATACCAAAGCAAAAAGGAAGCGAGATTAACAGTGGTACCGTGTATCACAGGTCTTTTATTAACAATGTTACTCATGCCCACATCTGTGATACCGACGAAGAAATGTTGGGAGTTATCTTCTGTTCTAACGAGATTACACTTCCTGGCATCATCTATAGACACAATGCTATCCCCATTTACTCCTTACTCAATCATCTCAAGTCCAGTCCCTGTGAAGCCCTAAACGAGTTTATACGGCCAGTTACTAAAAAGATTATAGTCTTTATTCAATTAGAATGTGATACACCAAAGGAGAAGTGTTGAATAGCTTCTAATGACAGATGCTGAATGAATGGGTAAATAAATACCGTTGTCGTGGCGTCTTCCTTGACTCGGTTTAGCTCATAATGTGCACCAAAATAGTCTAGAACACTCAGCCACCCGACAGGAGGAGTTTGGACTGGAAAGTTCCATGCGTTATTGGTTTCGGTCGCGTGACATTACTCATGGCATGGTGGTTGTTAGTGACTTTAACTCAGATAAGGTTGTGGCCTAAGTCATATTCAGGACATCAGAGGCACTTTACTTGAGAACATGAAACGTTACCCAGACTTGTGACGTTATTTTTTCACTTTTATGTATACTACTTCGTTGGCTGTGACACACAACTTAACACACAGGCCCAGACTCAAATGAAATACAGCTTAATAGGAGGCCTTTCAATGCGCGGTTTACACCCATAAGAATATGTTGTAGTCTTGGAAGCTTTTTCGTTTATGTACGTAAACAGTGTATTCTAATTTAAAGAACAAAATGTCTGCAAAACTTATGATAATTGTGATAATAACACTACTTATCAGTCAACCTACCACGTCGGTCTGTTAGTTACATGGCAGTTATTTCCTCGTGTTTCCGATTTTATGACTTCTGTAAGTGTCTGTACCTGGATTCACGACTGCGATATCCCATAGAAATACTCGATGTTCAGTTATTAGTGAATGTTAGTACCTATACCAGCAGATATCTAAATGTGACTTTTTTAACGTGGGTTGCTTATGTCATTTATAGCGGTAACGTCGTAAAGGTTCTACAAACTGTTTAAAATATTATTATAATCTGTTTGTTATTTGTAATACTCAAATATGTTGTATGTTATATCTCTGAACTTTACTATGAGGTGTTGGCGTCCAAAATTGGTGACGAAACGGTCCGTACCAATGGTTCTCGCTGAATTGAAATATTACGTACTTTTTACATTGACACATTATTATCAAGTTGTTGGACACCTTTTTTACCCTTATTTATTCCCTTTTTGTCATATCAACTTCCTTTTATTAAGACCTGCATTGATGATACTCATGTTCACAGATCAGTTGAAAGAAACTTGTTTCAGTGGCCATCATAAGCTATGAAATGTGTTTTTTGGCAACAAATGTCCACATGTTACGACCCACTATTTCTCACCATATGAAAGACAGAAAACATCCTCCGTGACACGGAAGACATATCCCAGATATCGTGAAATGGCTGTGCGCTGAACTTGCTCTAATTCCAAATGTCCAACTTATTTGATTGACTATTTATTCAAACAGTCTTGCATATTTGGGTCCTCTATAAGAACATTCGCTACGCGCTGATTCTCACTTGTATCGTCTCTAGAACTTATTCTTTATATTAATAAATATTATTAATTATTAATAATACTTATTCTGTATTAATATCATCGCGATCGGAATTTTTGTTACGCTTATGTAACACGATGGTTCTCTCCAGATATAGTTGTGATAAACCAACTGCTGTTAGATCACATTGTGTCTTGTCGCCAGAAGGTAGCGCCACCTGTTGGTCAGAGATTCTGTTTTTTACTTCTTAGAATAAAGACCAGTATCTCGGTGTGTGGTGGCCTTTTACCCGGTAGGGCGGTCACAGTGACAGGGTCCTCGATTTACCAGTTCCCGCTGACCATATCCTGTGTATCAGGGAATGATGTCCTCGTATGTGGATGAGGAAATGATTTCTCAATCGGTGTATCACGAAATGATGTTATCATATCTGTAAATGATGGTGAATTATCGTCCATCAAGGCGTGATAGCGTTACCCTTCTGGCATATCATTTTACGACAGGGTTTTATGAACTATTAGGAACATTAAAAGCTCTTTAATTCGTAAAAAGTGTCCATTTCTATTAAATGCAACTGCGAATTTCCGATGTCGCAAAGTACTAAATTGTAAACCGATTATTTATTATTAAAAACTTACAGCCGTTACTTTCTTTATAATTTCACAGATGTTGTCTCTTTAATTGGTGGTGTTCTTATTTTATCGATGTGCAGTAATCACTATATAATCAAATGTATGGATTTAATCTGTTAAAATGGGACGGTGAAATTGTTTCCCCGATGTTTAATGTTGTGAAGACAGTCGATGTTTTCTTGTACAATTTAATAAATATGTAAAGTATGGTGTAGTAATGTTTCCCCTATCAGTGGTGATCTTCGAAGTACAATAACGGTGCCGCGTGTAATGATCTAAGTTTGGGTTTTAGTAGTTGTGCATTAATTATTTTTGTATTTGTTGATTATTGCTTCCCAATAAAGTAACGCAAAATAAGAAGTGTTTTTCTTTCGTTAATCATAGCGTTTACAGTATGTTCCAGTTCATAACGAACCCCATCATTTCTTTCTCAAGGTTTGTCACCATTCAATATAATTCTGGATCACGTATTGGTCAAAGCAGAACGTGGCGAGACGTGAGCGACCAAGAGAAGTACCACATCACTTTCACACAACTCTTTGGTTAATTAGACTTTTTTTCTAGATAGCAAACGCTTTGAGACTGACCCTCGGCCTTTGGAATATAAGGAACTTGGAAGATAATATTGGTGAAAGAACGAAGGCACAAAATATCACGACACATCGCCACTGGTAATGGAAGCAAAGACCGCTAGCTCAGCGCGCCGGCAGCTTTTTTACCTGCCTACTGAGCGTCAAACAACGTCTGATGCATTATAAATAGCTCAATGAACGACATGATTATAATAATAAGCTAATATGTATCCTCTGACGAGCAAATAAAGTATCGAAATTGGTGGAATATGACAATGCGAAGAGATATAATGAAGCAAATAAAACCTACACCATTAGTGAAAGACTTTACTTTATGAGCGAGGCACTGTTCTCCCGTTGGGGTCTGCCTGTAAACAAGACCTCTAACTTCACCATGTATTGGCCAATCTGACTGTGTGCTGGAATCTCTGTGCGACACGGAACCCAAGACTACACTTTAATAGCGTATCATTCGTTTGTCCGCCATTTATTTTGCAATCTGGGTTATTGATGTGACAATATCTGTCGTCTCCTTATCAATACAAATACTCTATCGACTCGAGATGCTTGAATAATTACTTAGAAGTTCTTATTAATCATGATTGCCGGGAAATCTGTCTGTGACATGGACTTTCTTCCAACTGTCCCTTATTGTGTCGTGTCAAACAGATTTATCTTTGGGCGCAAATATGGACTTTCTTGATTTAAAAACATAACTGCATCGCTGTCCAGTTTGCTCAGCCTGATAGCCTTCATTCCTCCATTGATCAGCTAATCCTTACTATAGATTGTTAGGGTTAGATCGGTTTTGTTACCGAGGGTGTTAGCTTCTAGACCACACCGGGCAACATATTACTGTTGTAGGACCGCTATATGTCTATCTGTGAGATATAAGAAGCGGGTCGTCTTTTGACTGCCATGCCCATAAAGCAGCTTAAACTAGAGATTGATATATAGCTATGAGTTTGCCGACTTTACCAAAGGGCTAAGATCCTTTTCAATTGATCGAGAATAGATCTTAGGGACGATACCACAATTCATCTCCGTGTTTGCAATTCACATGCGCTGAGTGGTTGCCAAGGGATTATCGACAGGGATTATGGGCGGTGCAGCGGGAGGGAAGGGGGGGGGAAGTGAGGGGGTAAGGTATGACTATCATAAATATTCGTCTAATACATTTGTGCCGCTAAAAATAAAGGATTCAGCCGTTATAAATGTATCTAATGAGAAACCTGCAGCAAAATATCGCTGTCGGGTTATTGTAACTATACGTTACGCTAGTGACCCCAAGCAGAAAATGGTGAGGCGTCACACTATGAGATCAAACTTCAGTCAATATATATATATGGTATTTCTGAGTATTTCTTAGAGAGCCGTTCCGAGTCTCGTAGGTCCATTCCCAGGCGCGCCAATATAACGCATGAATGACTCGATTAGTAAGTGCTACATACATTCACGCTTCGTATGACCCCCTGATCACCCGTGCCTCTCTGCCCCCGCCTCCCTCCCCTCACCCCTCACCCCCCCCCCCCCATCCCCTCCCGCCTTCGTGGGGTGAGGATCGACTGGATAGCGGCGTTAAAAGCTCTATCGATTTGAGGTGTTTGAAAAGATGGGTATTCCGACAGACAACACGTCCACGGGACTCGGCGCAGGCACGTCCTCCGAGCACCAAAGCCAAAGGAGTTCTTGAATCACGCCATTCAACAATCATTGAGAGTTCCTTGAGGAAGAGGTGACGTCCGCATCATCTGTTGCAGAGATATGTTCACAATACGCCTACTGGCGTTTTGCTAACTAAGCCTACCTTAAAAATCGGCGCGTTGATTATCTTCTTCTTTTTTTTTGGTGTGCTACTCAATAATAACTATTTAAATAAATAGAATATTTTATGGCGAAAATTTTAGTAAATTGAAGCATCGGCGGAAGATGTCGAGAGGTGTCGTTGTGAGCCAGCCCCGAGCGGCCAAGGGTCGTTCGCCCTCCACAGACTTTGGATATGACCCGACGTACAGCGCCCCTGGCGGCCGAATGACTCCAGTGACCGACATGGCGGGCCTGACAATGACGGATATGATGACGTCACAACCCGATTACGACGAGGAATTGTCGGAATTGCTGAAGGCGGATGAGTTGTTTATCCAGGAACAACTTCCGGTTGACCTAAAAGGTAATTGTGATTGTAATTCTGGGTCGAAGCCCATCCGATTCATCGCATAGAACAAATTTTTCTTAGTATAGTTATGATATGTTCCTTTAAAGCAGCCTACTTACATGCGCAATCTTAGATTTTTTACATTTAAAATCAAATCTAAAAGTATCTCAAAATTATGATGCATGCCTGTTTCATACCTTCTTGAGTCTGTAAAACAACAATTTTAACATAAAACTGCGCGGACTAGTTTATAGCGCGCGGACGTTCTAGCGAGCCGCGGTCGACATCACACAGAATACCGAACAACGAACAGGCGCGCAGGGATATAAAGCCGGCAACCCACTCAATTCTGCTCCGGTGAACAAATTGGCTTCTCTCCGGATAGCCCACAGGCTTTCAGGTTTAAATTCAAGATAGAATATATATATTTGACATGGGGAAGAAAATAATGATGTATTATATATAATATAGGATAACTAAAATATGGTACATGTAATGTGAAAATAGTTTTGTCAGACCACTGCAAGCACCTACGCACACGTTTGTATAGTACGTGAGATCAAAGGTTGTCTAGACTCTAGACAATCTTTGGTGAGATGTGACGGTATATATCCCTAGCCCAGGCGTTTAGCGGTTTGGATTGAACACCAAGATATCATGCCTTTCGAACCTTTGCACCAGCACCTGAGGCAGATTTCATCTAATGTATAACCTCGTCTTTAGAGATTCATATATAATTGGGATCTAGTAATAGTTAATGTATGTTGACTAGTATTTATGTAAATCCATGAGAAGGAATGTTAATTTTAATGACAGTACTAAGATTTACTAAAGCATTCGCAACCCAGGCATGGGCTGACAAATACTGCGGGATATCTTGTGCTGTGTGCCAATATGTTAAGGATTATTTCCAGTTGAGTGGCATGTATGATGGCATTTTTTCTGCTACGTCTTCCATTGCAGCCGGCTGTGGTGCCGGGAACACATACCATGTGAGGAACAAAGCAGGCCAGAAAGTATTCTACGTCGTAGAAGGTATATATATTCGTGCAGTTCGCTATGCATATAAAACATTCTTCGGGCTTTTATAGTGATTATTTTTTATCGAGTCAGCCATTATGCGATCAGCTTACCTCTTAATACATATAAGCCAGCCTTGATGAACGTCTCAATAAGTAGCATTCCTAAGTAATCATGTAATCAAGTAAGACAAAAAGGTGACCAAGATACCATATTATATACCTTCCCGGCCCGCCCAGGAAGCTAATGGAAACAAGTGCATTAATCAAGCCTTTCTCTCTCAATGGTGATGCCATTGTGATTCATTGCATATTATATTGTTATTGTGCTTTGTTTTGTGTTCTGTCGGGGTTCCGCAACCCCAGGTAAAATACAATGTACAGTTGCAAATTTTCGCAACGTCGGAAATGGGGTTCTAAGGCATCTCCGAAAGGACATGGCAGACACATATACAATATACGATCGCTTTCAATCATACTAAAATACGCATCAATCTGAAAAAAACAATGGGGGTTCCTGTTATGTTTCTGCCCCCAGATGAGAACTGTTTCTGCCGCTGGTGCTGCGGCCCGCAGCGGCTGCTTCATTTGACCTTCTTTGACCTTGACGACCGGCCGGTGCTGCACCTGGATAGAGCGTGCTGTCGGTGCGACTGTTGCTGCGCCGTCGCGGGTTGCTGTTGCCAGAACGAGGTTGTGCTTCGAGACGCCAGGGGAAACATCGTTGGTTACGCCAGACAAAGGTATCCTGATAATATTCATAGTTACTAGGGGGGAACGTCGTTAGATATGCCAGGCAAAGGTATCCTCAATATTCATAGTTACTTGGGGGCAACGTCTGTGGGTATGGTGGCCAAACAAAGGTATCCTCAATATTCATAGTTACTGGAGGGCAACGTCGTTGGGTATGCCAGGCAGATCGATGTATGAATATTCATCGTTTCCAAGGGCTACGCCGTTAGTGATTATGGCGAATAAAAGCGAAAATGTCAGGCTCTGCCAGCGGTCACGTCTGGCGAACACGTGGTTGGAGGAACTATGATACGGAATGGCGAAGAAAAGGGCATTCATCGTCATCGTACCTGTTATGTTAAATCTCTATCTAGGTGCACTTGGCACTTGTATGGCACATTCATGTTTCGTTGAAAACAGGTTCTACATTTAGTTTTAAGTATGTCTCCTGGGCAGCATGTTCCGCATCTATAGCTCTAATTGCAGGGCACGCTTTTGACATATATAATTGTAATCGGTACGCTTTTGACATATATAATTGTAATCGGTACGCTTTTGACATATATAATTGTAATCGGTACGCTTTCGACATATATAATTGTAATCGGTACGCTTTTGACATTTATAATTGTAATCGGTACGCTTTTGACATATATAATTGTAATCGGTACGCTGTTGACACATATAATTGTAATCGGTACGCTTTTGACATATATAATTGTAATCGGTACGCTTTTGACATATATAATTGTAATCGGTACGCTTTTGACATATATAATTGTAATCTGTACGCTTTTGACATTTATAATTGTAATCGGCACGCTTTTGACATATATAATTGTAATCGGTACGCTTTTGACATATAATTGTAATAGGTACGCTTTTGACATATATAATTGTAATCGGCACGCTTTTCACATATATAATTGTAATCGCTACGCTTTTGACATATAATTGTAATAGGTACGCTCTTGACATATATAATTGTAATTGATATGCTAAGGATATATGTAATTGTAATTGATACACCGGGGACATATCTAATCGTAATTAGTACGCTAGTGACGCTAGTACGCTAGTGACGCTAGTACGCTAGTGACGTACCTTATTGGCGATTATATTATGGTAAGTATTTCGTGCATTTATATATTGGGGTGTGACATTTTGAGATGTAATTATGTTAACGGCAGACTTAAAATAGTATACTTACATGCGCCATCTTAGATTTTTTACATTTTAGAATCAAGACTAAAATTATCTCACAATTACGATGCATGTGGGTTATATCTCGTTGAGTCTGTAGCCTAAAACAACCATTTCAACATAAAACTGCGCGGCCTATTTCATCGCGCGCAAACGTCCTAGCGAGCTCTGGTCGACATCACACAGAATACCGAACAGGAAACAGGCGCGCAGGGATATAAAGCCGGCTCACCAACTTCTGCTCCGGTGAACAAATTGGCTTCTCTCGAATAGCCCACAGGCTTTCAGGATTTAAATTCAAGGAATCATATACTTATCTGACATGGAGAAGAGGTTGGTCATGACAAAAATTACAGAACACATTACTTTACTATCTCCTTGGCGACAGATTCCACCTGTTCCACCTGAAGATGGAGGTGAAGGACGCGGAGGACAACGTGTTCTGCCGTATCAAGGGGCCCTGCTGTCCGTGTCGATGCTGCACGGAGATCAACTTCGACGTGAGTAGCCTACTGTGGGTGCCCATTGCATATTTTAACCCGAATACGCGCATATAACTGTTCATATAATAGACAACGCAAAGGCCTCGCAAAATGTCATTCGCCATCTTGCTTCCCTGTTTACCGATGACGTGTGACGTTGGTTGTGACGTCACTGTACAATTCGACACAGAAGATGGCGGTCGTACTCCACGCGGACGGACGGCCGGGGAAGGGACCCTGGGGGGTTCGGGTACTTAATACATTGCGGCATTGCGGGACCTCGCCCCCCCCCCCCCCCTCGCAAGTTTTTAAATATCAGCTCTATAGGGGTATCTTTTCTATCATAAATGTGCGCTCCCTCAGGCATCATGGGTCACCCGCCGAACCCTCCCACCAGATTCGTATAACAGTGCCCCACCCCCCCGGGGAAGGGACCAATCACATACACATGGAATTGGATACAATGCCCATTGGAGTATGAATTTGATATTTGTATATGGACACTGCTTATATCAAAGACGCCTGTCTTGTACAAACTTGCATCTGATAAAGAAATAATTTTGTGCAATTTAGAGTAGTTTTCTATATGAACATTAATCATTATCAAAATGTCTAATTCACACCGAAAATATATCAATCCATATGAACTACTAAGCTTAATTATAATATTATTATTATTCTAACAAAAACACGTTTTTTAATCAAACTAAATATTTATCTTATTACAGATCTAATAGATATTCTCAATACATTAAAGAAAGTTACTCTCTCGTAACATGTTTACAATCGGTATCTTGCTTCCGCTTGCCAGCTTGTATAACAATGGCTTGATCACGTAACATATGGCGTTATATTGTGTGCCCTTCCACCCTAGATTGTCAGCAAGAAGGGAGACAGACCTCTGGGTTACATCTTCAAGCGGTTTGGTGGGTTCAGGGACACTCCGAACATGGATCATGAAAACGTCCAGCTCTACTGTGAGTAAATGCAGCGAAATCGAATCCGTACGAAACAGCGGTTAGCATTCGTCCGTCTGCGAAAGACCATGAATTTGCAGCTTTTGTCTGAGTTTAAGTTGTAATATTTATTTCGCGGTATTTGCGCTTACGACTAAATAAGCCTATCTGTGTCAAACAGAGATTACTGCAGTCGTCGCATCGATGACGTGTCGTCTGGTCTAGGTTGATACTCACTGGATGCCTAGATTGGCGTTTCAAACTCAGTTTCTCAAACCAGAGCCCGTCGTGGTGGGCCGTTCCCTAACGCCTGAGACGTACGCATCACTCCTTTTGGGATGCTATAGATCCTCCCAAGAATCGATGCCGAAAACCTTCATGTCACGCATACAAAAACTTACGAAACAGTAGAAAGAGTTAAAATGTGATAAAATGCATGGCTGGCTGGCGTCTGATCGCCTCCGTGAAGACAATGGATTTGCTGATGATTTGCTGTATTTAAAACATTATGATTTATTTCCCCGACATTTGCGCTTATGACTGAATAAGCCTATCTGGGACCGATAAAATTAATTACATATGATAGAATACTCTGTCGGCACTAAAGTGCCTTGATTGTTGTGAATTGAGCAACAAATGTTGGCTCTACAGCTGGCGAGCGATCCAGAGTATACAACAGATAAACACACACATATATCGATTTTATAGCAAAACTGTGGGGTCTTAAGATTCCCCTTTTCACCGACAGATCCCAAAGGTCTAAATGCGGCACAGAAAGCCTCGCTACTGGCAGCAACCTTCTTGGTGGTGAGTACCAAGACAGGGCAATCTTCTACGTGGCCTTAAAAAGCCTATGGTAATATGGATACGGGTCCTGGGGGGGGGGGGGGGGGTGATAATAATGGCAGAAGTGGCCCATGACGAAACGCTTTTCCGTCGGAGTCTCACAAGCTCGTAGTGATGGCATTTTCAATCCAGAAATGCTATTTAATATAATTGGGGCACTTTCCGAATTCAGAAAATCTACCTCTGGGGGGGAAGGGGGGGGGGGATTTTTTCATTTTGGCAAAGATAAACACTCGACTAATGTACTTAGCGCTATGTCGATTTGCGTATACATGTATTTAAATTGGTTATTATTTATATATGAATTGATGTTTTTATATGCATTAATCTGCTTAACTTAAGTGTTTATTTATACATAAATTACGTTTCTTTACTTACATAAATTTATATTTATTTATATTTAAATTTATATTTATTTATATAAAAATTTATATTTATTGATATATAAATTTATATTTATTTATATATAAATTTATATTTATCTATATATAAATTTATATTTATTTATATATAAATATATACACATCTATTTATGTGGTTCCGTAGCAAATAAATATAATTTTTTATTAAATTTGAAACGGGAGGGTACAGGTGCAATCACGGTACGTTAAGAGTTTCATTCTCTTCCAGAACTTCATGTATTTTGAGATGTCATGAGAAGCAAGAAGTGACAAAAGTGCCTTCTACAGAGAAAACAGAAATAAAGTCGTAAGCGGTAGGACCACAGAAAACGAAAGTGTCGGCTTACTTAACCGGTTTGCTTGTTTCATAAGCCTTGCAATCCAGGGCCCTAGCTAACACGTCGGCATTTGTTATCTTGTCTAGCCAAGAAATGGCTAACATGTTTCGCAGGCAACGAAGATAAAGTTATTTGATGAAGTTACGAAGTTATTTAACTTTTTTTCTTGGCCACAATATGTAGTCCGCGTTTCACTGCCATACAGCAGGCAACTTAGAACACACGCATTGTAGATTAGCATTTTGGTGCGATTGGTTAGTTGTGAATTTTGCCAAGCACGTTTGTTCTACCTACCAAAGGTGGTGGCTGCCTTCCCAATGCGAGTATTTATTTCTTCGTCCAGGGATAAATTATCCGTGACGGTACTTCCTAGGTAACAACACTTATTCACCACCTCTAAAGGCATGTTATTTAGGGTAATCACTGGTGGTGTAAGCCCCTTGGCTCAGCACGACTGTTTTCTTAACACTAATAGTCAAAGCGAATAAAGCACACGCGTTTGAGAGTCGATCCATGAGTCTCTGCAGCTGGCTTTCTGAATGCGCAACCAACGCTGCGTCGTCAGCGAATAGCAGTTCTCTTATTAGGAAGCGCCTCCGCTTGGACTTGGCGCGCAACCTGGAAAGGTTGTACAATTTACCCTCCGATCTAGTGTGCAGGTAAACACCCTCCGCATCCTCATCAGATGCGTGCGAAAGAAGCATAGAGAAGAAGATGCCAAATAAAGTTGGCGCAAGGACACAACCCTGCTTCACGCCATTTCTGACTTGGAAGCTCTCGGACGCAGCTCCGTCGAACTGTACTGTGCTGAACGAGTGTTCATGAAAAGAGCGAATAAGGTTAAAGTAATCTGCGGGGGCAGCCAATAGACTCCAAGATTGTGTACAACCCAGATCTGCTGACAGTATCAAAAGCGTGCTGCTCTATACATTTCTCCTGGAGTTGACGCAACGAGAATATCATGTGCCAACCTACCAAGCATTCTTGCTCTTGTTCTTCATTGGCTTGGAAACGTTCATCGAATGCAAGATGAACGCATTCCAAAGGATGTGCTGTACGGTGAGCTTGCCGATGGCAAAAGGCCCACTGCACGGCCAAAGCTCAGGTTTAGGGATGTTTGCAAGCGTGACATGAAGGCTGTCGGCATCGATTCTAAATCTTGGGAGGATATAGCATTCCAAAAAGAGGGAATGGTCACGTGTCGTGCGTGAGGGAATGGTCCACCACGACGTGCTCTGGTTTGAAAAACTGGACTCGAAACGCCAATCTAGGCACCTAGTGGGCACAAACCAAGACCTATCGACAGGTTATCGATGCGACGACTGCGGTAAGTTATCGATGCGACGACTGCGGTAAGTTATCGATGCGACGACTGCGGTAAGCTCTGTCGGGCACAGATAGGCTTATTGAGTCACAAGCGCAAATGCTGCGACGCAAATCGTATCACTTGAAATCAAACAAAGCTGCAAAATCCATCGTCTTTCGCAGACGGACGGATACTAACCCAACTAATAGGATTGGATTGATGTTATTTCCGTTTCCAAGGCCATCAGGACCAAAGTACACAATACAAACGAATCAATACAAACGAAATACAAAATGAACGAACAAATGTTGGGCGTACACAATACATTGTCCAGTATTTATCATAAATATTCCTCTTGTTTCGACAGTGTAAATATACATGGTCAAATTCCTTTGAGTTCCAGTATTGGTGCAAGACATTAATATGAGGAAGTTTTCAAAGGGAGGTGGGTTCCAAAAAGTGTTTTCTATGTATAGTTCCCTGATATCTCTATAGCGCGGGCAACACAACAAGGCATGGTATTCGCCTTCCAGTACTACAATATCCATTTGTTTACAATAAGTGCAAATTCTATCTGCTAATAATGTTCCGTTTCTTCGTCCGAATTCTACTGCAAGACGATGGACGGAAAACCTGAAACGCGACAGTGCTTTTCTAATTCTGGCCCAATTTACTGCAGACAGATACGTTTCACAATTAAAATCGAGTTTAGACAATGTGTAGGTGCTCAGTCGACTCTGGTTTCGGGTTGTCGCGTACCACTTGTCGGTCATACACTTAGCTAATTTATTGTTAAAATCATTCAGAAATTCTCGTTTTCTTTCCCAAATAACCTCATGCATTGCCCGCACACCACCGAAGTTTCTCAAGGAAATTTCTTACAGAAGATGCCCACGTTGGCCTAACATGTTCATCAAAATCCCTTAGCATATCATAGCAACACCTAGCGTATCGAGTTTGCTGCTCTCCTAAGAATTTTAATCCAGTATTTCACACATTTATTTAAATAGAGACGCGCCAAAGGCAACCTTTTTAACACTCACCTAGGGCGGCTTGTTCAGATGTATGCTTGGGTAGCCCAAGTAATCTCTTGGAGAATCCGGAACTTTTTCAATCTCATCATACACTTAGAAACCCCAAACTTCTGCTCCATATGTCAAAATCGGTACAATAATTATATCAGTGGCAGTTAATGGGCAGTCCATTAACATTCTTATCGAGCTCGAACATTTTTGCCATTGCTCTAAAAAAAAAAGTCAAAGTCATAAATGCCGTAGACTCTCGTTTCGGCCCATATATTCCGCGAATTTGGCGCGATCGCTCTAAAAATCACTCACCTGACAAAGCAACCCTGTGCAATTTTATTGATACCAAACTTACGTGCGTACTGCGAGGTTATCCTTTTTTAAGACACAAACAATATTTCTCCGTGCTGACACTCCATTGGCACGAAACGCAGTTTCGTAAACATACTAAAGCACACGTCATAAAATGACGTAGTTGCCATGGCGCCGAACGTGCTCTGAGCTATATTTGCACCAGCCACGCGCGCCATGGCAACAGCCTTTCATTGTCTGTGATTTAGTCTATTTGTCACAAAATGTCTGCTGCCAATGGAGTGTCAGCATGGAGAAATATTGTTTGTGTCTTAAAAAAGGATAAGCTCGCAGTACACACGTAAGTTTGGTATCATTAAAACCGCTTGGAGTTTCAGCATTTAAGGAATCGTAGCTCTCATACCATGTTTCGTTTACTGCAACTATATCGTAGGGTTCCACAAAACTATTTAATTTAAACCTGCCTTCACAATTCGTGTCAGCCCGTCAGGATTCCATGTACACAGTTTGAGTAGTGTTCGTAGGCGCGCTACTGGCACATCGGGCCTGGCCAGTCTCTCAGCTACCGCTGGAATCCTCTGGTAAAAGAACTATGTATTTCAACTGTTTTACCTTCAACGTGACGGTATACATTTTTTCCTCGCGGATTCGTCACAGATGATGAGCTTGTCATACTGAAGGTAAGCTCTGCATCCCTGTCGGCGCGCGTCCGTCATCTCCGTCCGCAGCTTCTCTCGCGCGTCTGTCATCTCCCTTTGCAGCGTCTCTCGCGCGTCGGTCATCTCCCTCCGCAGCTTCTCTCGCGCGTCTGTCATCTCCCTCCGCAGCGTCTCTCGCGCGTCGGTCATCTCCCTCCGCAGCGTCTCTCGCGCGTCTGTCATCTCCCTCCGCAGCTTCCCTCGCGCGTCTGTCATCTCCCTCCGCAGCTTCTCTTGCGCGTCTGTCATCTCCCTCCGCAGCTTCTCTCGCGCGTCTGTCATCTCCCTCCGCAGCTTCTCTTGCGCGTCTGTCATCTCCCTCCGCAGCTTCTCTCGCGCGTCTGTCATCTCCCTCCGCAGCGTCTCTCGCGCGTCGGTCATCTGCCTCCGCAGCGTCTCTCGCGCGTCTGTCATCTTCCTCCGCAGCTTCTCTCGCGCGTCTGTCATCTCCCTCCGCAGCTTCTCTTGCGCGTCTGTCATCTCCCTCCGCAGCTTCTCTTGCGCGTTTGTCATCTCCCTCCGCAGCTTCCCTCGCGCGTCTGTCATCTCCCTCCGCAGCTTCTCTCGCGCGTCTGTCATCTCCCTCCGCAGCTTCTCTCGCGCGTCTGTCATCTCCCTCCGCAGCTTCTCTCGCGCGTCTGTCATCTCCCTACGCAGCTTTTCTCGCGCGTCTGTCATCTCCCTCCGCAGCTTCTCTCGCGCGTCTGTCATCTCCCTCCGCAGCTTCTCTCGCGCGTCTGTCATCTCCCTCCGCAGCTTCTCTCGCGCGTCTGTCATCTCCCTCCGCAGCTTCTCTCGCGCGTCTGTCATCTCCCTCCGCAGCTTCTCTCGCGCGTCTTCTGTGGTCTTGCTGAAATTTTCTATCACATAGTGTCCCTCTGGTTTGACGCGTCTTGCCGCCTCTAGTATCTCCTCCTTCTCTTCTCTAAAAGGGGCCTGCTCATATACCGCAATGCAGGGCAAAGAATGGGCACAC
Organism: Arenicola marina; assembly: GCA_964019135.1. Lineage (NCBI taxonomy): Eukaryota > Metazoa > Annelida > Polychaeta > Arenicolidae > Arenicola > Arenicola marina. Next base: position 27,848,394 of record OZ025254.1, on the reverse strand, counting down.
CGATCAGGGTTGCGAACAGGATCTCGCCACTTTGTACGTCCAGAAAAGGACGTCGTTCTGGTTTTTATGGCGTAACCAAGACGACGTCATTTTGGGAGCGCGTTATGATAAATAAAATCCTATTTCTTTATTGGCTACTTTACGGATTTTCAGACCGTAACGAGTGGCGAGATCCTGTTGCGTACCGAAGCACAATCGCGGTGCCTCAGCGAGAGCAGTCCCGCATCAAAATTCTAAAATCTGGACGACGATTTTTCTCAAATACGTGGGGATAACCAGTAAATATCGATGCCTAATAATCATCCTTTATTTATCAATATTTTACACTATTTAGAGTGCGCTATTTCCAAATTAGGGTTAATTATATGTGGGCTATGCCCGAAACAAATTGTATGCGGCGCTCGATCGTGCTTCTGAACTAAACCCAGGAGTGGGTCGCAGATGCTGGATTGGTAAGAAAATGATCTAATAATATTGCAGCTCCTTGCACTTTCAAGCGATTACACTGTGTCACTTGCGACACACGATGCAAACAGACAGTCGCCAAAGCAGGAACTAAGGCTTACTCACCATTATATAGGACCGAGAAAGCACAAATGAAAAATAAAGTCCAATCCATTGAGAACTTCTTTTATTTTTCTATTTTTTCCTTGCCATGTACACACAACTGTGTACCTTTCTTTCCAAACGAGATATTGCGAGATACGAGCATTTCTTTTAACTATTTACTTAACACTGTTATTGTCACTGTCACAAAGATCGTCTTGACATATGTAGAACTATCAGTTCATAAAACGTTGTTCGCGCTTCACATAAATGGAACACAAATTCATCAACGAAATTCGCATTTGAAGCATATATATATAGCCAAGGATGGTATTTAGATTAAATACTCTTGTAGTTACAGAACATCATACAGGGGCGGGGGGGGGGGGGGAGGGGGGCACAAAATACATGACACTTTCCCGGGTTCGTCCCAAAGCACGAAAATTTCCAGAATGTTGCCACAGTTGCCAGAGTTATAACACCTGTATGATCCCTCCATGTAGACAAAATAGACTAGTCTAGTGGTACAACGTCGTACACTAACCGTGGGAAAGAACTTACAAAAATAGACATTTATTATTGGCACGGCGGGGTATCGAACCCGCGACTACTGACTGATTTACATTACCCAGAACTGAAATAACGACAACACCACTTACGTCTTCCCTTTAACATGTGTTTGTTTTCAAATTAGGGATCCACGTGAACTGTTTCCATGTTTGCCTCTTCGCGAATCTGTCCGCGATGCAACGGAATAACCCACAGCAGCATAAGCCAGACACCAGTCTGAAAGAGTTACATCTTCGTACGACAGACACTCTCGCGCCAGTCACGTGCAGTCACGCATGGTCGAGCGTCATGCGAGATGACGATGACGTCATGAAAGACGACGATGACGTCATGGAAGGCCAGTCAGAGACATAAAATCACGGGACAATAATTACCCAGACAGGAAACGTTGTATATTTATGACACTATACTCAACAAACAAGCTTTTAAAACATACGCGCGGAGTCTAAACTAAAATGCACTGCCTGCTCTTACCGAGGCAATACGTGAGTGAGTGACAACAAAGTGTGAGAGTCAACATAGACTAGTCCAGGTAACGACTAAACATGGGTGTGACGTCAACATCACATCTCAAGAGTCCACATCAAAGTGACGAGAGTCCACATCAAAGTGACGAGTCCACATCAAAGTGAAGAGAGCCCATATCAAAGTGATGAAGTCCACACCAAAGTGACGATAGTCAGCCAAAGAGGCGAGAGTCAACGAAAGTGGGGAGATGCGTCATTTCAAGGGTAGAAAAGTGACACTGGAACAGCTCCTCGACAGGGCTTTATCACCAGATGACATCCACGTTAGCTCGACATTTCCGCTCTCGACTCAACATTCATCCCAAGTCACGCGTTCACACCACTGAGCTGAGTGATACACTGTGTCAGGGTAAACAGCTATGTGACACAACTAGGGGCGACATAGCTGTTACATAGCATCTTTTGAAATATCAACAGATATCATATCGATGACGCATCAACAGCTGTGACGCATATCGATGACGCTTCCACAGCTATGACGCATGTCGATAACGCGTCAACAGTTGTGACACATATCGGTGACGCATCAATAGCTATGACGCATGTCGATAACGCGTCAACAGTTGTGACACATATCGGTGACGCATCAATAGCTATGGCGCATGTCGATAACGCGTCAACAGCTATGACCCATGTCGATAACGCGTCAACAGCTATGACCTATGTCGATAACGCGTCAACAGCTATGTCATGGGTCAATATATACGCGTGATATGTCAACAACTGCGCGGCGTGACCTCTGTGTGACCTCTGTATCTCACTCCTCTAACTATCCTCGTCGTTGTCTTTCCATGCGACAGGGGGCGCCACCGGCCTATGAGCAGACGTCCGCGAGAATGGTACATAAATTCCAAGGCAGAACTCGCGCGCCAGTCGTTTCACCGCATGAAGACATCTGTATTTCTGTAGCTGGACTGATCCCTGCAAATAAACACAATACGGCGAAACTTTAATAATAATAATAATAATTATAATATATAAATATACACAGATATCGCTACAACTATCAGCCCCTTTTCATATAAATTTATGTTGCGATAAACCGAAGTTACGATTAACCGAAGTTGCGATTAACCCAGTTACGATTAACCGAAGTTGCGATTAACCCAGTTACGATTAACCGAAGTTGCGATTAACCCAGTTGCGATTAATCCCAGCTGCCATTTTTCGTTGTTATTAACTTAGGACTGTGTAAGAAATGGTGTCTGGTTCTGAGATTTGTTGCGATAAAGCGGATCGTGCGATGAGTCGCTGCAGGCCACTACCTAGGTTGAAATCTACTTTGCCTGGCTATCCAGTCATGGGGCAATACGATCTGAACGTTCAATATTAACACACACACACAACGACCACTAAATTCGCAATACATTATATTACATGTGTACATAATATGTGTTACAGTAAAATCGTGTGACGTATCATGTCGAGAGCGAATATCGAACCATGTCACATCAAATATTAGTTCTCCGCCAAATGTGTATGTATTTTTTACAAGCAAATTAGCAAAATGTTTAGTTATTGCATGTACGCGCCGAAAGGCCAAAATGTGATACATCTGACCATTGTATGGCCTATTATGGTTATAGTCGAGCTTCTAGACATTTCTGTATTTTGCTTTATATATATGTTCAACGTGACGCTAGGCTTCAACAGCCAAATTAGCCAAGTTAAAGCCAATTTGACAAAAACAAACCGGCCATAACTATGGGGCGCTAAGCCCCGAACTCCCGGCCAGAAGCCCCATACACACACAAACAATCAACCGCGCTAACCACCAGACCACTCGGGCGGCCACCTTATCACGGAGCATGAATGGGCCAATTCGAACAGGAAAAAACGTGGTCGTTCTTCCGTGTAAGGGCGATCCATTGTTGCAGCATAGCTCACGTATTACTCACGCCTAATGTTTACAAGAGAAATACTCACTTGAGACTGTCGGTATGGCACTTGTATTCCATGATGGTGTTTGGCGGTAAGTTCAGAACCCGTTTTAGTGTGTCTCGTATTCGCGCTGTTGTCGTGTTGTCGCTGGCAACCTTGTTCCACAGCGACAGAATGTCCTCCTGCAACCAGAGACAATAGACAGGCTGTCAATCATTCAATAACGTCACTGTCGCTTTTACCCAATCATGTGGCAAAATAGGTTTTCACGTGCGTAAAAAAAAGTAAAGGCATTTTTTTAAAAATATATATTAATGATAAATGGCTGTAACTGTAATGGCTAATGAATAAATTGCACATTAGCATGCTACATAGTCTATAATGTCATAAGCAGATAAGCGAAGAATGAAATAGATGTACGGTATTTAGAAATGCATTGCCTTCTGGGAACCTCTCTTTAGATGTCATTATTGACAATTCAACATGGCTGTTGCACTGAAGGTGTCCAGATGTGACATGATACAAATTAATTGTTACTGTCATTTTTGTTGTGGATAAGAGTATATTTACCTTATAGTTAAACTGACACTCAGTCAGGATTCAGAAAAGATATTCACTATCCTTCAAATAATATTTGTTTTTCCATACTGACTTCTAAATCCAAATGACCTTGACAGGGAAATGACCCCCCACTTAAACCCTTACATTGTATGGGTTGTGATGTCAAAGCTTGGATGAAACATGCCCCAGATTAGGTTCTCAGGCTCGAATTCGAATCGGAGACCAATTGATCTGCGGTCTGGTGCACTAACCACTACACCAGGGAGACCCCCAGGACCTATTGATCTGCGGTCTAGTGTGCTAACCACTACACCAGGGAGGCCCCCAGGACCTGTTGATCTGCGGTCTAGTGCGCTAACCACTACACCAGGGAGGCCCCCAGGACCTATTGATCTGCGGTCTAGTGCGCTAACCACTAGACCAGGGAGGCTCCCAGGACCTATTGATCTGCGGTCTAGTGCGCTAACCACTACACCAGGGAGGCCCCCAGGACCTATTGATCTGCGGTCTAGTGCGCTAACCACTACACCACGGAGGCCCCCAGGACCTATTGATCTGCGGTCTAGTGCGCTAACCACTAGACCAGGGAGGCTCCCAGGACCTATTGATCTGCGGTCTAGTGCGCTAACCACTACACCACGGAGGCCCCCAGGACCTATTGATCTGCAGTTTAGTGTGCTAACCACTCCACCAGGGAGGCCCCCAGGACCTATTGATCTGCGGTCTAGTGCGCAAACCACTACACCAGGGAGGCCCCCAGGACCTATTGATCTGCGGTCTAGTGCGCTAACCACTACACCACGGAGGCCCCCAGGACCTATTGATCTGCGGTCTGGTGCGCTAACCACTACACCAGGGAGGCCTCCAGGACCTATTGATCTGCGGTCTGGTGCGCTAACCACTACACCAGGGAGGCCTCCAGGACCTATTGATCTGCGGTCTGGTGCGCTAACCACTACACCAGGGAGGCCTCCAGGACCTATTGATCTGCGGTCTGGTGCGCTAACCACTACACCACGGAGGCCTCCAGGACTTATTGATCTGCGGGCTAGTGCGCTAACCACTACACCAGGGAGGCCCCCAGGACCTATTGATCTGCGGTCTGGTGCGCTAACCACTACACCAGGGAGGCCTCCAGGACCTATTGATCTGCGGTCTGGTGCGCTAACCACTACACCAGGGAGGCCTCCAGGACCTATTGATCTGCGGTCTGGTGCGCTAACCACTACACCACGGAGGCCTCCAGGACCTATTGATCTGCGGGCTAGTGCGCTAACCACTACACCAGGGAGGCCTCCAGGACCTATTGATCTGCGGTCTGGTGCGCTAACCACTACACCAGGGAGGCCTCCAGGACCTATTGATCTGCGGGCTAGTGCGCTAACCACTACACCAGGGAGGCCTCCAGGACCTATTGATCTGCGGTCTGGTGCGCTAACCACTACACCAGGGAGGCCTCCAGGACCTATTGATCTGCGGTCTGATGCGCTAACCACTACACCAGGGAGGCCCCCAGGACCTATTGATCTGCGATCTAGTGCGCTAACCACTACACCAGGGAGGCCTCCAGGACCTATTGATCTGCGGTCTAGTGCGCTAACCACTACACCAGGGAGGCCCCCAGGACCTATTGATCTGCGGGCTAGTGCGCTAACCACTACACCAGGGAGGCCCCCAGGACCTATTGATCTGCGGTCTGGTGCGCTAACCACTACACCAGGGAGGCCTCCAGGACCTATTGATCTGCGGTCTGGTGCGCTAACCACTACACCAGGGAGGCCTCCAGGACCTATTGATCTGCGGTCTGGTGCGCTAACCACTACACCAGGGAGGCCTCCAGGACCTATTGATCTGCGGTCTGGTGCGCTAACCACTACACCACGGAGGCCTCCAGGACTTATTGATCTGCGGGCTAGTGCGCTAACCACTACACCAGGGAGGCCCCCAGGACCTATTGATCTGCGGTCTGGTGCGCTAACCACTACACCAGGGAGGCCTCCAGGACCTATTGATCTGCGGTCTGGTGCGCTAACCACTACACCAGGGACGCCTCCAGGACCTATTGATCTGCGGTCTGGTGCGCTAACCACTACACCACGGAGGCCTCCAGGACCTATTGATCTGCGGGCTAGTGCGCTAACCACTACACCAGGGAGGCCTCCAGGACCTATTGATCTGCGGTCTGGTGCGCTAACCACTACACCAGGGAGGCCTCCAGGACCTATTGATCTGCGGGCTAGTGCGCTAACCACTACACCAGGGAGGCCTCCAGGACCTATTGATCTGCGGTCTGGTGCGCTAACCACTACACCAGGGAGGCCTCCAGGACCTATTGATCTGCGGTCTGATGCGCTAACCACTACACCAGGGAGGCCCCCAGGACCTATTGATCTGCGATCTAGTGCGCTAACCACTACACCAGGGAGGCCTCCAGGACCTATTGATCTGCGGTCTAGTGCGCTAACCACTACACCAGGGAGGCCCCCAGGACCTATTGATCTGCGGGCTAGTGCGCTAACCACTACACCAGGGAGGCCCCCAGGACCTATTGATCTGCGGTCTGGTGCGCTAACCACTACACCAGGGAGGCCTCCAGGACCTATTGATCTGCGGTCTGGTGCGCTAACCACTACACCAGGGAGGCCTCCAGGACCTATTGATCTGCGGTCTGATGCGCTAACCACTACACCAGGGAGGCCCCCAGGACCTATTGATCTGCGATCTAGTGCGCTAACCACTACACCAGGGAGGCCTCCAGGACCTATTGATCTGCGGTCTAGTGCGCTAACCACTACACCAGGGAGGCCCCCAGGACCTATTGATCTGCGGGCTAGTGCGCTAACCACTACACCAGGGAGGCCCCCAGGACCTATTGATCTGCGGTCTGGTGCGCTAACCACTACACCAGGGAGGCCTCCAGAACCTATTGATCTGCGGTCTGGTGCGCTAACCACTACACCAGGGAGGCCTCCAGGACCTATTGATCTGCGGTCTGGTGCGCTAACCACTACACCAGGGAGGCCTCCAGGACCTATTGATCTGCGGGCTAGTGCGCTAACCACTACACCAGGGAGGCCTCCAGGACCTATTGATCTGCGGTCTGGTGCGCTAACCACTACACCAGGGAGGCCTCCAGGACCTATTGATCTGCGGGCTAGTGCGCTAACCACTACACCAGGGAGGCCTCCAGGACCTATTGATCTGCGGTCTGGTGCGCTAACCACTACACCAGGGAGGCCTCCAGGACCTATTGATCTGCGGTCTGGTGCGCTAACCACTACACCAGGGAGGCCCCCAGGACCTTTTGATCTGCGGTCTGGTGCGCTAACCACTACACCAGGGAGGCCTACAGGACCTATTAGGGTAAATTAAGTTTGTGCTACCCAAGGGCTCTGTATATCTGATATCTGACTGTACTACACTAGGCTATTATCACTACAGTATATATAAATATGTTCAAAGCATGTATGTACCTGATATCTGACTGAGATGACGGCGCCGCAAATCTCCTCGCCCACCATGAACTGCTCGCCCAACATGGCGAGCACCACGTTCTCCCAGCAGCGGGCCGCTAATCCCTTCTTCAAGCGGATAATCCACTTGCCGCCAGCTTTATTAGCGTCATCCTAAAAGCCGAAAAAACGTTGTTAACCGATTAAAAAAATCCATGTAACCGCAGTTGTATTACGGGTACTTCTGGCAGACGATATTGTTTGTTACCGGTACTATCAGCGGAATATATGACTTAAAATACATGCACCAAAAATACATCAAAATTGATCAAAAGAAAACATTACATTACATAATATTATATTACATACAATATTACAGGGTGCACAAATATACGAACGTTCAACAGTAAAGTTTGTCACAACAAAAACGTATTTTTATCACTATCAGACATACATCCTATGCAGTGATCACTGACCAGTCCATAAAATATTCATCAGGTGACAGTGACACCGTTCTTTACCTTCATGGTTTTAAAACAATCTGCTCAGTCCCATTACTTAATGTCCTCAGGGCTTTATTAATCTATTGATCATTTCAACATTGACTGCCTTCATGGTTTTATTCAAATCTACTTGACCCTTTACCATTTTTACAATTGTTTTATCTAGGCGCTCCAATGTATTGATACTTTCAGGGTTTTAGTACTGACTCTTTTGAGCTATTTAGATTGAACTTAACCAGTAATATGCTATGATATGGCCCGATATCGCCTTACAGGCTGAAAGTGCCGTTAAAACCCAATCAAATCCAATCAGGTGGCAGTGCGTCACGCTTGCTTACCTCCCACATTGGTCGGATGCCGTCCTTGAACAGATGGTAATCGCTGTGTCCAGAGAGCTCAGACGCTCGGATCATGTGGCTGTACAATCTCCAGAACTGCTCCACCTGGTGGAAAGTCAGCAACACTAACGGGTTAAGAATTGACATGAAAACAAGGATGTGTCGCGAGATATTTACAGCGCTTTAAATATGTTTGGGCCTGGGTGGTGTCAGCGGTAATCCATGAATGACATGTACAATTACAGAGAATAACCCAGTAGTAGTACGACTAACCAAAGTTGATGACAAAAACATATGAGACTAAATAATTTATCTGGGAATTTTTTTTTAAGACAATACGACAACCATGAAAAGTACATAGATAACCGACTATACGTACTGAATAAAATGTGCCAATTTTCTTGAGGTTTTGGTCGTAGTTCTGTGCTGAGGTTGCTTTGCCTGGCGCCCGCCGGGAGTACCAGAAGGTATACCTAAACTGGAGGCGGTGTTCATTCGGGCCGGGCTCGACATCCTGCAAACCAAGGTCATATCACACACTGAACCACATTGTTCTTTCAGGTGAGCCATGCTTTTTAGGGTTCATAATGGAATGGATAATCTTCATATAGCTGGTTGTATATTCAGGACGCTTTAACCACTTTTGGTCAAATCAGGTCAATGGGAGAAGACAGGGAGAGTGGAGACATGTCCCCTGGGGTAACCCCCTACTCTTTGCGAAGAAGGACAGGAGATCTTTATCCTGCGACCACACACACATGGCCACAACGGGGCGCGAACCACCGTTCCACGTGCCGTTAGGCTCTCAGGTGGTCAGAGCATTCGAGGCGAGCGCTTTAACCCACTGGGCTACCGGGCTGCCCCTAATCTTCCTAAAGTGATGATAGGAAAAAAAGCATTTTAGCTTTCCACATGTCAATTTATATAGCATATATACTGTAGTTCCCGTAAAGCTTTGGACACTTAAAAATAATTACATTCAAAATGCTTATGTCTAAATGCTGTATCTCCCCTGCAAAAAGGTTTACTACAGGTTGACTGATGGGAATACTTGAGGCGGGATTGCAATAAATAGAAAGAGCCTGCAATGTAATTGCATATACATGTACAACAAAGTACGAGGCCACATGAAAACAAATTCAAAACTTGATTCACACTTTCCTGACCAACCCTTGTTAAGCAAAACGACTTCACACCTTGTGACTGCTAAAAAATTTTACAGTTGTTTGCTCTGGGAAGATATAGTTATTGTAATGCTTTTAAAGTTTTGGCTCACTCAAGTTTTAATAGATGTTTCAGCTGATGAAAAGATCAAGTAAATATGGTACATAACAAAATTTCTGCATGTCACTTAATAATTACTACATTTACTATACAAGTGCAATCAGGATGGCCAGCACTGTGCAATAATAAAAAGAGCCTTGGAGGCATTGCAATGTTTGACAGTGCCAAAGAAATCGCTATGCTAAAAACATGTACTTACATTGGGAGTACAAAAAGTTAACAAGATATTTCAAAATTAGAATTTATTGGGTACTCAATAATAATGACATATACCTAATAGTTCAGAAGTGAGCTATGGCCCCTGCAACCTTCTTATAGACAACAATATAAATATCCCAGCCTCAAACCCCTGGCTCCATTGCACAACATCACTGGGTAAGCTTAACAACTCACCTAAGCTTAACAACTTACCTGCTGCTCTTTCATTCTGTCTGGGTTTTCTTCTTCTCCACTATCCTCAGTTTTTAAACTGTAACATAATAAATTATATCAGGGTGTCATTTCACTAAGATCTCGTAACTTTTGCTCGTAAAATTTCAAAATCGTATTGCCCTCCCGAAGATAAATGAAAAATGTTTTATTTATCATCAATATATGGAAAACACGTTTTTGAATAATATTGGCTGAAAATAAATTTCACGAAGACGGCTGCCCCCCAGTAATCGCAGTATAACGCTCATTTCCGTTGCTCGTAAAATTCGGATCTGTCGTTAAAATAGCGTGTAAAGGATAGGGTTACGAGCTCGTAACTCTTAGTGAAACGATCCCCAGGATTCAATTGATTGCTGATACACCTAATCCATATCCAGTTGTGATGGAATAGCTCTCTTAATCTTAAGTCCACACATATATATATATATGTGAAATTCAAGTGAAATCACACGAGATCGTATATATATATATTAGCAAATAAGTTGGCATTTTCTTGTGTATACATTCTACCTTTTATTCCATGGTTGGCAGTCAGTTGTGAAACAGCTACAATCAGGTTCATCCACTGTCTAACCACTTATTTATTGCATGAACCCACTCCAATAATTATAATACTGATATATATATTAAATTCAGTGGTTTGTTTTGGGGGTTTCAATCCGATGCTGTAGTGACTGGGCAGTAAATGAATTAGAAATGAAAGGAATTGCCACTTTTGCATGTATACAGGCTAAACTCTAGGCCAAAAAGCATCCTGGGAGGATAAAGGATGAAATTTGCCATTATGTATGGTGACTTCACCAGTTAGTGATGCAGAGCATCACAATGCTGCCAATGATGAATTATGATTTTACTTTATGATCAAACTACTCATTTAGCCATGCTTAAAGTTGTATATCGAGCTTTTTCCCGCCAAAACTAAGCCCAGGTGAAATTTATATCAAAAATCGATTGTTTCATTCTATAAATTCAGAAACCTGATAAACATTGCCGTTTTAGCTGTGATGTAGCAAATGTGTCTCTCCCGGGACACCACAAAACTCTGTCTCGGAACGGTTACTAATACCAAAGCAGCACGAAGCACACAAACTGAAAACTTATGGTAAATTGATATCACAGTCAAGGCTAACAGCCTCCATTTGGCAGTCTGGCATGCGTGGAGTATAGACAACAGAAATCTTGAATGAATCAAGGACTGATTCTTATTTGTAATTTGACCTCTTTAGTTTTGGCGGGAAAGAACTTGATATGCAACTTTAACAACTTGCGTTATGATTACAAATTTTGATAACCAAGAAAAAGACAAAGACTTTCATTGCAAAACAGCTTTGACTATGATCAATAAGGCTGTATAGCTACCATTGTTTCTAAAAAAAAATTGCAGACACTACAGGTTTTCTCGCCCTCAGCTTTTCATCACCACTGGAGCAGGCAGTGGCTGTGGGTAGCAGGGAAGGGTTGCAGGAGTTGCGCATGGTAGGGAGGGGTAGCCCCGCCAGAGTTTTGCGCAGCCACTGTGGAGAGGGGAGGCAGGGTGGGCCTGGCTGCATAGGGTGAGGCTGCAGGGTCTGAGGGGTGGCCATGGCCCGGGGTTGCACAAAGTGGGAAAGGGGTGCAGGATGGCCCTGGCCTGGGTAATGGAAAGGGGCCCCGGCTACAGTAGCCCTGTAACAGGAGTACCGATCTATGCCTGCCGTCCAAGAGCAGGCGGTGGTGACAAATATTTCTGGATTTCACAAAAATATGATGAAGATGCCACATATATGTCATATATTCATGTCCAGGATATATTTATGAAGAGTTAGGCGCAAAGATTGAAGGCCTCAAGTGTTACTCACGAATTCATCAGCCCACAAAACATCCACCAAAACAAACCTTCTGCAATGTTTTTGAAATGGCGGTGAGTAGCACAAGGTTTGTTTTGATGGCTATCTTGTGGGCTGATTAATGCGTGAGTAGCGTTTGGGGGCATTCATTCTGGGGTTTGGGAATCCATTACCTTCCAGTCTGCCCTGCAGTTGGGGGCCATATCTCAAGGCTAAGGCTGCAGGGTCTGAGCGTTTGCACAAAGTGAGAAGGGGTAGCATAGTAGGGAGGGGGTGCAGGGGTTGTATATATGAGGAATGGGTCACAAGGGTTGCACATAGTAAGGAGGCTGCTGTTGTAGCTTTCGTGTAACCACTATAGAGAGAAGAGGTAAGGTGGACCTGGCCGCGAGGTCGCATAAGGCGAGGCAGTGGGATCAGCAATGGATGGTCCTGTCTGGGGCCTCGCATAGCAGGACTCCATGAGGAGGAACAATCTACCTATAATTATCAACTCTTGCTATCAGCGCATGTAGTGAGGGAGGATAATGTGGGGGTGGGAAAAAACTGACAAAATATTTTGATACAATAGAGTGAGCGTTTGGGCAAGATAAAAAACATGCATTTTCATGTGACAAAAAAGATCATTGTGTCAATGTTGTCATGACGTTAAACGGTTCGCTGGAGAAAGAGCAGAGGGCAAAAAAGCCTGCAATGGATACAGCTTGATTGTTAGCACTCTCCAGTGGGGGTAGTCCTGCGAGCAAGCCGCTGTGGCTAGCGCCACCCATATCGGAGTGGACTACGTTACATCTAGGGAACTACAGTGGGGGGTGAAAGAGCCGATGGCGAAAAAACCTGTTAAGACTTACCATTAATGTATTACTAGGAAGAGTATGAAAGTAAGCTTACGCGGAATTGGAGGATTGCCGATTGGCATGTAAAAAAAACGGGCCAAAAAAACTAAACAAGACAGGCAACCATATGTCTCTCAATATAACAGATATTGACCCCTACCAGTCTTTAATCAAACGGCACACTGAAATAAAACAACTCCTTACGCGTCAAATTTGTTGTTATTCATAACGTGACCTTCAATAAAATTTAATTACGGTGAGGCGAAGGTTTCCACCTCCCCTTCAATATTATGCCCCTTTCTTCTTATTACATACCCTTATTATCGCTCAATGGTGACTTCCGGCTGAAATTGTCTTCATGGCACTGATTGGTTCGTCTATTTGTCTCCCGCTCAATGGAAGTAACCGATAATAACTATGTATTCTCCACCCTTCCAAATTCAGTCAAACGAAAATGCACATCCCATAAAATAGCTATTAAATCCGGGCGGCATTGTGGACTAGAAAGGAAGGAAAGGGTGTGTGTCTTTTTTGTAAGCAAATATACCAAAGGGAAGTATTATAATTGAAGACGAGAAGCATTTTTATATTGATATCTCTCGGCCCGGCCCTCTCTGGACCCCTCCAAGGACCTACCCCTGTATACGGGGATCAAGGGTCACGAACTGACCCGGACAGTTTTTGGTTCCCGCCATGGCTCGGGCTCGAACCACCGACCTCTCGCTTCCCAGGACGTTCGGAGCGTAACGTCAAACGCGATGAGCCAAAGGGATAATCCCGTTGGCGCAGGTTGTTTTTGGTCTATTTATGTCGCACCGGACCGGTACCGAGATACTACACATATATATGTAGCTGCCCCTTAATTATATCAAAATTTAAGAGACAGCTAGCGCGCCTTCCCTGACCACTGACCACTTTTTGTTGCTAATGACTTCCCAGAGAGCATAAAAACTTCAACAATGATTAAACGTTTCTTTCGAACATTGATTTAATGTCGATATGCAACATTGATTAGATGTTAATTGAATTTGCTCATCGAAAAAATGTCTGTTCAATGTTATTACTTAACCTACTTTCAACGCTTTTGTAACATTATTTCAACGGTTCAGTATGATTCAATCAGCCGTCGCACTAACCTAATTTCAACGGTTCATAGCAGTGTTCTATACCTAAAAATTGTCTATTGTCTTTTACCACCGCTTGCCTGCCCGCCACAACACCAATTTTTCATTACTTGCATAGATTGCAAGTACAATGAAGGAACAAACATACTTAGAACAAGTCTGTGTCACTGGTTGGTTTTGAACAAGCTACCTTCCGCACGCCTGCCCGCGTGCTTACCCAATGCGCCACCGCGACTACGACAAAAGATAATGTTTGGAACTTTTACTGTCTGAACAAGGAAAAAACAATGGATCATTCTCTAATATATATGTGTCGCTACAATCAATCCAAATTAATTTTTAATTGCATGGTTGTCACAGGAAAAGCTTATTCGTGAAAAGTTGTTTTGCGTACATTGGTATATTGTTTTATATTAGGATACCGTATGGTTGAAAATGTGACATTGGATCAATGTGGTATCAATGTTCACATATCGGTCAAACGTGTTTGAAAAAACGTGCTTGGCGTAATTCAAAAGTTACCATTCGGACCAAAATGCTAATCTACAGGGTGTGCGTTCTAAGTAGCTTGCTGTATGGCAGTGAAACGTGGAATACGTATTGTGGCCAAGAAAGTAAATTGACTGATAACTTCCATTTTCGTTGCCTGAGAAACATTTTAGGCATATCTTGGCAAGACAAGGTCACGAATGCTGAAGTGTTAGCCAGGGCCAACCTACCAACCAAGCATTCTTGCTCTTGTGAAGCAAAGTCGTCTACGTTGGCTTGGGAACGTTCATCGTATGCAAGATGAACGCATTCCTAAGGATGTGCTATACGGTGAACTCGCCGACGGCAAAAAGCCAACTGGACGGCCAAAGCTTAGGTTTAAGGATGTTTGTAAGCGGGACATGAAGGCTTTCGGCATTGATCCAGATTCTTGGGAGGATCTGGCATCCCAAAAGAGGGGATGGGCACGTGTCGTGCGTGACGGAATGGCCCACCACGACGGGCTTTGGTTTGTGAAACTGGACATGAAACGCCAATCTAGGCGCCCACCAGCGAGCACAAGCCAGGATCTATCGACAGGTCACCGTTGCGATGACTGCGGTAAGCTCTGTCGATCACAGATAGGCTTATTCAGTCATAAGCGTAAATGCGCGTTACGAATCGTATAACTTAAATCAAAACAAAGCTGCAAATCCATCGTCTTTCGCAGACGGACGGATGCCAACCATCGGTCAGCGCTTAGGGCTGTTAACGATGGTTGAAATTTGGACATTGAAATTGTGTTGAATCAACGTTATCGACGTTCGCCGACGTTCCCACCCGATTTTCAACATTGAATCAGTGTCGTCATGCTATCTGGGATCAGAATGTGAGGTGGAAATAGCAAACTTAGAGTAGGTAATGTCTACTATGTGGTTTCGCTCCGAACGTCCAGGAATACGAGAGCCTAATTGGCTGCCGGACAAATGTATGCCCGAAAATGGCCGAAAATAGGCTAAAAGTAGGAGCTTCTTTTAGACTTCGGCATTAATAAATTTTACTTTATTTACTTTGATGAGTTCAGAAGCAGGCGCATTCAAACACCATTATCAGTCCAGCACGTTACGCAAACACATGGGGACGCCAGCGCGTCTTCGAGCTCTCCTATGTGAAGGTAAATGGACGTCCTCACGTCCTCACGTCTGGACGTATCATATCGGTGTCTTCACCGAAACCATCAACGGTTTTTACGTCCGGACGCCGGGACGTCAGTGAGAAAACCATTGCATACATTCACATCCGGACGTCCTCATGTCCCAACGCGTTACAATTTGAAATGTGTGTCGTGTATTGCCTTCTTGACAAGCTGACAAGAAACAGGTTAGGGAACAGTATTATTATATCACATGATGGTCCACTTGAATTTGCCAAACAGTGGGTAAAGTCAGTCTTTACGTGGCGTACTTTGTCTCAGGTAACATATAGTTCTGGACCGACGAAATTAAAGTAGCATGTCGAGCTCTTTCCGCCAAAACTAAAGAGGTCAAAATACAAATAAGAATCAGTCCTCGAATCATTCAAGATGTCTTTTATCTATACTGCACCCATGCCAGATTGTCATATAGTGTCTCTTAGCCTTTCCCGTGATATCAGTCTACCACAAATTTTCATTAAAGTGGTAAATGTCATCTGTTCGTGTGCTTCGCGATGCTTTGTTATAAGTAGCAGTGCCGAGTTCTGTGGTGTCCCGGGATAGACACGTTTGCCACACCACAGCCGAAGCGGCGATGTTTATCAGTTTCTGAATTTTTAGAAAAAAATTCTGCAAATTTTGTTATAAATTTTGTGGTAAACTTGTGGTAAGTTGATATCACGGGCAAGGCTAAGAGACTCTATTTGGCAGGTTGGCATGGGTGGAGACAAAAGAAATATTGTATCTTGTATTACGCCCCCTAGGCTACGCCACGAGATTTGTCGAGCGAGTATCGGGTTCAACATAAGTAGTCACCCAAGAAGTGGATTTTCTTAATTAAGAAAGTGCTAAAATTATATCGACGAAGATTTCTTAATCATGAACACCACCGCAACGAGCTGGTGATACCAAGACGAAAATGCACTTTTCGTGCGTAACTTGCGAGGGGATTATGAATACGGCCCCAGGAGAGTCTGGTGGGTGTTAGGACAGGGGGGGCACGGGCCAGGAAAGCATGAGTATGGTGGGTGTCGGTGGGCGGGGGGGGGGGGGAGCAGGAGAGCATCAGTCTGGTGGGTGTTGGGATGGGGGGCGGGGGCAGCAACGGTGGTGTCGGGGGGCGGCGGGGAAGGCGGAACAAGAGAGCATGAGTCTGGTGGGTGTCTGGGGGGGGGGGGGTGACGGAGCGGGTAAGCAAGAGTCCGGTGGTGTCGGTGGGGGCGGGGGGCGCGGGACGAGAGCATGAGCATGGTGGGTATTGGGAGGATGGGGCAGGAATCTGAGGGTTAACCCCGGGACATGGCTCCACTCTCCCTCCCTTCTCCCATTGACGCGATATGACCAAAAGTGGTTAAAACGTCCTGAATAATCAACCCTATCAACCAAATTCATGTCAGGAACTAAATTTGTAACATGCCATGGTCGGAGTTAGCGCAAGTGACTGTTTTTCTGGGTTTTCTTTATCTTTTTTTTAATATTCCACTATAATGCACTTATATACATCATACAAAGCAGAAAAAAAAAGCATATACACAGAAGACCCACAAAAACATGACATTATTCGCTTAGTGTCGCATAGAGTCTGATATTGGTCTTCATTGCTTATTAAGCATATTTGTACTAAGATTCAGTTTCCTGTCTACCGCTGTCTTTTCGAGGCTTGATATAGTTTTTCGCACCCTGAAACACTGGAACCGTGTTTGACCACTTGCAGTAATATTTTTTTTTTTTAATAATTAAAGTCAAATGATTAATAAGTTGGCTATGTGGGGACAAATCTATTCCAAACATGCTTGGTATCAGTGTAAAACGGGTACATATGGTCTGGGCTGATGCGGACTCGAGCCAATTGATGTTCTAACTCCTGCCAAATGGGTCTCACAGATGAGCATTCAAAGAGAAGGTGCTTAATTGTTTCTGACGAAAGTGAGCAGAAAAAAAAAAATTCTGAAGTAATTATAGTTGGCTTCTTTACAAGAATCGATTTGTTACTAAAGCTCTTTGCTAAATTAAAAACTGGAAGCTCAGAGTTTTCTCGTCTACAGTAGCCTTTGATGCCCTAGTATATATATCACACGCCATTTACTTTTGTCAATTTGTGCTCTAAAACCTCTGACCACTTACTTTTATTGTTCGTGGTATATTGCAAGGACTCCACCAAAATGTTGTAAACCTTATTACATAGGCATGTTGATGTAGATATATCTTTTGAAAATGTTCGCGGCACATCTAGTAACTTGTGTCCCTTATTTATACATTGGTCTCGCCATTCTGTTGGTGTGGCGTACATTATTCTGTAAAAGTCAACAAAGGTAATTGTTATATCTATTATTCCGGATTAAACCTAGATTCGTCGGATTAAACCACGACAACAGTTTCGTACTTTCTTGCTTTCTTTTATTAAACGATCTCTCGAGTCGTGAGTGCATTTGGGGTAGCATTCACTGCGACAAATCTGACGTAATCATCCTCGTTGCGTCCACCTGGGGCAGGTTTGGCTGTAACCAGTCTCGAGAGAGGGTCTGCCACGTTATCTCTCCCAGGGATATGTACAACCCTGAAGTCATAGGGTTGAAGTCGCAGTACCCAGCGTTCGATTCTTTCGCATGCCCACACCAGGGACAGGGCCTCCTTCTCTGTTTGGGAGTATCTCCTTTCGCAGTCGGTCAGGCTCCTGCTTGCGTAGCATACAGGCACAAACTCATTGTTGACTTCCTGCACCAGCACAGCTCCAATCCCACGATGTCCAGCATCTGCAATCACCTTCGTCGGTGCATCTTTGTCAAAGTAGGCCAGTGTCACTGCCTCTGCCATCCTTTGCTTTAACACCTCAAATGATTTGCTTTGCTCAGGTCCAAAGTGGAATTTTGCATCCTTCCTGAGCAGTCTGCGGAGTGGCTCCACAATTGTAGCAAATTGTGGAATGAAGCGAGCACTGTAGTTGGCCAGACCCAGAAAGCTACGGACTTCAGAGACGTTTTCTGGCTCACGAGCCTCCACGATCGCTTTCACTCTGGCTTCTGTTGGGCCTATACCCTTCTCCGACAGCATCATCAGACCCATGAAGATCAGCCTGCTCATGTTGAATTGGCACTTGGCTGCGTCGAGGGTCAGACCACTGTCCTGTAGGCGCTTCTATAATTTCACGCAAACCAACTATTTTCTCACGCAAAGACGCAATAGATGTGTAGTCAAAAGGTTGGTGGTTACACTTGTGGTAACATTTGTTGGAAATACAAGTAAAATTGCTCAGATCTCGACAGTTTTTTTCCGAACACAAGCAATTCAGTCCGGATATTGTGGTCACTACTGCCACTTTACTCCCGGTTATTTTGTCTGAAGTAATTTACATCGGCGCCGAGGAAAAATGTAGTGCCGATGTAGCAGGGGGAGGCTTCCACAAAAAATCTGTCACATTATTATCGAAGATCCTACCTCAGAGAAACAGAAAATGTTAAGTCCAATGAATTTGGTATCCGAATAAGTGTGTTATGGCGTATAAACCGTTCCTGTTGGCAGCCTCAGCTCAAATGGCTGCCTCCTCGGAATGCCGTAATCTCGCCAGGTGCGAAGTCTCGCGGACCAAGGGGGGGGGGGGTGCATATGTGTGCGGTCGCGTGCAACGGTGGGTGGCTCAGACGGCATGCAGGGGTGGGGGGTAATTTACATCGGCGCCGAGAAAAAATGATGCAGGGGTGGGGGGTGCACTTCGAAGTGTTACTGGGCATTGGTCCGAGGATTCCCCTGCTACATCGGCACTACATTTTTCCTCGGCGCCGGTGTAAATTACTTCAGACAAAATGTGGCTCAGACGGCATTCAGGGGTGGGGGGTGCACTTCGAAGTCAAGAGGCGGGGGAGAGGGGTGGGGGTGTTACTGGGCATTGGTCCGAGGAACCAAGTAGGACCGAGGAGAGGAGACGGGGGAGGCGTCTCGCTACCGTTTCATTTAGAAAGAAGCCATTAAGCGTGGTGTGGGCTGGGGTATCGCGTTGTTAATGAGAATGTGTCGGGGAGCGTGAACTTGTTATGTCTGAAAAAGCCGTTATGACTGGTGGCTTAAGGTCGATTGGTGTTTATAGTACGAAAGGCATGAGGCCGCGCGGCGAAGTTAATAGAAATAAAATAAAAACCTGAGCAAGTGAAAGAACAGACACAAACAACAATGTGTAAGTTAAATGAAGCATTTTATTTTGTTTTATTTTGATTAATCATGAGCAAGCCGAACAAAAGAAATCCCTATCCATCTTAGCTTTCGTCAAGTTAACACACTTTTGAGCGGGTGGCGCCGGACGGGCAGGCCGAGACACCGAAGACGAACGAAGGAGTGAAAACTTATTACCAGTAGGCACCGGCTTCACTTCCTTCTTCGGTAGGGATGGCAACGAACCGAAACTGCGTCGAGAACGTACGACCCTCGTCCAATACGGAGCCGGAGGGGCGGGCCGAGAATAGGAGCGAGGAGCCGGAGGGGGGGGGGGGCCGAGAATAGAAGCGAGGAGCCGGAGGGGCGGGCCGAGAATAGGAGCGAGGAGCCGGACGAGGGGCACACTTGTTAACACACTTTTGAGCTGGTGGCTTATGAAGGTTGGAAGCCAGGTCAACACCTATAAACCTATAAACCACATTAACCAACCACATTGACTGTGTGGTTCGTAACCAGTCCGCCTTCGATGACTAATTGACTCAAACACCCGAAGTCAAAAATCGGAGAAGGCGGCTATAGTTATTGGGACCAATTCAATTCCACTTGTCCGAGTGTCCCTTTGATGACTACGACGGCTAATTGCCTACAATTTGACACCCCTGCATGCTGTCTGAGCCACATTTTGTCTGAAGTAATTTACATCGGCGCCAAGGAAAAATGTAGTGCCGATGTAGCAGGGGGATCCTCGGACCAATGCCCAGTAACACTTCGAAGTGCACCCCCCACCCCTGCATCATTTTTCCTCGGCGCCGATGTAAATTACCCCCCACCCCTGCATGCCGTCTGAGCCACCCACCGTTGCACGCGACCGCACACATATGCACCCCCCCCACCCCTTGGTCCGCGAGACTTCGCACCTGGCGAGATTACGGCATGCCGAGGAGGAGCAGCCATTTGAGCTGAAGCTGCCAACAGGAACGGTTTATACGCCATAACACACTTATTCGGATACCAAATTCATTGGGCTCAACATTTTCTGTTTCTCTGAGGTAGGATCTTTGATAATAATGTGACAGATTTTTTGTGGAAGCCTCCCCCTGCTACATCGGCGCTACATTTTTTCCTCGGCGCCGATGTAATTACTTCAGACAAAATATTCGGACCCAGTGCCAGCCTGTGAGCGATGAAGTGGCCTGTCGTAACTCAATTTACTCATTAGGCCATTTGAGCAAAATCCATCTGAGCAGCCACTTTCTCTTTCTGGCCAGGTGGATCTGGAACTGGATCTCATTGTCCAGTTCGGCACCATAGCCACAATCCTTGCCTGCTTGCCTCAAGCGAGTGATAAACTTCTGCAATGACTCCCCCTCCTTCAGCTTTAGCTGACGGAGCTCGTGTCTGGCTTGCACAATTTTGGAAGTGGTCTTTTCTCCCCATCCATCTTTAGATCGTCGCAATATCACGCAGATTCACAGACTAGACTTCGATTTTAATCCTCGTCGCCAATGTTATATCTATTATTCCGGATTAAACCATGACAACAGTTTCGTACTTTCTTTTATTAAACCGGAAACAGGAAGTTGTTCTTCCTTGAGGGAGTATACAAGGTGTGGGCTATAACATATCCGGACTTACAAACACGACAGTAATACTAATGTTATATATATTTATCCGTAATATCTTTCCAGACCAATAGCGATCCTTCATTGTTCACAAGATCATTAATGCATGTAAGATACACCTTTCTCTATACAATATTTTTTTCTCATTATTGCATTTTTATTTTTCATAAAGTAAGTATTCCAAAGCAAGTGGCCTATCATGTTCATCAAAATCCCTTAGCATATCATAGCAACACCTAGCGTATCGAGTTTGTGGCATCTTAATAGGTTTATTGCATCTAAAAAACATGTACATTACATTTTCATGTGCAAACAGAGCAGAAGCGGTGCTTATATGCTCGTGCAAGAAAAAGAACAAAAAGAATACCCCCCACCCCCCCCAACCAAAAAAAAATCAGAAATATATATATATATAAAATTAAACAGATATTTTCATAATAATGTCGTACACAAAACAAGTGTTTAATCACTCAGATATTGTTAGGCTACAATTGTATCCAAGTTATAATTATGATCTCAAATGCTATGTCTCAATTATCAATAATTTCTTTTAACAACATACTTTTTCCCGTGCTCTTAAAAACATGTATAGGGCATAGAAAGTTAAGCCTGGTAAACCACTTATTAAATACACGCATTCCCATATTTCTAACTGACATCTTCATACAATTATTTCTATATTTTGGAGCTCTTAAGGTATTGGACGCTCTTGATACATACTTATGAACATCTTGGTTTTGGACAAACATTTTCTTTATAATTTCTTGATGTATCTCATGGTATTGCCTGTACATATGAATTACCATCTTATATTCATAAAGGGAGGCTAAGGGTAGAAGATTATTGGAGACAAAAAGTGGTTTAGTATGAGCAAGTTTACGAGCACCATATAAGATTCTGA
The DNA here is from genome assembly GCA_964019135.1 of Arenicola marina. Taxonomy (NCBI): domain Eukaryota; kingdom Metazoa; phylum Annelida; class Polychaeta; family Arenicolidae; genus Arenicola; species Arenicola marina. Next base: position 27,826,185 of record OZ025254.1, on the reverse strand, counting down.
TAGCTCTTTTCTGCAGAGTATTCAATGGCTTAACATAGGATTCAAATGCAGCTCCCCATAATTCGATAACATACGAAAGATATGGAAATATAAAACTATAGTATTGTTATATAATGACCTACTCGTAATATTCGAGTAGTACCCTTGTGATCTTCAGTATTCATTAACCAATGACCATCGTTCTTCATTACCACGTGATCCCTAGACAAGCCTGTATATAAGACGATGCAACCCGTGTGCCGGCCTTCTTCAGACAGCTACCAACCAAGCATGACACAAGATGTATTATTGAACTGGAATTAAAAGAACTCTGTTTAGTATGTCTCTGTCTTTAAGCACACGACACAACGACTTCCTGCACCAGCACAGCTCCAATCCCACGATGTCCAGCATCTGCAATCACCTTTGTTGGTGTATCTTTGTCAAAGTAGGGCAGTGTCACTGCCTCTGCCATCCTTTGCTTTAACACCTCAAATGATTTACTTTGCTCAGGTCCAAAGTGGAATTTTGCATCCTTCCTGAGCAGTCTGCGGAGTGGCTCCACAATTGTAGCAAATTGTGGAATGAAGCGAGCACTGTAGTTGGCCAGACCCAGAAAGCTACGGACTTCAGAGACATTTTCTGGCTCACGAGCCTCCACGATCGCTTTCACTCTGGCTTCTGTTGGGCCTATACGCTTCTCCGACAGCATCATACCCATGAAGATCAGCCTGCTCATGTTGAATTGGCACTTGGCTGCGTTGAGGGTCAGACCACTGTCCTGTAGGCGCTTCTATAATTTCACGCAAACCAACTATTTTCTCACGCAAAGACGCAATAGATGTGTAGTCAAAAGGTTGGTGGTTACACTTGTGGTAACATTTGTTGGAAATACAACAAAAATTGCTCAGATCTTGTGGCCTGTCGTAAGTCAATTCACTAGATTCTAAGTAGGCCTAGGCTTATCCGAGTTGAGCAAAATCCATCTATGCTTCCACTTGCTCCGTCTGGCCCGATAGATCTGGTACTGGGTCTGCTTAACCCATTCGGCATTAGGCCTAAAGCCTGCTTGCCGCCTCAAGCCAGTGAGAAGCTTCTGCGATGATGCCAATATTAGCCTGTCCAGGTAAAAAACTTAAATGCGGATAAAGCCATTTATTAATGTCTATCTAGAAACTAGAGTGCATCAGAAACTTAATAAAAAAGATCTGGTGAAAAAATATTAATAAATAAAAAAGTTATAGCACTATATAGATTTCGGTCACCGTATCCATTTCTGTGATTTCGCGGGGTAAAAAAAGGCCAATTTTAAACTAATTTGTCACTATTTTGCCATTTTCTTCAGACTGGTCAAAGATAAATCAATAAAACTTGGCCGAGTGATGTGTTTTTGAATATGTCATTATTTAAATTCATTATTACGTTTATAAATATAATATATTTTGATAATTAACCATCGATCACTGATTTTTTAATTAAATTTTCAATATTAACAATAAGAAAAAATGTAAAAAAAAATTGTATGGTGATTTATACCCTTTAAAAGTTTTTATTATATCATGGAATAATTAACATTACTTCATAATGCTTCTATTATATCATTAATCCTCCTTCAAATTATTTTTATTATGATATTAGGTATATTTAAATACATTATTATATTATGTGAAATATTATCAACACAAATCTGAAAAACTTGTTTTGTGCCTAAAAAATAATTTATTATATCAAGGAATAATTAATATTAATTTATAATACTTTTATAATATGGTTAATCTCACCTTAAATTATTTCTATAACTATATTAGGTTTAATAAAATATGTTATTTAAAATTATATAAATTATTATTAAATATAAAAAATGTGAAATTGTCACAAACAGAACTAATCTAACTACCTTTACTTCGAAAACATTTTTGAGTATAAGATTTTAGTGCACAATTTTTTGTGACATGGATAAAACATTAAAGAGATTGAGGTAAGTGTTTACTTATTTTACACTATGGTAACAAATATATGCTATCTTATCACTACTAGAATACCAGATTGCTATAACTCTATACAATTATTTACATATTTGCTTGGCAATAATTGTTTTAATGTATTTGTTGAATTAATTTATTGTATCCCTTTTTAAAGTTGGTATCTGGCCATTTTGTTAACAGGATACAAACATTTAAACTTCGTCATCTTACTTTAATGCTGTACATCAATGAGTGTTTGATTTTCTTTTAGGTTCCAAGTAAAAACAGACACATATTGGAATAGTGCATGCAGAAAAGGCTGGATCCTTTACCATAAGACATTAACCATGCATTAAACAATACTTGAAAGGACTTGCATTGACTACCTAGCGCTTCCACCCTGTGAATAAAATCTTATGAATATTACTTGTGCAGTTAGTATATGTCTACATGCGGCATAATCACCTTTTCACTGAAAACTGACTGGGATCAAAACACACATGCACTGAAGTGGATGTAGCAACCTCCCAGGACAATAAATGGATGCCATTAGGTGCCAAGGCCTGGATTGGAACCAAGAAACTATACCAGGGAAATGAGAGAAGAGGATCATGCCCTGGCAGTACATGCATAGACCTCATGATCGCAAATTACCCGTAATGAATTTCTTAAACCATTGGCATGTTATGAGGAAATTCAAAATTATGTACTAGAGTCAGGCCTGGCTACACAAGTGTAAACCCTTCGTTTCCACAAAGATATTATATTCATTAACCGAGCTAGAGAGCAATATATCCCTACCTCAGTTTCTTCAGAAACAAACTTCTATAGAGGAAAGCATTCTTTAAGGTGGTAGAATATTTAGGGATGGCTGTGTACTTGTTATGCTAAATGCCTTCCATAGTTTATAAAATCACTTCCTTAAGATTTGTATACTATTTAGAAGTTAGATAGTACAGAACAGTATAACTATATGTTGATATTGTAAAGTGATTAAAATTATCAGAAGCAGTTTGAACCCTTTTATTAAATATTGATTAGTTTGTCAGTTATATAATATATAAGTATCTCCTCCCAACTATGTATCAGTCCATAGAAATGTAAAAATAGCAGATATGGCTGAATTGTATTACATGTAACCACCCCCCCCCCCATATAAAATTTATAAATTATAAGAATAGAGTTAAACATAAAATATCCCTCAGTTCAGTTCTAATATTAACATATCAGACTGATAATGTGTTTAGAAAAATAATGTTAGTGTATTAAACACAAGATATTGCGACAGTTATTAATTTAAATTAAACAAATATCAAATAAGTTTAATTAAAACTTATAAAAAATATCATAAAAGAAATATACAAAGATAAATTTATCCTAACTAAGTCAAGGTTGATGTGCAATGATACCAAAGTATGAATAAATGCATGGCAGATCTATAAATACTATCATTTTAATGGTCAAACAAATCGGAGCAAGTTCGAAATAAAGTTTTAAATAATTTAAAAATAGTAAAATACTTCAATAATTGGTATTGAAAGCATGTAATCCACAAACAAACACATAAATCTAGGCTAAATATACATGCTGCCGTCCCTATTTACGCGCACTATCAATTTAACAGAAGCTATTTAAATGTTGACGTCGATCTCTTACGCAACGCAAAGTCCGTAACGGCTCCTAATATCGCCCACTCGGAGGGGGGCGCGTCAAATCGAAAGCTGGCACACTCAGGCAACCTTAGATACAGAACTAACAATTGTCTCTATGGGGTTATAAGGGCTTCTAAATTCAAATTCCCGTGCCGGAAAGTTCTCCGATTTCAACTTCTATTAAATTCCTACATACCTCTCTATTCATCTGGCTCTAAAAGCTTTATTTTTGGTCGATTTGAATTCCCCAAGCAGACAAATCATCCTGAGAATGCCGCCATGGCGGGAGGATAAAGCGGAAGTAACTACAATAAGAACTGTAGGTGTGCCGATCGCGGAAACAGAAGCACCCCCTAAATCACACATTTGCGAACCGCGCGACGTCATTTCGCAGCGCCATCTAGCGTTTATTGGACAGGCTACCAATATCTCCCCCTTCTTCCGCATTTTCTGACGGCGCTTGTGTCTGGCTATCACAAATTGCTCCCCCTCCTTCTGCATTAGCGCACGGAGCTTGTCTCTGGCTTTCTCCAGTTGTTCAAATTGTGCAACTGGTCCTATCTTCCCATCCATCTTTAGATAGATAAACCACGACAACAGTTTCGTAGGGTAGATCCGTCGAATGTCGGACACGTTGGGGCTAAAAGTCGTGGAACGTAATATTCTAATGAGTCAACCCTTCCAAATGGGGTTTTCCTGGAAAGGGAACGCGGAGAATTACGTCATTCAACAGATATCTAAATACCGGAACTCGAATATATAGGTGAACACTCATGAGCGGGGTAATGCTGGCCGGGGGTGGGGTAATGTCGGACACTCCTTGTTTTATGCTTTACTTTTATTTAATGTAACAAATTAAAAATATATAAAAAATATCTATGTCAGGTTCAATGAGTTGCAATTGCACTAATATCATCATTTGTTTACTAAAATCGGTGATTGCTTACATTGAGCACGGTCTTTCGCGGGCTGATGCAGTTCAGAAAAATTGGCGCGAAAAAAGTTCAGGCAAGATTTCGGTGGTGACGTGTCATGCAAGATTATGTTCCATTCGGGTACTTCCGGCACTTTCCGGTACTTTCTGGAAGTGCCAGTGCATGTGGTAGAATGATAACAAACACATGGAGGGCAGAATTGAACCATTTTACCTTTATTTTGCAACCTGTAGGCTATTTTGTATAGGTGTCCGACATTACCCTACCCGTCCGACATTCGACGGATGCACCCTACTTTCTTGCTTTCTTTTATTAAACCGGAAACAGGAAGTTGTTCTTCATTGAGGTTGTATACACGGTGTGGGCTATAACATATCCGGACTTACAAACACGACAGTAATACTAATGTTATATATATTTATCCGTATAATCTTTCCAGACCAATAGCGATCCTTCATTGTTCACAAGATCATTAATGCATGTAAGATACACCTTTCTCTATACAATATTTTTTTCTCATTATTACATTTTTATTTTTCATAAAGTAAGTATTCCAAAGCAAGTGGCCTATCATGTTCATCAAAATCCCTTAGCATATCATAGCAACACCTAGCGTATCGAGTTTGTGGCATCTTAATAGGTTAATGCATCTAAAAAACATGTACATTACATTTTCATGTGCAAACAGAGCAGAAGCGGTGCTTATATGCTCGTGCAAGAAAAAGAACAAAAAGAATACCCCCCACCCCCCCAACCAAAAAAAAATCAGAAATATATATATATATAAAATTAAACAGATATTTTCATAATAAGGCCGTACACAAAACAAGTGTTTAATCACTCAGATATTGTTAGGCTACAATTGTATCCAAGTTATAATTATGATCTCAAATGCTATGTCTCAATTATCAATAATTTCTTTTAACAACATACTTTTTCCCGTGCTCTTAAAAACATGTATAGGGCATAGAAAGTTAAGCCTGGTAAACCACTTATTAAATACACGCATTCCCATATTTCTAACTGACATCTTCATACAATTATTTCTATATTTTGGAGCTCTTAAGGTATTGGACGCTCTTGATACATACTTATGAACATCTTGGTTTTGGACAAACATTTTCTTTATAATTTCTTGATGTATCTCATGGTATTGCCTGTACATATGAATTACCATCTTATATTCATAAAGGGAGGCTAAGGGTAGAAGATTATTGGAGACAAAAAGTGGTTTAGTATGAGCAAGTTTACGAGCACCATATAAGATTCTGATAGCTCTTTTCTGCAGAGTATTCAATGGCTTAACATAGGATTCAAATGCAGCTCCCCATAATTCGATAACATACGAAAGATATGGAAATATAAAACTATAGTATAACATACGTAAGGTTTCACTTTTAAACACCTTTCTGACCTTTGTGAAGATTCCTAACCCCCTAACCATTTGTGCCCTTTATATAGTGTACATGGTCTTTCCAAAATAAACCAGAGTCAAGGAGAACCCAAGGAATCTTATAGTATTTACTTGAGTAATGATTTCTCCTGCCATCACGATTTCGCTCCGCAGGGTAATTTTTTTACGAGGAGATTTATATATCATGAACTTCGTCTTCCCAATGTTGAGAGCGAGTTTGTTTAATTGCAGCCAGTATCTAATTTTTTCCAATTCAGAATTCAGGGTAGAAGTCACATCGGCAATATCTTTACCCGATATAAAGAAGTTAGAGTCATCAGCAAATAAAATACTGAATAGTTTCGCGCTGACCTGGGCAATATCATTAATATAAATTAAAAATAACAGGGGACCAAGAGTAGATCCTTGAGGCACCCCACAGTTGATTTTTGATCTTGATGATTTAGTGTGGTTACATTCCACATACTGGTACCTTGAATCTAAATAACTGTTAAGCCATTTTAGAGCTACTCCCCGAATCCCATACCCTTCGAGTTTCAATAAAAGTTCAAAGATCTTTGAAAAAGGTGGAAGAATAGAAATGGGACGGTATATAGTTGCTAAAAAGTTTAAAGAAAAGAAACTCCTTTAAAGAAAGGAATTACTCTAGCTAGTTTTAGCTCGGTCGGGAAATGTCCCTCATTGAACGACAGATTAATACCATGAGTCAGAGGTTCTATAATTGTGTTTATAGCAGGCTTAATGATCTTGACCGTCAACCAATCCCACGTACCCGGAAAAACTGCTTTTAAAGATCCTATCACCTGACTGATTTCTTCTTCGTTAACCGGATCTAGAAAGAAACTGTTAACAGGATTATTAGGCAGAAACGTTGAGGGGGAGTCCTTAGAATTGGGAATAGACTTACTCAGAGTTTTACCAATGTAAAGAAAAAAGTCATTAAACCCTTAAGAATTTTAATCCCGTATTTCACACATTTATTTAAATAGATTTATTTAAACAAATTGTACTTAACTTTCAAGCAAGAATATTGTTTCTGTTCAATATGAATTTCATTGTAGCGTACTATTGTCCAGGACTATAGTCTATGTCGATATTTTGGTTGCAAATGTAACGACGTTAAATAAAACTGTGTCATATCTTATCTTGGCTAGATCTATATAGAATCTATAACTTGAAAAAAAATATACTTTAGGCCTGACAATGAAATATTTCGTGTAACATTAGACTGCAGAATGCAATCAGGGTGTAAATCACACCCACAGCAAACGCACTCGTTCTAAGGGCACATACTATTTTGTCGATCCCTGAATCAATCAATAAAATCCGCGAGAACTGTGTAGGCCTGTGTTATGGGGTTTTTTGAGAGCGCACGGTTTTAAGTTGCTCCCATTTGTTAACTGATTTCTTATTGGTCAGGAGTGTGTGGTTTTTGAAAATGGCGGCGCCTGGGACAAAGCAGAAGTTGCTTTCTCTAGTCGAAGATGTGGAAATTTTATCTAAGTGCGACATTTTTTTTTTCAAAACGTTGCTGAATCAAATTTCTATCCCGTTTCGGTGTAGTGGCCTTTCTTAAAAACTTGTTGATTGTACATTTTCTGGCTTCATCGTCTCATCCCTATCGTTTCGGATCGTTTCGGCTTGAGCGATACATAGGGATGACGTCTGAAAAATTTCTTTAGGCCAGAACAGGGGGCCCGACAGGGGTGTAGGGGGGTAGGCCCACTTTGATCGCAGTCCGCTTTGATCGCTGGATGATTTGACTGGAAGTATGGAGAGGAAGGGGCTGTAGGAATGTGACTTGTGTCTGTGACGGTGTATGCCCGCGTGGGCCGCTGGACATTTAGGCCGCTAGGGAGGGGTCGAGGATAGGGGGTGGGGTGGGGAGAGGGAGGGGGTTGCGTTGGTGCGGGGGATACGGTGTGGGGGGTTTGGTAGTCATGTTTGAAGGGGTGGAGGCATGCCCAGGTCGGGTAGGGATTATGATAGACAACGGCTGGGTGTTAAGCACTGAGCTGCGGGGCTGGTTGTTATTCGTTAATCGGCTTAAAAAAACATCGCAGACACCTGTATACGCTATATACACTATATTTTATTCAACACATTCAACGGATTCAATACATATATACATCTACGGGGTTACCCGGAGTCTCTCCATCTGTGTGACATCACCAGAGGTCCCTCCATCACCCAACGTGAATGAACGCGACCACAGTGAAGGCTGTATGAGCGCTACTTATTCTTATGCCGTATTTCCCCCTGCAAACACGTTCACTACATGTCAGCCGATACGAGTGCATGAGGCGGGAGTGCAATAAATGGAACAGCCTACAATGTAATTTGCATACAAGACGTATGACATCACATAAATGAATTTTTGTATCGCAAGCAACACGTCTGAATCACAATGTCATGGCTTGCGTGAGGGTATTTACTGCCTTATATCTTACTAAATAAAGGTAATTCACTTGGGGGCATTTACAATAAAAAGTCGGAAGGTTGAGCCCAAAGCATGAGTGTCAGACGGTACACTCAATCCTTATTTTAGAAGTTGACCCACGCGGCCTTGACATTGATATAGCGCAGTTGTAACGACCGAGTGGGCTGCGGCCGCGCAAATTTGATGGGGCTGCATAATAAAAATATCGCAGAATATTACTGATGTTGAATTTCCCGAGTCAGGTCTGAACTCTGCTAATGGAAAACAATAGCGAGGATATTAAACGTAGGTGAGCGACATATCCATGTTGGGAGCGGGCCGCGTTTAATTTGTTGAACTAGGCCTAATTGGCCTGAAGCAAAACAATAACCATTTGATCGGTTCGCCCTTCAGCCTCCGCTTAATCCCTAATCCCCTCTGCCTAATACCACCCCCCCCCCCTGCCTCCTCCACTTCAATCTGCCTAGTATCAATATGTGGGTGAATACCATGTCCAATCCTCATTATGTTTTGATTGTACATACCTTAAACTATCTATTTACCTACAATATATTTCTTTACAGAGCTGCTTATGTCTACAATACCAGCGATATTCCACATTTCATTCGTAACATTCTAGCAGCCATTCGAAGTGCCAAGTAGCAAATTTGTCAACAGATGGCCGTATAGAGCTGAAGAGGCAAATTCCCCTGTTTACCTTGTAGAATAATGCTGGGCATTTGCGCTCCCAAGAGATGTGGTCACGCATCTCTGCAATAAAAAAAATGGGTGTCTTCTGGATGTGAAAATCGCGATATGACGAGGATATAAAGATTGCATGAAGCCTTGCATTGTAATGTGTAATCTTTGTATCTTTCTTATATCGTGATTTCTACACCTAGAATACACCTGTACAATCAAAATATAATAAGGATTGGGTGTGGTATTTACAAATAAATTGATACTAGGCAGATTGAAGTGGAGGGGTTTCAAATCGCTGAGGATCTGCTAGCTGCATTTCAGGACCCTGGCTGGGTGCTAGCAAGGCCTGGGTTCTTCAAGGCTGTGTGACATGTCACATGTATCGCTACTCCAGGTAGTCAGCCAGCTCATCAGACCCCGAGCTACCCCACTGGCAGTATGATCAGGACAAGTGTGTAGCCTGGTATTTGAGGGCAACATGTAGCCCTGATGCATAGCCCTTGCAACCTCAACCTTAATGGGGGTGTAAGGGCCATGCAATCCACATGGATAAAACAATAGTATTGCATCAACCATTTAACATCGATTATGACAAACATTCATTTGTTAAACACAGTTCTCAACTGAAAATGACAGTGGTTATTAAGGGAATTCAGGAATAAGACACCACATATATGTATTTGATGTATTTTTATCCATGATACATTTATAAAGACCTAGGCACTAATATTATAGGCCCCGGAGCTGCTTGTGATATCATCAGCCCAAAATATATCTGCTCAAATAAAACTTCAGCTGCATACATCATTTAATGGTATCGCTAGTTCCAAGAACCCCCAAAATAAGGTATATGTTTCCACAGAATGATAACACTCTAGCGGCAGAAGGCATTCATCTATAGTAGCTTCGTTTATGCCACAACCTATATTTTTTTATCAATTCTGATCCAGCCTTTCCCCTAACCCCTCCCCAAAGGTTGGGTTTAAATAAAAAATTCTGTTGCTGGGTTCTTGTGGAAGGTGATGTAGTTCTATTTTGAAGGAATACTTGAAAATTGTTAAATCATAAAATATTTCTACATTTCTTTCCACTTTTCAGAGAACTTCTTGATTGTTTAGCAACTCCAAAGGCGCAGCGATCGGATGATATAGACACTTCTCAGCTGGTAGATCTTCTGGTACAGAAAAAAACTGAAACCCAGGATACACTTCAGACTGGTAAGCCTGCTGTCTACATCCACAAAATGAATGTGATATTTCAAAAAAATGACAAGGTGAGACCAACATGTGTTCAAGTAGCTTATTCTTGTAGCTGCATCTGGAGTCATGGATATTTTTTTTGTCCAATTTTACCTCTATTTGCACACTCGTGGCTCAATAAAACAAACATTGTGGCCTGAAACATTCATTTGTTAATCACAGTTCCCGACTAAAAATGACAGTGGTTAAGGGAATTCAGCAATAACAACATGATTTCTTTTAAATTCATTGTAGCAAGAGAACAGGCTGACCTTCAAAAGAAACGAGATGCGCTGAAGGTTGAGGTAGACAAACGGGACCAAGACATCAAACAGCTGCAAAAGAACCTCAAAGAGGCAGAGACCATACTAGTGAGTTCTCACCTTCTGCATTGGCCTCTTGGTAACGGTGCCCCACAGGTCAGCTTAGAGGCAGAGAACATACTAGTGAGTTCTCACCTTCTGCATTGGCCTCTTGGTAACAGTGCCCCACAGGTCAGCTTAGAGGCAGAGATCATACTGGTGAGTTCTCACCTTCTGCATTGGCCTCTTGGTAACGGTGCCCTACAGGTCAGCTTAGAGGCAGAGACCATACTGGTGAGTTCTCACCTTCTGCATTGGCCCCTTGGTAACGGTGCCCCACAGGTCAGCTTAGAGGCAGAGACCATACTGGTGAGTTCTCACCTTCTGCATTGGCCTCTTGGTAACGGTGCTCCACAGGTCAGCTTAGAGGCAGAGACCATACTGGTGAGTTCTCACCTTCTGCATTAGCCTCTTGGTAACGGTGCCCCACAGGTCAGCTTAGAGGCAGAGACCATACTGGTGAGTTCTCACCTTCTGCATTGGCCTCTTGGTAACGGTGCTCCACAGGTCAGCTTAGAGGCAGAGACCATACTGGTGAGTTCTCACCTTCTGCATTAGCCTCTTGGTAACGGTGCCCCACAGGTCAGCTTAGAGGCAGAGACCATACTGGGGAGTTCTCACCTTCTGCAATGGCCTCTTGGTAACGGTGCCCCACAGGTCAGCTTAGAGGCAGAGACCATACTGGTGAGTTCTCACCTTCTGCAATGGCCTCTTGGTAACAGTGCCCCACAGGTCAGCTTGGAGGCAGAGACCATACTGGTGAGTTCTCACCTTCTGCATTGGCCTCTTGGTAACGGTGCCCCACAGGTCAGCTTAGAGGCAGAGACCATACTGGTGAGTTCTCACCTTCTGCATTAGCCTCTTGGTAATGGTGCTCCACAGGTCAGCTTAGAGGCAGAGACCATACTGGTGAGTTCTCACCTTCTGCATTGGCCTCTTGGTAACGGTGCTCCACAGGTTAGCTTAGAGGCAGAGACCATACTGGTGAGTTCTCACCTTCTGCAATGGCCTCTTGGTAACGGTGCCCCACAGGTCAGCTTAGAGGCAGAGACCATACTGGTGAGTTCTCACCTTCTGCAATGGCCTCTTGGTAACAGTGCCCCACAGGTCAGCTTAGAGGCAGAGACCATACTGGTGAGTTCTCACCTTCTGCATTGGCCTCTTGGTAACGGTGCCCCACATGTCAGCTTAGAGGCAGAGACCATACTGGTGAGTTCTCACCTTCTGCATTGGCCTCTTGGTAACGGTGCCCCACAGGTCAGCTTAGAGGCAGAGACCATACTGGTGAGTTCTCACCTTCTGCAATGGCCTCTTGGTAACGGTGCCCCACAGGTCAGCTTAGAGGCAGAGACCATACTGGTGAGTTCTCACCTTCTGCAATGGCCTCTTGGTAACGGTGCCCCACAGGTCAGCTTAGAGGCAGAGACCATACTGGTGAGTTCTCACCTTCTGCATTGGCCTCTTGGTAACAGTGCCCCACAGGTCAGCTTAGAGGCAGATACCATACTGGTGAGTTCTCACCTTCTGCATTGGCCTCTTGGTAACGGTGCCCCACAGGTCAGCTTAGAGGCAGAGACCATACTGGTGAGTTCTCACCTTCTGCAATGGCCTCTTGGTAACGGTGCCCCACAGGTCAGCTTGGAGGCAGAGACCATACTGGTGAGTTCTCACCTTCTGCATTGGCCTCTTGGTAACGGTGCCCCACAGGTCAGCTTAGAGGCAGAGACCATACTGGTGAGTTCTCACCTTCTGCAATGGCCTTTTGGTAACAGTGCCCTACAGGTCAGCTTGGAGGCAGAGACCATACTGGTGAGTTCTCACCTTCTGCAATGGCCTCTTGGTAACGGTGCCCCACAGGTCAGCTTAGAGGCAGAGACCATACTGGTGAGTTCTCACCTTCTGCAATGGCCTCTTGGTAACGGTGCCCCACAGGTCAGCTTAGAGGCAGAGACCATACTGGTGAGTTCTCACCTTCTGCAATGGCCTCTTGGTAACGGTGCCCCACAGGTCAGCTTAGAGGCAGAGACCATACTGGTGAGTTCTCACCTTCTGCATTGGCCTCTTGGTAACAGTGCCCCACAGGTCAGCTTAGAGGCAGAGACCATACTGGTGAGTTCTCACCTTCTGCATTGGCCTCTTGGTACCGGTGCCCCACAGGTCAGCTTAGAGGCAGAGACCATACTTTGATATAATTTGTTACATTGATACCGTGATCCCTGTGCTATGGGACCCACCATTACTGCCTGACCCAAGGAAGGTTATATGCTACGTGGACCATTTTGATCAATAATGATCTACAGCTTTATTCTTACGTATAATGTATAACTCTGATAGCTCAGTGGGTTGAGCGCTCTGGCCACCTGAGAGCCTAACGGCACGTGGATCGTGGTTCGCGCCCCGCTGTGGCCATGTCTGTGTGGTCGCAGGATAAAGATTCCATGTCCTTCTTCGCAAAGAGTAGGGGGCTACACCGGGGACATGACTCCTGTCTTCTCTCCCTTCTTCCATTGAGACGATATGACCAGAATTGGTTAAAGTGTCCTCAACAGGCTGAATATGCAACCAACCACTTTATTTATGCATGTATTAACATGGACAGACATCTGTTGTTGTTGTGATAAGAGTGTACGTATCGCTAGTCTGGTCCTGAAGTTGACTATATTATGTTGCACTTGTTCAGGTTCTTTGTTGTCTCCTATACTGTCGCAATACAGTGGTCCCTGCGTTATACGACTTCTGTTCTGCCAGCCCGAAAAGACCGCCTAACGGAGGGAGTCGTATAATAGAGGGATACCCTGATATGGGCAGTTTTCGCCCAAGTATCGCGAACACCAATCAGCAACCATCTCTGGGTTAACCTTAGTTGACTATCCACCAAGCACTGATGCTTTTATATTGTGGCGTCCCTGAAAACTATAGAACCACCCATTGAAAGCGGAGAAATCAGCTAAGCCTAGGTCCAATGAGAACAACAATGTAATAGCTTTCCCATCAAAGGAATGTTTTTCTACCGTGCTGTGCTAAAGCAGTCAAACGTCAGTCTTAACCTCATCGTACAGTATTTTCCTAAGATTCAGAGTGTTGGCTGCAGCTCTGGCTCCTCTTTCCCTCCTATCCAGGATAGCATCAGCATTCAGTCTAACAAAGTTGCTAAGCTTATATGCTGATTATGGTTTCTCCAGCTCTGTGCCGTTAACTTGCATCGACAATCTGATCCTAAGATCAGCATTTTGATTGCGTCTTCCAGTCATTGTCTGCATGTACACAAAAGGTGCGAATAACAATGACGCGCTCTTAGACGTCTGCTCGTTAACAACCAGTCAGATTAGCGCAATGTGTTGTTTGTTCAGAGCCAATCGGGTCAACTGCCACGCAGCGAGTTAACAAAGGGATTGAATTGTGTGCCGGTCGCATAACGAGCCGAAATCACGGTCGTAAGTCGCGTTAGCGAGGGAGTCGCATAATAAAGGGGCTTTAACATGTAAAAGTGTTCCGTGCACAGAGAAAAGGCCGGATAACGGAGGGAGTCGTATAATGGAGGGACCGTATAATGCAGGGACCACTGTACACGCATTAGACTCTCGTGTTATACATTAATGTTTTTTTCTTATAAATTATAAAGTGAGATCCTTGTATGTAACATGATCCAGTGAGTGCGCTCGCTCCCGGTCTTCCTGATCCAGGCCACCGCCATTTACCAAGCCAAGCAGAAGCTCAAATCCATCAACCAAGCTACCAAGCGGAAGATTTCTGCCGAGGAGCTCATCAAGTACGCTCACAAGATCAGCGCCAGCAATGCTGTGGCTGCGCCTCCGACCTGGGAGCCTGGTACGTATCAGCTACTGACATCATGCCGTCTAAAATGATCTAGAGGATAGTTTCTTATAAGAATAGAATAACCAGTTGGCAGCCACGATTGTCAATACCCGTTATCTGTATGTATATATATATATATATATATATATATATATATGTGCCCCATGTACCCATGCATTGCTGTACCATTTTTGAATTTGTTTTGTATTAAATATATATAAAAAATTATCAACATAATGATTTAAATGATGCGTTTAAGGGCCAGATAAAATCTTGGTGTATGGCGAAACAAATTCTTGCACTTTTATTTCTTGTTTTTGACAGAACATTGTATTGGCCAAGCAGTAAGTTTTGGCCCAAAAAAATGAATAGCTGAATTGTGAAAGCTTTGACAGCGGTTTAGGATACAAAGCAATATGCATAATGAATATAATAACATATATTGCATAGCATAAACATGTTTTAAAGTACTTCTGACGTCCAAAGTTTTATTTTGAACTGCATGGTGCAGGCCAAAGCTGGTTAAAAGCAAATCAACTTAATTGGCCATTAAATAATGTGGTATAATAGTTATCATAATAACTGTCTGGACATCGATACTGAAGCGCATATCGCCATTTGCGCTGAAGAGATGAGTCTTTGTGTTGGCTGAAACACAATTGTCGAATCTGAAAGCCTCATAACCATGGTCATTTTGTGTCAGCATAGTAACACAAACATTGAAGACAGATACGCGTTCATTGCCTAGGAATAGCTATTACTCTAGCAATTTATTTCTGTAGCTATATTAGCGAAAACGTCATATATATAAATCTGTATGCATAGGGCCTATGACCGAGACCTATGGGTCATATACCAAGCTTGGGCTTGGTTCATATATAAGTCGCACCGGTGTATAAGTCGCACCCCTCGGCCACAAGGAAAACAGGTGCGACTTATGCACCGGAAATTACGGTATAAGCTAGCTGGTTAACTGTGAATTCACGGTAGATTATCTACCTTATGGGCGTCTGGATTCATACATATGTTACCGGTCTTATGTGTCTCAGGCGACCAGAGGCGACCCTATCCCACCGAGGTAGACATGCGGATGGGCCTTCTGGGACGCCGTAGTGACCTGCCCGCGCCTCCCATGACCCTCCAATCACAGACTGGCTACCACGAGGGTATTGGCAGGAGCCAATCACAGCTCGGTAAACAAAGATATTTTGTATCCATTTCTAACGACAATGAGGTTGTGTCAGAATTTTTGTCTGGACAATAACTTTCATTATCTAGTTTAGTTTTTTCCCCTGTTGCGTGCTTTCAATTTATAATGAATAATATGATCACGATAATCTCTGATCTACAGCTTGTGGGTTTGATTTGATTTGATTAGGGTTTAACGGCACTTTTAGCCCTACAGATTGTGAGAAATATAAATGTGGTCATCTCAGTAATGTACAAATGCATGTTGCTATCTGGACCCGTAAGTACGGAACGGCCGGCGCCGAATATTTCGCCCTAGAATATGACATTAACATGGAGCGGGGCGAAATATTTTGTCCCCGCCGTTCGAACTTATGGGCCCTGGTCGCAATGACCAGCTGATATGGGAACGGTTCTGTTGACAGTAAATTTTCTAACAAAATGAGTTTATGATCACGATTTCAGTAAGTGGTATGCAGAAGAGTCGTTCTAATGTTAAAGTTACTCAAACAGCAATATTTTCTTTGGGAAACTGAAGAATTTTTTTGACTGGAAATTATGAATTTATATACTAAACATATAAGTACATTTTTGGTGTGCAATACATAACCGGACATGTTGTTAAGCCCCTTGTTTTAGCCAAATTTGTGCATCTCGTGTAAAAAAATGTGGCCTTTTTGTGTACTACGTCATCAAAATTCGCACATTGCGGCCTTTTTACCTTTTAACATTTGATAACACATCTACTTTTCATAGACTTAACATTCACAGTCACACAACGTGTCCAGACATTTCTGTAGGAGCAGCTTTGAAATGTTAATGTTAGATGTGAAGACTCACATCGATATCTTTTAAACGTAACATGATATCTGTAATTGACTTTCTGTTTGCAGAACACGCGTTGTCGACGCCGGCTCAGGGGCAAGGGGGGCCCCAGTTGACATGGCAACACAGCATGGACATGTCGGGTGCAGTCTCCGCGTCCGGTCTCGCCATGGACTCGAAAAGTCACGCGAAGGACGCTGATGACGTGGAACTCATGTCGACAGATTCGAGCAGCAGTTCCTCTAGCGACGAGTGATGGTACTAGTGAACGCTCTGAGGACGAGGGATTATATATTTGAAATTTACTCTTGCGATGGGAGTTGGTACTAAGTGAAAGCTTTCCTAGCGGAGAGATGTGGTACTAAGTGAAAGCTTTCCTTGCGGAGAAATGTGGTACTAAGTGAAAGCTTTCCTAGCTGAGAGATGTGATACTAAGTGAAAGCTTTCCTAGCGGAGAGATGTGGTATTACCCGTGAAAGCTCTACTAGCGAGGATAATTGGCACTACCAGTGAATGTTTCTAAACCGATGAGCCGGTACTACCACCGAGAGCTCTTCTAGCGACTTCAGTGAAAGGTTCTAGCGACGAGAGCCGGTACTACAAGTGAAAGGTTCTAGCGACGAGAGCCGGTACTACAAGTGAAAGGTTCTAGCGACGAGAGCCGGTACTACAAGTGAAAGGTTCTAGTGACGAGAAATGGTACTACCAGCGAAAGGTTCTAGCGACGAGAGCCGGTACTACCAGTGAAAGGTTCTAGCGACGAGAGCCGGTACTACAAGTGAAAGGTTCTAGTGACGAGAAATGGTACTACCAGCGAAAGGTTCTAGCGACGAAAGCCGGTACTACCAGTGAAAGGTTCTAGCGACGAGAAATGGTACTACCAGTGAAAGGTTCTAGCGACGAGAGCCGGTACTCCCAGTGAAAGGTTCTAGTGACGAGAAATGGTACTACCGGTGAAAGGTTCTAGTGACGAGAAATGGTACTACCAGAAATGGTACCACCAGTGAAAGGTTCTGGCGACGAGAAATGGTACTACCAGTGAAAGGTTCTAGTGACGAGAAATGGTACTACCAGTGAAAGGTTCTAGCGACGAGAGCCGGTACTCCCAGTGAAAGGTTCTAGTGACGAGAAATGGTACTACAAGTGAAAGGTTCTAGTGACGAGAAATGGTACTACCAGAAATGGTACTTCCAGTGAAAGGTTCTAGCGACGAGAAATGGTACTACCAGTGAAAGGTTCTAGTGACGAGAAATGGTACTACCAGTGAAAGGTTCTAGCGACGAGAGCCGGTACTACCAGTGAAAGGTTCTAGTGACGAGAGCCGGTACTACCAGTGAAAGGTTCTAGTGACGAGAAATGGTACTACCAGTGAAAGGTTTTAGCGACGAGAAATGGTACTACCAGTGCAAGGTTCTAGTGACGAGAAATGGTACTACCAGTGAAAGGTTCTAGCGACGAGAGCCGGTACTCCCAGTGAAAGGTTCTAGTGACGAGAAATGGTACTACCAGAAATGGTACCACCAGTGAAAGGTTCTAGCGACGAGAAATGGTACTACCAGTGAAAGGTTCTAGTGACGAGAAATGGTACTACCAGTGAAAGGTTCTAGCGACGAGAGCCGGTACTCCCAGTGAAAGGTTCTAGTGACGAGAAATGGTACTACAAGTGAAAGGTTCTAGTGACGAGAAATGGTACTACCAGAAATGGTACTTCCAGTGAAAGGTTCTAGCGACGAGAAATGGTACTACCAGTGAAAGGTTCTAGTGACGAGAAATGGTACTACCAGTGAAAGGTTCTAGCGACGAGAGCCGGTACTACCAGTGAAAGGTTCTAGTGACGAGAGCCGGTACTACCAGTGAAAGGTTCTAGTGACGAGAAATGGTACTACCAGTGAAAGGTTTTAGCGACGAGAAATGGTACTACCAGTGAAAGGTTCTAGTAACGAGAAATGGTACTACCAGTGAAAGGTTCTAGCGACGAGAAATGGTACTACCAGTGAAAGGTTCTAGCGACGAGAAATGGTACTACCAGTGAAAGGTTCTAGTGACGAGAAATGGTACTACCAGTGAAAGGTTCTAGTGACGAGAAATGGTACTACCAGTGAAAGGTTCTAGCGACGAGAAATGGTACTACCAGTGAAAGGTTCTAGTGACGAGAAATGGTATTACCAGTGAAAGGTTCGAGCGACGAGAAATGGTACTACCAGTGAAAGGTTCTAGTGACGAGAAATGGTACTACCAGTGAAAGGTTCTAACGACGAGAAATGGTACTACCAGTGAAAGGTTCTAGTGACGAGAAATGGTACTACCAGTGAAAGGTTCTAGCGACGAGAGCCGGTACTACCAGTGAAAGGTTCTAGTGACGAGAAATGGTACTACCAGTGAAAGGTTCTAGTGACGAGAAATATTACTACCAGTGAAAGGTTCTAGTGACGAGAGCCGATACTACCAGAAATAGTACTACCAGTGAAAGGTTCTAGTGACGAGAAATGGTACTACCAGTGAAAAGGTTCTAGTGACGAGAAATGGTACTACCAGTGAGGTTCTCTATCGATGAGAGGCGGTACCAGTGACAGCTCTTCTAGCGACGAGATATGGTACCAGTGACAGCTCTTCTAGTGAGGAGAGGTGGTACTACCGGTAAAAGCCTCCCTTGCGACAAGAAATGGTACTACCAGTGAACGCTCTTCTAGAGACGATGGTACAAGGGAAGGCTCTTCTTGCGAGAAGAGATGGTACTACGAGTGTAAGCTTAGAACGACAAGAAATGGTACTATCAGTGAAAGCTCCTGGAGACTAGAAATGGTACTATCAGTGAAAGCTCCTAGAGACTAGAAATGGTACTATCAAGGAAAGCTCCTGGAGACTAGAAATGGTACTATCAGTGAAAGCTCCTAGACTAGAAATGGTACTATCAGTGAAAGCTCCTGGAGACTAGAAATGGTACTATCAGTGAAAGCTCCTAGACTAGAAATGGTACTATCAGTGAAAGCTCCTGGAGACTAGAAATGGTAGTCAGTGAAAGCTCCTGGAGACTAGAAATGGTACCATCAGTGAAAGCTCATAGAGACTAGAAATGGTACTATCAGTGAAAGCTCCTAGAGACTAGAAATGGTACTATCAGTGAAAGCTCCTAGAGACTAGAAATGGTACTATCAGTGAAAGCTCCTAGAGACTAGAAATGGTACTATCAGTGAAAGCTCCTGGACTAGAAATGGTACTATCAGTGAAAGCTCCAAGAGACTAGAAATGGTACTATCAGTGAAAGCTCCTAGAGACTAGAAATGGTACTATCAGTGAAAGCTCCTGGAGACTAGAAATGGTACTATCAGTGAAAGCTCCTAGACTAGAAATGGTACTATCAGTGAAAGCTCCTAGACTAGAAATGGTACTATCAGTGAAGGCTCCTAGAGACTAGAAATGGTACCATCAGTGAAAGCTCCTAGAGACTAGAAATGGTACTATCAGTGAAAGCTCCTGGAGACTAGAAATGGTACTATCAGTGAAAGATCCTAGAGACTAGAAATGGTACTATCAGTGAAAGCTCCTAGACTAGAAATGGTACTATCAGTGAAAGCTCCTAGAGACTAGAAATGGTACTATCAGTGAAAGCTCCTAGACTAGAAATGGTACTATCAGTGAAAGCTCCTGGAGACTAGAAATGGTACTATCAGTGAAAGCTCCTAGAGACTAGAAATGGTACTATCAGTGAAAGCTCCTAGACTAGAAATGGTACTATCAGTGAAAGCTCCTGGAGACTAGAAATGGTACTATCAGTGAAAGCTCATGGAGACTACAAAATGGTACTATTAGTGAAAGCTCCTGGAGACTAGAAATGGTACTATCAGTGAAAGCTCCTGGAGACTACAAAATGGTACTATCAGTGAAAGCTCCTAGAGACTAGAAATGCTACTATCAGTGAAAGCTCCTAGACTAGAAATGGTACTATCAGTGAAAGCTCCTAGACTAGAAATGGTACTATCAGTGAAAGCTCCTGGAGATTAGAAATGGTACTACCAGTGAAAGCTCCTAGAGACTAGAAATGATACTATCAGTGAAAGCTCCTGGAGACTAGAAATGGTACTATCAGTGAAAGCTCCTGGAGACTAGAAATGGTACTATCAGTGAAAGCTCCTAGAGACTAGAAATGCTACTATCAGTGAAAGCTCCTAGACTAGAAATGGTACTATCAGTGAAAGCTCCTAGACTAGAAATGGTACTATCAGTGAAAGCTCCTGGAGATTAGAAATGGTACTACCAGTGAAAGCTCCTAGAGACTAGAAATGGTACTATCAGTGAAAGCTCCTGGAGACTAGAAATGGTACTATCAATGAAAGCTCCTAGAGACTAGAAATGCTACTATCAGTGAAAGCTCCTAGACTAGAAATGGTACTATCAGTGAAAGCTCCTAGACTAGAAATGGTACTATCAGTGAAAGCTCCTGGAGATTAGAAATGGTACTACCAGTGAAAGCTCCTAGAGACTAGAAATGGTACTATCAGTGAAAGCTCCTGGAGACTAGAAATGGTACTATCAATGAAAGCTCCTAGAGACTAGAAATGCTACTATCAGTGAAAGCTCCTAGACTAGAAATGGTACTATCAGTGAAAGCTCCTAGACTAGAAATGGTACTATCAGTGAAAGCTCCTGGAGATTAGAAATGGTACTACCAGTGAAAGCTCCTAGAGACTAGAAATGGTACTATCAGTGAAAGCTCCTGGAGACTAGAAATGGTACTATCAGTGAAAGCTCCTGGAGACTAGAAATGGTACTATCAGTGAAAGCTCCTAGAGACTAGAAATGGTACTATCAGTGAAAGCTCTTCTAACGAGGTGTGGTACGTTTGAATGGTTTCCAAGTGTGAAGTGGATGGTAAAATTGAAGGCTGCTCTAGCGACTAGATAGTACTGGTGGAAACAGGTGAAAACTCGATTCCCGCCAGTAGAAGACGGCTCGCGGCGGAGTGAAAATGAAGACACTTTTCGTTTGTAACAAAGGCGCTCCGAACAGATTCCAATAGGGGACCAGCAGCATTCTGCTATAAGTAAGAGTAGCTTCTGGCAACTACAGTGGCTTCTCTTGAATCTCCTGCGAGACTATTATATGTATATGTTACGAGAAATGTTTGTAATACATATGTGAAAAAAACAACAAACAATAAAAGGTTGTAATATACTTTCGTGGCTTTTATTTGTTATCTTCCAACTTTCTGAACGCTGGATACTTTTATTTGTACAAGTTGCAAAATCCTAACAATATCTTAAACGTACTCCATATGGCAAAATCCTAACAATATCTTAAACGTACTCCATATGGCTGTGTCACTATTGATGGAGATTGAGGCAGTGAGCCTGATGGCCGTGTCACTATTGATGGAGATTGAGGGCGTGAGCCAGATGGCCGCGTCACTATAGATGGAGGTTGGGGCCGTGAGCCTGATGGCCGCGTCACTATTGATGGAGATTGAGACCGTGAGCCTGATGGCCGCGTCACTATTGGGGCCGTGAACCTGATGGCCGCGTCACTATTGGGGCCGTAAGCCTGATGGCCGCGTCACTATTGTTGGAGATTGAGGCCGTGAGCCTGATGGCCGCGTCACTATTGATGGAGATTGAGGCCGTGAGCCTGATGGCCGTGTCACTATTGATGGAGATTGAGGCAGTGAAGCTGATAGCCGCGTCACTATTGATGGAGATTGAGGCCGTGAGCCTGATAGCCGCGTCACTATTGATGGGGATTGAGGCAGTGACGCTGATGGCCGCGTCACTATTGATGGAGATTGAGGCCGTGAGCCTGATGGCCGCGTCACTATTGATGGAGATTTAGGCCGTGAGCCTGATGGCCGCGTCACTATTGATGGAGATTGAGGCCGTGAGCCTGATGGCCGCGTCACTATTGATGGAGATTTAGGCCGCGAGCCTGATGGCCGCGTCACTATTGATGGAGATTGAGGCCGTGAGCCTGATGGCCGCGTCACTATTGATGGAGATTTAGGCCGCGAGCCTGATGGCCGCGTCACTATTGATGGAGATTGAGGCCGTGAGCCTGATAGCCGCGTCACTAGTGATGGAGATTGAGGCAGTAAACCTGATGGCCGCATAGCCATTGTTCCTTTTAAACAGCTGGAGTCTCTCTCTCTCGCATCAGTCGTGTGTGATAACCATCACAAGGCTTGAGGACTCACAATGGGATATGTCACACAGGCACTATGGCCTTCACCATATCCCGCCACAGTGTCAGAGATTCAAACCAAGTCCATCCATCTTAAGAGTCACTTCTTGGCTGCCTTCGGTGAGAAAAAGCTAGAGATGTTTTTCATTCCCGATTTGTCCACTTTATCCAATTTCTTCTGAGCTAGCGTCATGCGAGTCATCTGCGTAGAAACAGAAGGGCGAGCACTGTATCAGTAATTCCTCAAATTATTATCGAATATATTTTAGTATTGGGATCCCTTGACTGAAGATATATATTTATACATCTATATTCAGTATATCGAGAATAATATGACATACCGCCCGATTTAAATATTTTAGACAATCTCAACTTACAATCCCCAAACCCACAATCTCAACTGTCACGATGGCTCGCTTGCTGAGAATAGAAGTTGCGAAACGACACTGGAGATTGATCTACTTTAGTTCAGACATTCCGCACTTTAGTTCAGACATTCCGCACTTTAGTTCAGACATTCCGCACTTTAGTTCAGACATTCCGCACATTAGTTTTAGACATTCCGCACATTAGTTTAGACATTGCACACATTAGTTCAGCGTTCACCTCACCTTCTTATTTTCATTCTCGTGATTCCCATTCTCCTTACTGTAATCTTCCGCAGGGGCAATATCAGTTTTACTTCGCTGAAACAGAAAATAAGGTGTAAGTCCTGCAAACGAAGACTCATTAACACCAGTAACAGAGCCTTGATCGCAGATTTACTACTTGGTTTAAACCTATTTCTATTTCGCAATTAAATGATACTACTTATTGATATATAAACTTGTTCATGACAAAATAGTTTTTTTTTCAGCGTCAGATACAACAAAATTACCGAACAAATATTATTTGTCATTACTATAATTAATCTATATATTCATATAAACATATTTTACAAACCTTAGACGCTGGTTCGTCAATTGCTGGTTTCTCGTGCACCACTACTTCTTTAATGCTGCAGAAAAAGTACAAGCCAATTATGCAGGCGGCAAAAGCAACAATGACGAATACAAAAGAAACAAGGCACACATGGCACAGTATATTGTTACGTACATTCAAAGTTAACGATACTACAACATAATTAACATTGATTTAATATTAAATGGCAGAGCAGCTACAAAATTTGACCCTTATTGAAAATGTGTTTCCGGTTAGCCATGTCAGGCTTTGCGACCTTTCATATACATGTATAAGTATAAAATGAGATTGATCTACTGTTTAACTCGGTTTACTCAGGGTTCTGTTTCGGGAAAGTTTGATTATATTATGAACAATCACAACAATACAGGAACAGAAACATTCGGGTTTTTAGACCGCTGTTGGGTCTAAATAAAAAACACAAAACAAAAAAAACATGGGACAATGAAATGGAGTTGGACGTAATGTGCCCGAGGTGTGGCCGCCAGGGCTTCGAACCCACGACCTGTTGATCTGCAGGTCAGCCTGCTTACCAACTGAGCTCGGAAAGCTCCCAACAACAGCGCAACAATAGACCGATCCACACTCCGACACTAAGCCCCGCCCACGCTTGAGTCCTTTTCCCTTAATCGTGAGTATGAAATTGAAAATCTTAGCTGATGGTAGGTACAATTGAGCAGAACACATCTCTGAAACTGACGACAAAGTGCCATGCTGCTTGTTTGTCCGACATAACGCACGTACAAGAGCTTTTTGCACCACGTGATTGGATAAAAGCAACAGTGACGTCAATGAATGATTGACAGCCTGGATCGGTCTCATACTGTGAGAGGTCACACCAGTTGCACACGACGCAGACAGGAGCCAGAATACCATAAAGGGACACGACATTATTTACTTACCCCATTTTGTCCATCAGGTCCCGGCTCAGGGACAGCGGCAAATAGTCAGATATCATCCCGTGGGCGAAACGGATGTAGTCGTCTGTCGAGTCCAAAAACATGTAATTATGGGTAAATAAGTAAGAACATTGGGCAAGTCTCTTTCTCAAGGTAGTTACTGAGATGTGTATGCGCTGTTGATTTTTCACTTACATTATGATTTTCAAAATTTGATGACGTAGTACACAAGAAAGCACGTTTCCCACATGAGATGCACTAATTTGGCCCCAAAAAAGGGGCTTAACAACATGTCTCGTTATTTTATTGCATACAATATATGTGTACTGATATGAATATAAGAATATAAATAAATCATTTCCAGTCAAAAGATATTTTTAGGTTTCTCAAGAAATCTATTGCTGTATAAGTAACTTTTAACATAGCAGAGCAGAACTTCAGTCGCTACGATTGGTACCATTGCTACCTACGTTCCCCCACTCCGGCCCATCTATGGGGGTTCAGGTCCAATTTAGCCCACGTGGTGGTTAGTACCTTTGTTGGCCGTTGTGGTCTTGGCGCTAGGCACAAATGTGACGTCATGGGCGCCGGACAGACCCGTCTGGACCTTCTTCTCCTGGAGGCAGTCGCTGAGCCTCTCCACCTTTCGGCTCAGCCAATCAAGCGCCTTCTCACTGCTGTAGCGATAGACCCGGAGATCCTCGTCTCCTGCGGCGCGATTGGTGGAAATCTCAATGGTCATATTCGTCATTTTAATCATTGAGAAATTGATTTATTTAAGTCATTTGACGATAGTCAATTTTTTTTCTGAAAAAATGTTAACGTATGATTACATTTACAGATAATTGGTTGCATATTGACCAATTCTGGACATATAACGTCAATGGTAGAAGGAAGGGAAGAGCGGACTTATCTCTCCGAGGTAACCCCCCTACTCTTTGCGAAGAAGAACACGGGATCTTTATCCTGCGACCACACAGATATGGCCACAACGGGGCTCGAACCACCGATCCACGTGCCGTTAGGTTCTCAGGTGGCCAGAGCACTCAATGCGAGCGCTCTAACCCACTGAGCTACCGGGCCGGCCCCTCATGTACAGATGAACGCCATGCCAGGGAGCAGGGTTATTTCTATGCGTGGATGGGGATGGGAGGCATCCGAATTATCTGGTGGTAACGGCGAGCGACTCGGGCGATATTCCATGGCGGGATAGCGATCTCATGTCCTCCTTCGAAAAGAGTAGGGGGTTACTTTTCTGGGTCTCTGAAAAAACTTGTCTTCTTCAACCAATTGGCACAACATGCATTTGCACTTCCAATAGCGCTTACCTTTGCAATCAGCAACTTGGCTCAAATGTTGGAGACCTTCACACGAAGAAAGTCTATGCGTTTCTGGATAATCTGAGTCTTCAAAAATCAGATCCAACTGCATAAATTTTCCACCCTGAAGTTTCAGAACATTCATACATTACTTTTCCACATCCAGTAGCAGGGGGGTTTTCCTCCCAGAGACATGGCGCCTCTCTACCGGAAACATTTCCTGTTGTCGCGATATGACTTAAACCAACCAACCAATCTAAGCCTAATAACAATTTTGGCAACGGATAACAATCCGTTGCCAAAAACCCTATCGTTTTGATTTTATTTTTCATTGAGGTGGTTCCTGAAGCCGAAGCCGTCCTTTCTTACGTGCACGACCGAACGTTTTTTTTATGCCGCATACATGGGTTAAACTGGGCCAAGGAATTCTTAAGTCAATGAGTAAAACAGTAACAGTATAAATACAATGGCTATGTTGAATACTATGTTGTATTCTTGGTGGCCTAGGACAGGACAGGAAGTGCACCGGCATCTAATATCCATTCGGCTCTCTGTAACCACTGGCCCTACTCTCAATTAAGTTGAGAGTTGAATTATTAAGTACTGGTCACATTCCAGTCAAGACATCTCACCTTGTGTGCTTTTATCAAATAGGGCAGAGCCAGAAACACTGGATCAACTGGGGTTGTCATAATGAGTCGGCCATCTGAAATATATGAATAGCATAAACAATTTGCATCAATGATTTGCGCTTCATTTATAGTAAAGTGGTCACAAACACGTTTAACTTCCACATGCATGGGACAATATGACGGAATGCTATAGAATATAGATATAAACTTTATATAACATGGAGCGGTACATGAGGAATAGACATATATTACCTTCCTGTACAGTTTCCTCAATGAACCATGATCGACAAGGTTCATCAAAGTTCAGCACTTCGTATAGCGTCTTGTTATCACTGGGGAACAGGTACATTGCACCTTCATCTGAAATCGTCAGCACAATGGATCTAATTTAAGGTTTAGTTCTTGAATTGGTACATGCATGACATGTATTACATGCTATGATCTGCATAATGAACCTTAAAAACAATGTCACAGCAACAGGTGAGTATACGCAGCATCATGGCGCCAAACCCAAAATTTAGCTTATTTACATTTGTTCCTAGTTCCAAACAAATTGATATGCATCAAACTTTTCAATATATACGTATTAACAAAACAGCACTTTACAGATTCAGATCATAAAAGAAGCTATGCATATTTATGCAAACAGAGGTCTGTTATTCTTTGGCAAAACAATGAGGTGCACAACATGCCTAACAGATGGTTAATAAGTGTCAGGAACTCAATAACTGCATCCAAATGTGTGGCTAAATATACCCCAGGCTTTCAAGAATAACCTTATATAGCAGCATACCACAGAGACATGTAATACCAATAAATGACTGAATAGGAGTTTTAGGCCCTTTTATATGAACCTCCTGGGATAATATGGCACCAAGTGAGTCACAGATGATCCCTAACAGATATGTGGTAATTGTGGTTACACAATCACAAGCTATTAGAAGTAGCCTTTGACCTGTTTTGGGATGTCTGAGCTTGCAAAAAACAGGTCCAGAGTCTTCACAATCTCTCAAGACAGCATCTAAAAAGACATAGATTACAATCAATCTAATGCATTCATCGACCAGTTATCCTATTTGTACAACTGGCAACATGCCATCAAATGCTCATTTTGCCGTTAAATAAACCAGTGGCATGTGGCTATGTCAGCTAGTCCTTGACAGGACTTTGCAGTTAAATAAACCAGTGTCAGCTAGTCCTTGACAGGATTTTGCAGTTAAATAAACCAGTGTCAGCTAGTCCTTGACAGGATTTATCCTCAGATGTTCTAGACTTCATCAAACAATCACTGTCTCACTGTGATACATGGGGCTGGGAGGTGTGATTGTGGGAGGAGGCAGAAGCGTAGACTGTATCAGTTTATAGGTCAGTTTATAGGTCAGAAAATATCCCTATATATATATAAATATATATATATCTATTTAAAGAACTAATTCAGTTCTTTATATGAATAATATTTTCATATTTTCAAGTCCTATATCCACAGACAGAAAAGGTGGTGTATGATTTGTTTGCACAGGTGACTAATTGTTCTTAATGGTACAATCTATAAAACTGCTGTTGTTTCGTGCCGTTTTGACATGCACAATTTCTCCACTGGGTGTGAAAGGTGGCTGACAGAGCAGAATTGTCTGCTCATTCGACAAACAATAAAGAATATTGTTGTCATCACAGAGACAAATAGAAAAATGATAAAGTAAGTTGTAACATGTGTAAGATACAGATTGCTAGGGGATGTAACATAGTCTGCTCCGATCATGGTCCATTCGCGGAACTACGTTACATCCCCCAGCAATCTCTTTCCATTAGCAGAATTGCGCCCGAAATCTGGGTGGCCTATACAGTCATAAAATTACTTTGAAAACACAAGTTAAGTGGAAGTTCTTTTAGCGTTCCATTGATATTTAATTTGCATTCAAGACCATCTCACCGAGCAAATCAGTGGGAGAGGTGTGGATCTCAGTATATTTTAAACAGTCAGTGACCCGGCAGCCTGGGTGGGGGAGGGGGGGAGGGGGAAGGGGGAGGCCTCGTATACAAAGTTGGTGGGGGGGTTATGGGGGTGCCTTGATGCCATGAGAGAGTGGATATTTATGACGAAAAAGATACCCCTATAGAGAGGATGTTTAAAAACTTCTGACCAGGGGGGGAGGGGAGGGGGAGGGGCTCTGAAAATGTGCGTTAAAAGACAGGTTACCGTCGGGGTGGATTTTGGCGGCAAAATGCTCTGACCGAGTGAATTTCAATGGTAAAACCTTGACCAAGTGGATGGGGGGGGGGAGGGGGGGTAGCAATCAATCCAATCAATCCCGCTCCGATCATCAGCTACCTTTATTTCCGCAGGGGGGGAGGGGGGGGGGAGAATATTTTTCATCAAAATACACCTTCAGAAATAAAATATTCCTAAAAAAAAGTAAACCTACAAAACCCACATTTCATATGTAAACCAACATTAGAAGAGAACGTCTGGGAATTTTGGTTACATTCAGGCGGGTACCCCATCAACCCTCCCTCCATAATATTCATCATGCCGGCGGACCCCGCGGCATGAAGCCAGCGAGGAGTCTGTTTCAGTTACGGCAATTTGTACAATAGTGTGCACCACTTCTTGGCAGGAAGTGCAACTGCAAACATGGCAGGGCTTGATTTGTTTTCGGTTGTTACTGGTGCAAAGTTGTTGTTTCTCACATTCCAAAATGCCTGACAACAATTCCACCGCACAAAATTAAACGCTATTACCTTTTCCTGCAAGTTATATTGGTAAGAGAGTGCTGTACAATGTTTAGATTCACTTAAGCGATGCAAAACATCCTAGGTGTTGTTGTCGCTTCACTCTGCTAATGAGCTGGGCGTGCTTGGAAGCAAGACACTGTTGGTGGAAGTTTCCCTAGGGAAGTTTGCCTGGGGCTACTTAAGCCAACAGTTACCCTTGGCGCAAGTGCCCCCAGGCAAGCCCGCTTCTCTAGGGGCACAACGGTAACAATGCTAAAAACCTTCAACGTTAGTAGAGAATCTAATGTAGCTTTTATTATAATGTGTGCTAGAACAATCATAGTGTTTACGTATTCTATATACCTTGTTCTATCATCTGACATCAATAAAGTGTATCGACACTAGGTTGTTTCAGTTATATGTGCGCGAAGAAATGTTGGAGCACACAACTGTTCCCGACCAGCCGTCTGCCATAGTTGTTTTTGGCGGATGCGGTACCTGTGAATGCGACTTGGTTCCTCCTTTCTGTTAGCATATGACTCTCCGCTGGAGGGCCTTGTCAGTCGCTCACTTTGAACTTAAGGACAACAGCAGCGCCCTCTTTCACAGGTCATTGACTGTTACAAAGTTTGGGACCCCGGCTACAAATCGTTCAAATGGTGGCGGGATTCGCCAGGTGGCGCGATTCGCCAGGTGGCGCTGCATACGCATGGCCGTTGGTAGGAAAAATTCGTATGCTCCAACATTTGTTCGCGAAAATATGACTGCAACTATATAGTGTTGACACACTTTCTTGATGTCAGAAGATAAAACAAGGTATATAGAATACGTAAGCACTATCATTGTACGCGCCCACATTATAATAAAAGCTACAGCCGATTCCCTACTAACGTTGAAGGATTTTAACATTGTTACCGTTGTGCCACTAGAGAAGCGGGCTTGCCTGGGGGCACTTGCGCCAACAGTTACCCATGCAATTGTGGCAGTGCCAGTAGCAATGGTGAATGCATAGGCGCAGTAAATAACTGACATAGGGTGGGGCGGGGCGGTCGCACCAGCATAACATTGTAAATCAACTGACACATGACTTACCAGAGCTGGCCTAAAGTGCGAGCCTGTGAGTGATGAAGTGGCCTGTAGTAAACACATGACATGCACTGGCATTGGCAACATAAATCAACTGACCCCTCCCTATCCCCCCTCCCCGTCATGTGTCAGTTCAAAGTCTGTCAGTTGATTGACAGCGCCTGTACTGGCTGTAGGCTGTACCCTGGTACCGTCACTGACACTGTGTAAGTGACACAGTGACAGTGTAGCCGTAGGCCTAAGTGCTAAGACTGTTCTGCTGTGGTTGAAACTTGAATGAAGCTAACAGGTTAAATGTTGTCAACTTTGTTCATCAGCAGATTTGCAGGTAACCTTATAAAACAACGAACCTGGCATCATAGCGATCCATTGATTTTGATTTTCGCGCCTGTCCTTGTGATCGTCATCCGCTTTCTTTGGCATCTTGTCGTTTCTGTTGATTGCGAGAAAATCGTTTTTTTCACTTTCGCGGACTTTTGCCTGGCCTTGAACTTAACGCAAAGTGTGCCATAAACACCGAAAATAAACGGACCTTTCCGACATGCAGATTCTGAGATTACCGGATCGCTGCATAACCCCGAAGCACGCTTCTCAATCTCAGCACGGGCGCTCGGTTCATATGAGATGGTACAGATGCAGTGGCGGATCTAGCGGAGGAGGAGGGGGGGGGGGGTTTAAACCCCAGCCGACCCAAAATTATCAGTGTCGCTTTTTGGCTAAATTCAGTGTCGCTTTTTGGCTAAATTCAGTGTCACTTTTTGGCTAAATTCAGTGTCGTTTTTTCAAAAATCTGTGTAGATGTTGCTTCAAAAGATCCTCAGTGTCGGAGTTTAGGAGTCAATGTCGAAGGTCGATTTTTCAAATATGCATGTGTCGCGTGTCGCCATTTATCCCTTCCAAAGTTCCATATCCCTAGGACTGTTAGAGGACTTGGCAGACAATGTGAATGATCCGTTTCCCATGGGGGTGAGAGGGCTTGGCAGACGATGCGAATGATCGGTTTCCCATGGGGGTGATGGGGAGAGCTTGGCAGACGATGTGAATGATTGGTTTCTCATGAGGGTAAGAGGGCGTGCCAGACGATATGATTGATTTCTCATGAGTGTGAGAGGGTCTGGCAGACGACGTGAATAATCGATTTCTCATGAGGGTGAGACGGCGTGGCAGACGATGTGAATGATTGATTTCTCATCAGGGTGAGATCGAGGGCGTGGCAGACGATGTGAATGATTGGTTTCTCATGAGGGCGAGAGGGCTTGGCAGACGATGTGAATGGTTGGTTTTCTCATGAGGGTGAGAGGGCGTGGCAGACGATGTGAATGATTGGTTTCTCATCAGGGTGAGAGGATCTGGCAGACGATGTGAATGATTGGCTTGTCATGAGGGTGAAAGGGCTTGGCAGACTATGTGAATGATTGGTTTCTCGTGAGGGTGAGGGGGCGTGGCAGACGATGTGAATGGTTGGTTTTCTCATGAGGGTGAGAGGGCGTGGCAGACGATGTGAATGATTGGTTTCTCATCAGGGTGAGAGGATCTGGCAGACGATGTGAATGATTGGCTTGTCATGAGGGTGAAAGGGCTTGGCAGACTATGTGAATGATTGGTTTCTCGTGAGGGTGAGGGGGCGTGGCAGACATTGTGAATAATTGGTTCCTCATTAGGGTGAGAGGGCTTGACAGATGGTATGATTGATTTCTCATGAGTGTGAGAGGGTCTGGCAGACGATGTGAATAATTGGTTTCTCATGAGTGTGAGAGGGTCTGGCAGACGATGTGAATAATTGGTTTCTCATGAGGGTGAGAGGGCTTGGCAGACGATGTGAATGATTGGTTTGCCATGAGGGTGAAAGGCACGGCAGACGATATGTGAGTGTTTAGTTTCTCATGAGTGTAGGAGAGCTTAGCAGACGATGTGAATGATTGGTCTCTCATGAGGGTGAAAGGGCCTGGCAGACAATGTGACTGACTGGTTTCTCATGAAGGCGAGAGGGCGTGGCAGACGATGTGAATGATTGGTTTCTCATGAGGGCGAGAAGGCTTGGCCAACGATGTGAATGATTGGTTTGCCATGAGGGTGAAAAGGCCTGGCAGACGATGTGAATGTTTGATTTGTCATGAGGGTGAACTTAGGGGCCTGGCAGACGATGTGAATGATTGGTTTCTCATGAGGGTGAGTGGGCTTGGCAGCTAGACTGTTGGTTATGAGCGTGAGCAGGTTTGGCAGACGGTGTGAATGTTGAGAAGGCTTGGCAGACGGTGTGAATGTTGAGAAGGCTTGGGCAGAAGGTGTGAATGTTGAGAAGGCGTGGCAGACGGTGTGAATGTTGAGAAGGCTTGGCAGACGGTGTGAATGTTGAGAAGGCTTGGGCAGAAGGTGTGAATGTTGAGAAGGCGTGGCAGACGGTGTGAATGCTGAGAAGGCTTGGCAGACAATGTTGAGCAGGCTTGGCAGACGGTGTGAATGTTGAGAAGGCGTGGCAGACGGTGTGAATGCTGAGAAGGCTTGGCAGACGGTTACTTGTCATGTGCGTGAGAGGGCTAGACAGACGATGTGAATTCAGGCTTGGACTTGGCAGACAGTGTGAATGATATGGTTTAGGCCGTGACCATGGGACGGCTGGGTAGACGATGTGAATGTTTTGTTTGTCATATAATCATGAGCGGGTGTAGCAGACGGTGTGAATGCAGGTTTAGCATATCGGTTGGGATATGTACCAATGCTAGTGACATCATGTGTAGTGGCATCGAAACGGAATTCCATTACAAAGCCTCAATGAGGCAAATGAACGACGGCGCCAGGTGACGGGTCGGCCTGTTACTCGGCCAGCTACACTCATATTAGGTCATATAAGTGTAGCTGCCCTCATATGACATCCACCCCCCCCTCCCCCCCGCCTCATCCACGCGCGCTTGAGGCTCCTGTTCTTGGAGCTATTTATGGGGGGGGGGGGGGGGGGGGTGGCAAGGGGGGTCCTGTTCCCAAATAATTTCTTTATTCCCAGGTCACGATGAATTAAATGGAGAACTTCCCTTATACAATGGAAGGGGCGAATACATTATATAAAATGGCGATTTCCTAATTCACGGTTACTTGGTTTTA
Organism: Arenicola marina; assembly: GCA_964019135.1. NCBI lineage: Eukaryota > Metazoa > Annelida > Polychaeta > Arenicolidae > Arenicola > Arenicola marina. The sequence goes on along the minus strand of OZ025254.1, from coordinate 27,792,816 downwards.
ACATTCTTAGTTCACGATTACTAAAAATCCTTGATCACGGCGGTCGGCTAGCTAATACCCCATTCCCAGCTCACAAATAATCATTTTCCTCATTCCCAGTTCACGGTGAAATGAAACGCCCGTTTCCGAGGAACGAAAATACCACTGCCCACCCTATATACGCTATCCCCCCGATTTTCGTCATCCCATTATCATTGGATCGCCTACTTAAAATCAAGCCCCCCCCCCCCCCCTAAAGTCTTGATCCGGCCCTGGTACCCCACACACGTACCCCCCCCTCCCCCCTCCTCCGCCCGTCCTACAGCCGCGTGACTAAGATTTCCGTCATAACCAATGTTTTTAAACCAGCGAGAGGACATGCGGGAATGCCCCCCCCCCATGCGGAGATGCCTCTCTTATATAAAATACATGATTTATGAGACCCTCTCCGCTCCATGTGTTCGTACGGTGCCATTATGATAGATAAAGGGGAGGCATCTCCGCATGGGGGGCATTTCCGCATTGGACACCGGCATGCAGAGGTGTCGAAAAGTTTAGCCTAGTAGCTTGCATGACTGGTATAGATATCCGGGTGACTGACTGCCTGGAGGCTGTGTATATACACCGACATGGCCATGGCGGCCACACTGAACTGTACACTGTCACCAGACTCACAAACTGTGACTTGCAATGGGACTGAATTCCTGCGGCCCGAGCCCGCCTGGACTATTCACGACAAACAGTTTTGGATCTATGTGGCTGTTTATTGCACACTGGTTCTGTTTGCAGGTGAGCCTGAGCGAGTATAGAGGGCATTGTAGCTAGGCTACACTGAGGCGTTTACTGGGCTACACGTACTGAGGCAATTCATAGTGTCCGAGAAGGCCAACGGGGTTTTAGTTATAGGCCTAGCTGTTTTGAACACACTGCATGCTATATGACTTTCATGCATGGGCCTGCATATTATCACCATGCATGCCTTAAATTCCCAAGTGCAGATCCAGAATTTTTGACGACCGCGGTAGGGGTTGATGTATGATGACGGTTGGGTTGTATTTATATAGGCCCATTTGATTTTGTTGTTGGTCGCGCCATGCATGCACTGCCCCACCCCAGCCCTGTTATCCCCCACCCCAGGCCTTGGCCGCTCCTTCAACTGACAACCACACCCGCAACCAGACATATATATACAACCTCTGAACCCGTAAAACTATTACATCCGAAACAGTGACGCGCAAGCCTATATTTACTGAGATGTATTATCAAAGATCGTATAGTATATTGTACCTTAGCCTACATATCTCTGGTATCAGCTCGGTTATTACAGTCACCGGCGAGACCAGCCCCCAATCACCATGCTGCGATTGAATCTAGGTCAAGTTTGATCCCTCTCTTATCGACTCAGTCGGTGGCTGTACTCTGACACAGACATCATACAAGAGCTCGTGTCGTTATAACGGTGTCATGCAGTCACTAGCCGCGCCTTTTACCGACCGCCCACTCTACGCACTGTGGAACCCACACAGCTCTTTTTTTTTAAAGGTTATCGTTCTACCGAGCAGAGCACTGTTAAACCGGCTATTTTTAGTATTTATAGCTACGGAAAGCCGCTTCGGCCATAACTAAGTGGTCTGCCGTCGGGGTGGGTCCGGGTCGGGGTGTTCGGAGTCAGGGTCGGTGTGGTTTAGGTCGGGTTGCTTTGTGTCGGGGTGATCCGGGTTGTTGGGCTCTGGGTCGGCCTAATCCGGTTCGGGGTGATTCGCTGGTGGGGGTGGTCTGGGTCGGGGTGGTCCGGGTCGGGCTGCTTTGGGTCGGGGTGATACGGGTCGTGGTGCTCCGGGTCGGGCTGGTCCGGGTCGGGGTGATTCGCTGGTGGGGTTGGTCTGGGTCAGGGTGGTCCGGGTCGAGCTGGTCCGGGTCGGGGGGATTCGGGTGGGAGTGGTCTGGGTCGGGGTGGTCCGGGTCGGGATGATCCAGGTCGGGATGATCCAGGTCGGTGTCGTACGGGTCGTTGTGGTCCGGTTCCGGGTGGTTTGGGTCGAGGTGGTCCGGGGCGGGGTGGTCCTAGCTGGTCGGGGTGGTTTTGGTCGAAGTGGTCCGGGTCGGAAATCCCAGTCGGGGTGATCCGGGTCGGGGTGGTCCGGGTCGGATAGTCCGGGACGGGGTGGTCCGGGTCGGATAGTCCGGGTCGGGGTGATCCAGGAAGGTCCGGGTCGAGGGGGTCTTTGTCGGGTCGTATCCATATTCAGTCTATGAAACTCTGCCCCCCTCCCTCGGTCCCTTCACCCATGCTAAAAAAATGGGGACACTAGCCGATGATACCATATCATGCATATGTCTCCCTCACGCCCCTTCATCGGTCTATTCATGTTAATTAACTTGGTCAGCCAAGGATCAGAGAGAGATTGAATTCCCTTTTCCAGGGTTAATGTCTGGCTTGACCCTGCATGGGCCTGCCGTCGCTGGACACGACCTTCAGTACTGACAAATTGACTTCCCCTTCCAGGGTCAATGTCTGGCTTGACCCTGGGCCTGCCGTCGCTGGAGACGACCTTCAATACTCACATATAGACTTCCCCTTCCAGGGTTAATGTCTGGCTTGACGCTGGGCCTGCTGTCGCTGGACCCGACCTTTAAGGCTAACAGATTAATTTCCCCTTCCAGGGTTAATGTCATGGCTTGACCCTGGGCCTGCTGTCGCTGGACCCGGCCTTTAAGGCTAACAGATTAACTTCCCCTTCCAGGGTTAATGTCTGGCTTGACCCTGGGCCTCATATCGCTGGACCCGACCTTTAAGGCTAACAGATTGACTACGCCCTTTAGGGATAATGTCTGGCTTGACCCTGGGCCCCCTATCGCTGGACCCGACCTTTAAGGCTAACAGATTGACTACGCCTTCTAGGGATAATGTCTGGCTTGACCCTGGGCCTGCTATCGCTGGACCCGGCCTTTAAGGCTAACAGATTGACTTCCCCTTCCAGGGTCAATGTCTGGCTTGACCCTGGGCCTGCTGTCGCTGGACCCGGCCTTTAAGGCTAACAGATTAACTTCCCCTTCCAGGGTTAATGTCTGGCTTGACCCTGGGCCTCATATCGCTGGACCCGACTTTAAAGGCTAACAGATTGACTACGCCTTCTAGGGATAATGTCTGGCTTGACCCTGGGCCTGCTGTCGCTGGACCCGGCCTTTAAGGCTAACAGATTGACTTCCCCTTCCAGGGTTAATGTCTGGCTTGACCCTGGGCCTGCCGTCGCTGGACACGACCTTCAGTACTGACAAATTGACTTCCCCTTCCAGGGTCAATGTCTGGCTTGACCCTGGTCCTGCCGTCGCTGGAGACGACCTTCAGTACTGACAGATTGACTTCCCCTTCCAGAGTTGACGTCTGGCTTGACCCTGGGCCTGCCGTCGCTGGCCCCGACCTTTAAGGCTAACAGATTGACTTCGCCTTCCAGGGTTAATGTCTGGCTTGACCCTGGGCCTGCTGTCGCTGGAGACGACCTTCAGTACTGACAGATTGACTTCCCCTTCCAGAGTTGACGTCTGGCTTGACCCTGGGCCTGCTGTCGCTGGCCCCGACCTTTAAGGCTAACAGATTGACTTCCCCTTCCAGGGTTAATGTCTGGCTTGACCCTGGGCCTGCTGTCGCTGGAGACGACCTTCAGTACTGACAGATTGACTTCCCCTTCCAGAGTTGACGTCTGGCTTGACCCTGGGCCTGCCGTCGCTGGCCCCGACCTTTAAGGCTAACAGATTGACTTCGCCTTCCAGGGTTAATGTCTGGCTTGACCCTGGGCCTGCCGTCGCTGGAGACGACCTTCAGTACTGACAGATTGACTTCCCCTTCCAGAGTTGACGTCTGGCTTGACCCTGGGCCTGCTGTCGCTGGCCCCGACCTTTAAGGCTAACAGATTGACTTCCCCTTCCAGGGTTAATGTCTGGCTTGACCCTGGGCCTGCTGTCGCTGGACCCGGCCTTTAAGGCTAACAGATTAACTTTCCGTTCCAGGGTTAATGTCTGGATTGACCCTGGGCCTGCCGTCGCTGGACCCGGCCTTTAAGGCTAACAGATTGACTTCGCCTTCCAGGGTTAATGTCTGGCTTGACCCTGGGCCTGCCGTCGCTGGACCCGGCCTTTAAGGCTAACAGATTGACTTCCCCTTCCAGGGTTAATGTCTGGCTTGACCCTGGGCCTGCTGTCGCTGGACCCGGCCTTTAAGGCTAACAGATTGACTTCGCCTTCCAGGGTTAATGTCTGGCTTGACCCTGGGCCTGCCGTCGCTGGACCCGGCCTTTAAGGCTAACAGATTGACTTCGCCCTCCAGGGATAATGTCTGGCTTGACCCTGGGCCTGCCGTCGCTGGACCCGGCCTTTAAGGCTAACAGATTGACTTCGCCTTCCAGGGTTAATGTCTGGCTTGACCCTGGGCCTGCCGTCGCTGGACCCGGCCTTTAAGGCTAACAGATTGACTTCGCCTTCCAGGGTTAATGTCTGGCTTGACCCTGGGCCTGCCGTCGCTGGACCCGGCCTTTAAGGCTAACAGATTGACTTCGCCTTCCAGGGATAATGTCTGGCTTGACCCTGGGCCTGCCGTCGCTGGACCCGGCCTTTAAGGCTAACAGATTGACTTCGCCTTCCAGGGTTAATGTCTGGCTTGACCCTGGGCCTGCTGTCGCTGGACACTATTTTTAAGGCTAACAGATTAACTTTCCCTTCCAGGGTTAATGTCTGCCTTGACCCTGGGCCTGCCGTCGCTGGACCCGGCCTTTAAAGCTAACAGATTGACTTCGCCTTCCAGGGTTAATGTCTGGCTTGACCCTGGGCCTGCTGTCGCTGGACACGACCTTCGGTACTGTCAGATTGACTTCCCCTTCCAGGGTTAATGTCTGGCTTGACCCTGGGCCTGCCGTCGCTAGCCCCGACCTTTAAGGCTAACAGATTGACTTCCCCTTCCAGGGTTAATGTCTGGCTTGACCCTGGGCCTGCCGTCGCTGGCCCCGACCTTTAAGGCTAACAGATTGACTTCGCCTTCCAGGGTTAATGTCTGGCTTGACCCTGGGCCTGCTGTCGCTGGACACTATTTTTAAGGCTAACAGATTAACTTTCCCTTCCAGGGTTAATGTCTGCCTTGACCCTGGGCCTGCCGTCGCTGGACCCGGCCTTTAAAGCTAACAGATTGACTTCGCCTTCCAGGGTTAATGTCTGGCTTGACCCTGGGCCTGCTGTCGCTGGACACTATTTTTAAGGCTAACAGATTAACTTTCCCTTCCAGGGTTAATGTCTGGCTTGACCCTGGGCCTGCTGTCGCTGGACCCGGCCTTTAAGGCTAACAGATTGACTTCCCCTTCCAGGGTTAATGTCTGGCTTGAACCTGGTCCTGCTGTCGCTGGACACTCTTTTTAAGGCTAACAGATTAACTTTCCCGTCCAGGGTTAATGTCTGGCTTGACCCTGGGCCTGCTGTCGCTGGACAAGACCTTCAGTATTGACAGACTGACATCCCCTGCCAGGGTCAATGTCTGGCTTGACCCTGGGCCTGCTGTCGCTGGACACTATTTTTAAGGCTAACAGATTAACTTTCCCTTCCAGGGTTAATGTCTGGCTTGACCCTGGGCCTGCTGTCGCTGGCCCCGACCTTTAAGGCTAACAGATTGACTTCGCCTTCCAGGGTTAATGTCTGGCTTGACCCTGGGCCTGCTGTCGCTGGACACTATTTTTAAGGCTAACAGATTAACTTTCCCTTCAAGAGTTAATGTCTGGCTTGACCCTGGGCCTGCTGTCGCTGGACACTATTTTTAAGGCTAACAGATTAACTTTCCCTTCCAGGGTTAATGTCTGGCTTGACCCTGGGTCTGCTGTCGCTGGACCCGGCCTTTAAGGCTAACAGATTGACTACCCCTTCCAGGGTTAATGTCTGGCTTGACCCTGGGCCTGCTGTCGCTGGACACGACCTTCAGTACCGACAGATTGACTTCTCCTTCCAGGGTTAATGTCTGGCTTGACCCTGGGCCTGCCGTCGCTAGCCCCGACCTTTAAGGCTAACAGATTGACTTCCCCTTCCAGGGTTAATGTCTGGCTTGACCCTGGGCCTGCTGTCGCTGGACCCGGCCTTTAAGGCTAACAGATTGACTACCCCTTCCAGGGTTAATGTCTGGCTTGACCCTGGGCCTGCTGTCGCTGGACCCGGCCTTTAAGGCTAACAGATTGACTTCCCCTTCCAGGGTTAATGTCTGGCTTGAACCTGGGCCTGCTGTCGCTGGACACTCTTTTTAAGGCTAACAGATTAACTTTCCCTTCCAGGGTTAATGTCTGGCTTGACCCTGGGCCTGCTGTCGCTGGCCCCGACCTTTAAGGCTAACAGATTGACTTCGCCTTCCAGGGTTAATGTCTGGCTTGACCCTGGGCCTGCTGTCGCTGGACACTATTTTTAAGGCTAACAGATTAACTTTCCCTTCAAGAGTTAATGTCTGGCTTGACCCTGGGCCTGCTGTCGCTGGACACTATTTTTAAGGCTAACAGATTAACTTTCCCTTCCAGGGTTAATGTCTGGCTTGACCCTGGGCCTGCTGTCGCTGGACCCGGCCTTTAAGGCTAACAGATTGACTACCCCTTCCAGGGTTAATGTCTGGCTTGACCCTGGGCCTGCTGTCGCTGGACACGACCTTCAGTACCGACAGATTGACTTCTCCTTCCAGGGTTAATCTCTGGCTTGACCCTGGGCCTGCTGTCGCTGGACACGACCTTCAGTACTGACAGATTGACTTTCGCGTTCCAGGGTTAATGTCTGGATTGACCCTGGGCCTGCTGTCGCTGGACAAGACCTTCAGTATTGACAGATTGACTTCCCCTTCCAGGGTCAATGTCTGGCTTGACCCTGGGCCTGCCGTCGCTGGACCCGGCCTTTAAGGCTAACAGATTGACTACCCCTTCCAGGGTTAATGTCTGGCTTGACCCTGGGCCTGCTGTCGCTGGACACGACCTTCAGTACCGACAGATTGACTTCTCCTTCCAGGGTTAATCTCTGGCTTGACCCTGGGCCTGCTGTCGCTGGCCCCGACCTTTAAGGCTAACAGATTGACTTCGCCTTCCAGGGTTAATGTCTGGCTTGACCCTGGGCCTGCTGTCGCTGGACACTATTTTTAAGGCTAACAGATTAACTTTCCCTTCAAGAGTTAATGTCTGGCTTGACCCTGGGCCTGCTGTCGCTGGACACTATTTTTAAGGCTAACAGATTAACTTTCCCTTCCAGGGTTAATGTCTGGCTTGACCCTGGACCTGCTGTCGCTGGACCCGGCCTTTAAGGCTAACAGATTGACTACCCCTTCCAGGGTTAATGTCTGGCTTGACCCTGGGCCTGCTGTCGCTGGACACGACCTTCAGTACCGACAGATTGACTTCTCCTTCCAGGGTTAATCTCTGGCTTGACCCTGGGCCTGCTGTCGCTGGACACGACCTTCAGTACTGACAGATTGACTTTCGCGTTCCAGGGTTAATGTCTGGATTGACCCTGGGCCTGCTGTCGCTGGACAAGACCTTCAGTATTGACAGATTGACTTCCCCTTCCAGGGTCAATGTCTGGCTTGACCCTGGGCCTGCCGTCGCTGGACCCGGCCTCTAAGGCTAACAGATTGACTACCCCTTCCAGGGTTAATGTCTGGCTTGACCCTGGGCCTGCTGTCGCTGGACACGACCTTCAGTACCGACAGATTGACTTCTCCTTCCAGGGTTAATCTCTGGCTTGACCCTGGGCCTGCTGTCGCTGGAGACGACCTTCAGTACTGACAGATTGACTTTCGCGTTCCAGGGTTAATGTCTGGCTTGACCCTGGGCCTGCTGTCGCTGGACACGACCTTCAGTACTGACAGATTGACTTTCGCGTTTCAGGGTTAATATCTGGCTTGATTCTGGGCCTGCTGTCACTGGACACGACCTCTAAGGCTAACAGATTGTCTTTCGCGTTCCAGGGTTAATGTCTGGCTTGACCCTGGGCCTGCTGTCGCTGGACACCACCAGCCTGTTGGTTCTGAAGGATGCCGGAACTCCACGCCAGAGGAAACACGCCGCACGCATTCTGCCTCTCATCAAGCGACACCACCTCCTGCTGGTCACGCTCTTGCTGTGCAACGCGGCCGCCGTGGAGTCGATGCCTCTGTTTCTGGACCGCATTTCAGATCCCATCACCGCCGTTTTGGTATCCATTAGTGCGGTACTGTTCTTCGGGGAGTAAGTCCTGCTACTCTATTCATGGCGCAATGCCATTTAATCCCATCCATCCATCCATCCCGCAATATAGATTTACACGTATAAGCGTATGTATTATCACCCATAGAAAGATGAAACGTGCCATTATGGATAATTGTATCGATCCCAACAATTAAGTCTATTTATAATTTCCAGGAAGTGTTAGGGTGGGGGGGAGGGGGGGGGGGGGCGGGGTCACTGATGAAGTGCGACCGGAGCCGGGTGTACCCTCGGATGGCCTTAATCTTGCACGGAAAAATGTAATTTAACAGTCCTTAAGGTGGTTTAAACCCCCTATCCCCCACCCCCTTAGATCCTTCGCTGATTTCCATGCCTTATTAACTAACCATTTATTGTTCCGTCTTCCAGGATCTTTCCACAGGCGCTGTGCAGTCGCTACGGGTTGTCTATTGGCGCCTTTCTCACACCGTAAGTCATAATTAAAGCGTTAATTTTTTTATGTAACGTGGTTAATTAGTCGGAAGAACCGATTCTATCATGTGTGTAGAATACTGCGAACGCCGAGCTGTGATTTCCGCCGTTTACGGTTAGATGAGGAATTAGGCGAGGTGAGGAATTATAAACAGGAAGTAAACCCTTTTTGATTTATCCCATCCATGTTTGGTCATGTTTCCTGTCGTCGCTGGTCTCACTTTTGCTCAAGGTTCATGTCTGCATCATTGCCTTTCAGGTTTGTATATGTCCTGATTGTTCTAGTCTTCATCATTGCCTTTCAGGTTTGTGTATGTCCTGATGGCTCCAGTCTTCAGCATTGCCTTTCAGGTTTGTGTATATCCTGATGGCTCTAGTCTTCATCATTGTCTTTCAGGTTTGTGTATGTCCTGATGGCTCCAGTCTACATCATTGCCTTTCAGGTTTGTGTATGTCCTGATGGCTCTAGTCTGCATCATTGCCTTTCAGGTGTGTGTATGTCCTGATGGCTCTAGTCTTCATCATTACCTTTCAGGTTTGTGTATATCCTGATGGCTCTAGTCTTCATCATTGTCTTTCAGGTTTGTGTATGTCCTGATGGCTCCAGTCTACATCATTGCCTTTCAGGTTTGTGTATGTCCTGATGGCTCTAGTCTTCATCATAGCCTTTCAGGTGTGTGTATGTCCTGATGGCTCTGGTCTTCATCATTACCTTTCAGGTTTGTGTATGTCCTGATGGCTCTAGTCTTTATCATTGCTTTTCAGGTGTGTGTATGTCCTGATGGCTCTGGTCTTCATCATTACCTTTCAGGTTTGTGTATGTCCTGATGGCTCTAGTCTTCATCATTACCTTTCAGGTTTGTGTATGTCCTGATGGCTCTAGTCTTCATCATTACCTTTCAGGTTTGTATATATCCTGATGGCTCTGGTCTTCATCATTGCCTTTCAGGTGTGTGTATGTCCTGATGGCTCTGGTCTTCATCATTACCTTTCAGGTGTGTGTATGTCCTGATGGCTCTAGTCTTCATCATTGCCTTTCAGGCTTGGGTGCCTCCTGATGGCTCTAGTCTTCATCATTGCCTTTCAGGCTTGGGTGCATCCTGATGGCTCTAGTCTTCATCATTACCTTTCAGGTTTGTGTATGTCCTGATGGCTCAAGTCTGCATCACTACCTTTCAGGTTTGTGTATGTCCTGATGGCTCTGGTCTTCATCATTGCCTTCCCGTTAGCCAAGCTGCTTGACTGTCTCCTGGGTAAGAACCACGCAACGTTCTATCGCCGCGCGGAGTTGAAGGCCCTGGTCGAGATCCATGGCCCAGAAAACACGACGGGACACGGGGAACTTACCTACGATGAAGTACTTATTATTAAGGTGAGCTCGCCCAACACGGTGGTATGTTGGTCATATCTCTTTCCATAAAGGATTACGCCGTGTAAATGTTTCATTCGTTGCGCTATATGTAGCATAGATATTCTGTAAATATATTTTCGGTTTGTCAATTTATTTGTTACACGAATCAAACTTTACCAACCGATAGAATTTCAAAGATAGCTCGGTGAAGTTCGTTATTGGCATATATGTAGGTAAGAGATCAAAGTCACAGTGATTTTACAAACAAATCTTTACATCTTTTATGTTGGAGCTATATGGAGACGTCGTTTTCAATATGTATTCAATATACCTTTTAAGATGCCCACACTGTTTGAAGCGGCATACTCGTCTTCAAGCAATATGAGTCACATTTTTGTCACATTTAAGATTAAAGCGCGTGTCCAACCTAATTTAATCGCGATCTGCACCGAAAGTTTACATCATAAAATTAAATTGACGAGTGTTAACGCTTCGTTTCGGCCGACTGGTAAGGAGAAAAAAATTAAGGCAACCCGCCCCCCGCAATGTCAAGCAGAGCGCCATTTTGCCGGGAGCAGTGACGCACATTGTGACTATTAATGTGGCGCCGCCTAACGTTATAACTCGCGGAGAGAGAGATCAGGGCCGCGATTGACAGATGAAAAGCGGCCGTTCCACGCCGCGCAGTAGCGCAAGATCTTAGTGTTTCATGGAAAAGTACCGTCCAAACAAATTGACATACGTCTTGCGACGATTGACTCTGCAACAATGCCATGATTGGAGTTAAAATTATTTATGTCAGCGATTATCACGCGCTCTTGTTTTGCTCACACAATAGGCGCAATTTCCGGTTTGAATAAATTAGAGTATCGCCTCCTGATTGGTCAATCGCGGACACGCCTCCAAAAAGGGCTGCTGCCTGGGTAGGCGACAAAATTGTGCCTGGCGGTCACTTCTAAATCGTATTGTGAGCTACAGATAGAACGAAAAATTCTATAATTTGGAGAATAGACAATTGGATATTATATGAATCGGTAAAGCAGTGTTAGAGGCCAGGCTGGCGGTTCCCTTTAAGCTATTGCTATGCATCGATATGCACGTCACGATGGCGCCACTTTAAGATCCAAAAGAAGAAAGCGTCAAAAAAGACCCACAAATGCTAAATGAGATTTCCCATGTTTGGGCCGTCAATCTCTCATCCTAGTGAAAAGGTCTTGTTAAATATTTCAGAAGTGCCTTCGTCAAGGAATACCAGGATTATTTCTTTGTTAAATAGTGGCAACTAGCAAAGGCTGTGCCAATATTTTGTAATTCGAGCAGGATATGAAAATCAAAATATGGATTTTTTTAAATGCGTAACGGTGAAAGACACGCATTGTTGTGTGATTGCAATGGCTCCACTGGTGTCCTTTCGAAGCAATCATTCTGTAATTGCAGGTGTGAATTGGTAATCTTGAGCTTAGCCTCCCACCGGAGAATTGGTCATACGTTTCGGTATATAGTCGAAAAAGTTTCAAATGGGAACCTATAACGACAAATGAACTTTGCTCAATGTGACCTACTTTCGGTTACGCAATTTCAGTTTCCTTCACCACAGTGTGAGATCGAGTAGAAGCCGCGTGACACAAACACTACGATCGCACGTCTGAAGTTCGTTTTCATAGCAGCAGATCATTTGCCTAATGATAAAGTTTACAAAATCCTGGCCAAATTTGAAAAATCGTCATAAGAAGCCAGAAATCAGACAAAGCTATAGAACTGTCATCTTTGCGGCAAATTTCGAATTAGAATGGCAGCCATCTAGCGACAGCGCTGATCAACTTTCGTAATGGACTCCACTGCATGTCGCGTTTCCGATCCCAGTTTGGGCAAAGCTACTTCTGTCAGTACTCGTCAGCCTTTGGCAAGTTATCTTGTTTATATTTTATTTTCTGTTCTTCCCTGATGCCGGTGTATAAAATCGTACATGTAATTTGTTATATTAATTGTATATTAATTGCATTATAATTATATAACAGTTGCAGTTTCATTATTTAATGGATTATGTTGCTTTATGTGTTGCACACATTATGACTACAGGCTGCTACCTTTATAGGGTGCCCTGGAGTTGAAGGATAAGACAGCTCAGCATGCCATGGTGCCACTGGAATCTGTCTTCATGCTGGACATAAATGACAAACTCGACGATGAAACAATGAGTAAGGTAATGACGGAAGGGATACAATGGACTGAGGGGGTATTACATCTTATCGCTTCTTTAGGGCCCCGTGCCAATATAGTTATACAGGCAATCAATGCAAAAATACTATGTACATTATGCAATCACTGCATATGTAATTGATCCTTGCCTAGCCGCCGTGTTCTCGCGGTTGTCAGATAATGTTGGAGGCGCATTCCCGGATCCCGGTGTACGAGGGTTCCCGTCACGACATCCTGGGTGTCCTGCTGGTGAAGACGCTAATCAGACTCAACCCTGAAGACGCTACAACCGTGCAGAGTCTGCTGGATGATCCCGCCAAGGCCAACAAGTTCTATAGACCGGCTCAGTACATAAGCAGTCACATGCCGCTATACGACCTGTTGAATGAATTCCAGAAGGGCAAAAGTGAGAATCTACCATGGTAGTACCATGAAAGGGTGGGGGGTCAGGGGAAGAAGAAGAAGAAGTTTTTCAATGCAAAATTTAGGCCATTTGGGGCGTGGACCCGCCCACCCTTCCCCTTTTGAGAAAGAACGCTGTCTGAGGCGTCGACCTCCCCCCGGTCGCAAGTTTTGAGTGGACCCTCCCCCCCCCCTGTCGTCAAAAAATTGGTGGACCCCCCGGTCGCAACTTACAATGGACCCCCCCTCCCCTTTAAAATTCCTGAATCCGCCCCTGTAAAAAAAAAAAAAAATTAAACAGGAAGTAAATATTTTACGTGATGGGTATATATATGCCTTTTTTTAAATAGTTGATACTCGCGCCTTATGGTCCTTCAGCTAATTCATGTGTCTGTTGTGACGTCATTTCCCCTTTTTCAGGTCACTTGTCGGTTGTGATGAAGTCTCCAGCAGTGCCGTCTAGCGAAGACACGCCTAATGCTGCTGTGGCTGGCTCAGGTGCGGAGATTTTAAGTGACAGCTCGGCGCTGGGAATCATCACATTGGAGGACATCTTAGAGGAACTCCTGCAAGAGGAGATTGTCGACGAAACCGACGTCTTTGTGGACGTTCATCGCCGAGTTCGAGTGGCGAGAGCCAAATACCTGACGAGATCCAGACCGGCTCCAGTCGAGGTTAGAGTCAAAATTGCATATCCCGCCGTGTCTCGGGATAGACACGTTTGTCATATCACAGCCGAAATGGCGATGTTTATTACGTTTCTGAATTTGTAGAATGAAACAATCGAGTTTTCTGCAAATTGTGATATATTTGTCGCCTTGGCTTAGTTTTGGCGGGAAAGAGCTCGATATGCAACTTTAATTGACTATCCTGCTTTTTCATCGATTTATAAGTTGTGTTATTAATTCCTTGAATGTGTTGTGGCTTGGTTACGTTTGATATTGAAAGTAGGGATCCGTTTGATATTGGTAGCACTTCCTCAATCCATGATTTTGTTTCCATCCCAGGCTGAGGTCTCTACTGGTGCCGCGCCTTCCCTCTCTGCCGGAGAGACAACCTGTGACGTCACTGGGGACGCAGACGACATGTCCCCACTGCTTGACGGCGCCAGTCATTAGACTTCTACGTGTATAGTCGACTATTCATCAACCTCTGTGAAGGAAGTTAGGCGTTGATACACAGTACAGGATTATGATCTGGCAGAAATGTATATTTTCTGAAACTGTGTTACTCTTTTCGGTTATTTTCACTCGGGCCCCTTGTTCTGAATAAGTGTAATATAGCGAGATCTAGCGGGGTATCTTCCGCTGGGGCCGCTTATAATTGTCCTGGACACGTGTAATATATCCGGGTGTATATGTATCGGGTGAGGTTCATTCCTATCGGGCCCCCTTGTCCAACATGAAGTAATAATCAACGTTTAGAAGGACATGCAAACGTCGGTCGACTTTAATACGACACAGCTGAAACTTTAGAAATGAGCATTTCAAGGAACAAATATGAAGGCTATATTTCTCGCGTGGTCCTAAATATGGAACCACAAAATATCGAAATATAGAAATGATTGCTCGTATAGACAGGAGAGGATCTATGGAGCGAACGTGAGTGCCAGGAGAGGATACAGAGGGAATGAGTGTCAAGAGAAGATACAGAGGGAGTGGGAGTGCCAGGAGAGGATATGGAGGGAGTATATGAGCGCCAGGAGAGGATATGTAGGGAGTGGGAGTGCCAGGAGTTCATTCAGGATTACATAAATAAGTAACAGCGAAGATATGCACGTTTAATTTTCGCCGTTTGCTTGGTGCAACCCTAATTTCCGCCTTATATAAATAAACCGATAAATTTAATGTGTCTTGCTTATTGTTTCACGTCATCAATTTAGCGAACATTTGAGACCCCCCCCCCCGCCAAGATGACGGGTGGATATGGAAGTCCCAGGGGAATACGGGTACGATCGGCTGTGAGGACGCACCCTCCCCCCCCCCCATCCCCCCGCGGCTAGATTAGATTTCACTAAATTCATGGACTGACATCGCGCACATCAGTACATCGTGTGGTGTATCCACTATCAATCATGAACACAAGTCTCGATCTTGAATTTCTTTAAAGTTGCATGTCGAGCTCTTTCCCGCCCAAACTAAAGAGGTAAAAACACAAGTAACAATCAGTCCTTTTCTTTTGTCCATATTCCATGCACGCCTGACTTCCACATGGAGTCTCTTAGCCTTGCCCGTGATATCGATTAACCACATGTTTTCAACTTAGTGGTATACGTCATCACTTTTTGTTCTTCGCGATGCTTTGTTTTAAATAGCAGCTAGTGCCGCGACAGAGTACTGCGGTGTCCCGGGATACACACGTTTGCCACATCACAGCCGAAACGGCGATATTTATTAGGTTTCTGAATTTTATAGAATGAAACAATCGAGTTTTCTGCAAATTGTGATATATATGTCGCCTGGGCTAGCCTTGGCGGGAATAGCTCGACAAACAGCTTTAATAGTGCATTTTTGTTTCTTTTTTTTACTTTAACTGTGAGTCTTATTTGGGACGTAAAGATAGTGCACCTTACGGCCCTGGGTAGTATACATATATATAGTTCTTAATGATTTTAATAAATTAACTGGATGTATGACACACCAGTGGTAAGGGAAAACCCGAAACCAGAGTTGACTGAGCACTTATACACTGTTTAAAACCGATTTTGTGAAACGTATCTGTCTGTATTAAATTGTGCCAGAATTAGGAAAGCACTGTCGCGTGCCAGGTGCTCCGCCCATCGTCTTGTAGTAGAACTCGGATAACGAAACGGAACATTAAATTATTAGCAGACAGAGTTTGCACTAATTGTAAACAAATGAATATTATAGTACTCGAAGACGAATACCATGCCTTATAGTTTTTACCCGCGCTATGGAGATATCAGGGAACTATACATAGAAACACTTTTTTGGAAACCACCAACCTTTGAAAACGTTTTCATATTAATGTCATGTACCAACACTATATAACTCAAAGGAATTTCACTATGTATATTTACACTGTCGAAAAAAAAGAGGGATATTTTTTTCTAAATACTTGATAATTTATTGTGTATGCCCAACATTTGTTTGTTTATTCTGTATTTCGTTTCCAAATCTGAGAGCGTTGTGGGCATTTTGCTCTTGTTCCCCCACTTTGCCAGAGATTGGGCTAGCCAATTAACTTGAAATTACAGGTAATATAGTGTGTACGACTTCGAAGGATACATGTATGCGCCTTGGCGTTCGTGGGATTATATTTTTCAGTGTCAATATATGCGGCAAAAAAAGTGGTGTGGGATCCAAAATTTCCGTTGGATCATGTGGCAGAGAAGAGGTGAAGCTGATAAATCGATCGACTTATGGAGGCGATCGGGTTAGGGAGGTGGTCCGGCAGGGAGGTTTTACCGTATCTACATAGAAGCGGTATGCACGGGATCATGCAGTTTGTAGGGCGTCCAGAAGTGGAATCTTGTGACATTAAAGTGACGTATATGTGACCTTCAACAGCAGTAGCGTAGAATCGGTTTGTTCGGTGGAATAATATTGTGTCAGATTAGTTTGCTTTTGGTTGGGATCAAGTGACAATAAAACGAAATTACATTTCAGTGCTAAATCTTGTAATCAAAGTAACTTTGAAAAGAATACTAATCTTCATAAGAACAGATGCCAAACAGACCTTCCAGGTCCTGATGGATATCTTTATTGTAGTCCCCATGCTTCTCACAATTTTCGTCACCACATCCTTGAACCGATACACGATAAGCAATTTTTCTATTCGTCCGCTTTGTGCGAAAACAAAAGTTTTTTTTTTAATTCCCCTAATAGTTTTATTATATCTGGCCCAGTGATATTCATGTTTCGTTTAATTATCAGACTTCATAGGGCCACAAGGACAGAATAGCACAAAAAGTCTTCGATGCACGAAATTAAGCGGTTTACTGGTCGTGGAAAGCGGTCTAGGTTTCACCAGATTAATTAACAACCGTATGGTAATAGATCAGAAAAAAAAGAAGAGGACCAGTGAAATTTTAGATATACATCTTCATAACGCCTTGCAGACTACTTTGTTTCAGTTCCTGAAAAATGAGTACTACTATAATATACTAAGTAGACGAGAATAAAACGTTTTTACAACAAATGTCCAGCCATTTATGCCGAAATATCGGAAGAGAACATAAGACTGGTAAACATAAACAGATCCCCGAAACAAACACGGTATTTTATTTCGACATTTAGACTAACAGTAATACAGTTATCCCGCACTTACAGAATTACACCTACTCTATAATTCGGACTAAAAAAAAATCTTCAAAGGTGGAAAACATGCGTTTATTGTGAAATAGACAAGACTAACGGTGGTCAATTTTAACACAAGAGAGGCAATCCAAAATAAGACTTGTACTCAGAACAGGATATGTGGTATATGCATGTACATATACATATATAAATACGAACATAGACTCAGATATAAGTCCAAGCTATTGGAATACCGCCTGTGTTATATGACGCACCCTTTCCACTTTTACCATTAGAAACATTCGTCTCGTGTTGATTATATAACCCTTCAGAGTCCTTCTGATTAGCAATCGTTTATTCGCTAAAACACGTTCTCGCCATTCCCGGAATCATCGACTTACAAAACCTAACGTACACACAAGTGCCTGTCCTTCCCATTGTTAACGAGACCTGGCTGGACATCCAGACGACGCCGCCCGAAAAGCCAAATAAAATGGACGCCGTAGAGGGAGAAAAAAGACCGCCCGTGTACCAGTGACGCGTTCAGCCGTTACAACGTCGCGCCATACGCGACCGTAGTTGCCGGACTCGCTCACAATAGGCCGATGAAGTCGTCATCCTGCATGTGTCGCTCAGGGTTGGCCTCCATCTGGCCGATAACAGCCGGTTGGAGGCTGTTCTGTTTCTTCTGTTTCCTTCTACGGCGCTTCTTCTGACCGGCGCTGAGCTGCCCTTCCCCCTCCTGGCCTCCTGCCTCGGTGCCCTGATTATCATCCCATCGGGCCGACTTCTGCGAGGGCGCGCCCTGGGGTGCCCGGTCCGGGTGGTACCCAGCCTGCGGGAGGGTCGAGGTGGGAGGCATCTGCCATTGGCTCGCACCCTCGGCGCCTGCCCCTGCCCCTGCCCCTGCGCCCGCGCCCGCGCCTGCGCCCGCGCCTGCGCCGTTGTTCTGGCCAACCGAGCTCGTCGTCGCGGCGTCTGGCTGCTGCTGACTCATCGCGCTCAGCTTCCGCTTCCGCCTGCGCTGCTTCTTCCGGTTGTTCCCCGTCGGCTCGCCCGTTGTCTGCTGCGCGATGGCGCCGCCGGCCTCGGAGAAGGGTTCCTCCATCGTCTGGTCATCCGAGAACGATATAAAGTCCTTCTGACCCAAACCGCCCCCTTCCTTCTGTTCTGACGAGGTCTCTTGGGAGGTGAGCCCGTTTTGAGCGCTGCGAGGGGTCTTGAACACGTAGAAGTGGCTATAGTCCTTCTTGGGCGGCGGCTGCTGTGCATTCTGCCCTTTGTTAGCGACCGCGTTTCTCGCGTTGCCGGCCGGCTGGGCAGCCTGCCGCGCGGCATTCTGGGCGGGAGAGGCTTGTCGTGCGTCACCCTGCGCCGACTGCTTAGCGCCCTGTGACAAGACGTTTTCCACTGGCGCCCAAGGCACGTCCAGGGGCTTGCACTTCGAGACGACGAACTCCAGCACGGGAGAGAAGTGCCTGCAGTCAGTGGGCTCCAATTTCTTAAAAAAAAAAAGGATAAAAAATCAAGGTATAAGGTGAGGGTTCGTGCGTATACCGTTCATTCGTTTCCCGTTTGTAAACATGATTATAAGGAAAGCGAAAACGTGAGGCAACAAATGATAAGATCTGATCATAAAAGACAATTCCATGTCGAATCTTTACTCAATCACAAGGGATTGAACGTGATAAACCTATGTTACAGTTAGTCACAGGTATTAGGTTTTAGAAAGTGTCAGCCCTTACCATAACGAAGTGCATCATTTATGCCATCGTCTCATTCATACGCTGATGACCACAAGCATGGTCAATCAAACCGAGCATAATTATCTCATAATTAAATTTTTAGCCTTTAGAATTATTGATCTAATCCTTAGCGCACTTTTCTTTCATTTGCAAGCGTTGGATGATAAAGTAGAGCCCTCTGGAGAACAGAATTGGGGGAAATTTGTATTCTGGCATAATAGACATATATAAGAGTAGTAGGCATGCTAGAGGGTCAAGTTTGTGCTACCGCTACTTAAATTTTTAGCACTAGGAGTTTTGAGCGTTTTTGCAGTGTTGACCGTATCTGAATCTTGTCAGCTATCCAAGTTACGGTCAACCCCCCGTTTCAGATATGAGCAACATCATAGATTTGTACATTAGAGCAATGGTTGTTATCTTGTTTTCACAATAGCAGCCTCATAACCTTGTTGGATGATGTAGAACATTTGTCACGGCTAATGCACAGTCAGTTCAAACAAATGACGAATAAACTATTCAACTGACACTACCTTCCGCCACCTTTAGTTGACCGTATCTGCATACAGTGACCAATGTCTCGCAGTAAAGGGTCTGGACTCACCTTGAAGCCCAAGGCACTGCTGTTGTCGGTGCAGCCCAAGAAGCCCATGGCGGGTTTGAGGGTGCTGACGGCCAAGGCGGGGCAGGCTTTGGTCGCTGTGAGCTGCGCCAGATTCTTCGTCAGCTCCCAGGAACCACGAGACACTATGACCAACTGCAGTTTGTCATTCTGCAGTTCCTTGATGACTCGATTCATGCCGATGACAACTTGGCTTCTGAATGTAACCAACAGAGGACATGGGGCTTAATAACTTCAGAGGCAGCATGCCAAAACCGTTGTGAACAATGTAACTTTTTCCAACGAAACAAAAGCCTCGGTTTTTATATTTCACATCCACGAAACATGTACATGTATTAAATTGCATTAATATTTGACATGATACTCTCGTCCGAACATTTCGTTTTTTTGTAGTTACAGTTCAGTTGCTTATGTTGTATTAAACTACACTACAAAAATATGAAGCAACCTTAATTACATTCATGAATAAAACCCATGACATGTTCGCCTGAAGATCTAAGCTACAATTTCTGTTTAATTTTACTCATCAAGCTAAGTTAATCCAAATATCGTCCTCGACTAACCGCAGATTTTTCTCTTCCCACTTCCTCTTCTCGTCGAATTGTGCAAGAGCCAATTGTCGCTCGTCTTTGCCCAGCTTGCTCCAGGGAGTTTCGCCCGGCTCAGCTTTCTGATGGTTCAGAACCAAACCGCTGGGCCGCAAGTCGTATGTCGCCAGGGAACTAACAGTGTAAAAAAATGAACATTATTTCATACGTTGGGTTATAGGCTTCATTACCATAGGACATATATCACACCCTTCTATCACCTTATTATCAATATACCACAAAGTTCATGATTTGAATGTCAAACCTGCTTTATGAGACCCAATGTCACCACGTGCAATGTTGCTAACCTTTTTAACAGCATGTGGATAGCATTCTCATCTTGCTCATTGACTGGCGGCCTGAAGAAAGACAAAACATTCAATGTGTTTATGGCATGTACATGTACAGGTTAAAGCATTAACCAAAACCTTCATTGGTAACCGTCATATGATGAAAACTGCAGCTTTGAAGCACCTGGATGAGAGCTGCTAATCACTTATGGGTTATGCAAAACAACTAGTTCCAACCATTCAGAACTGATAATTGACTTCAGCAGACATAACAAAAAGAATTAACCAAAGATACCTTTAGGGCATGGTTAACAGCACAAAGCAATTGATTTAGAAACAAAAACATGTGTGAAACCAGTTGCTTGTACATATTCAGAACGCTTTAACCACCTTGGGTCATATCGCCTCAATGGGATCTAAGGAAGGTACAGTGGAGCCATGTCCCTGGGGGTAAGCCCCTACTCTTTGCGAAGAAGGACATGGGATCTTTATCCTGCGATCAGACAGACATGGCCACAGCGGGGCTCGAACCACCGATCCACGTGCCGTTAGGCTCTCAGGTGGCCAGAACCCTCAATGCGAGCTGCCTAGCCCACTGAGCTACCGGGCCGACATCGAGATCCCAGTCCATCCGTACTTGTATATACTCACCAACCGATGACATGTGGTGTACACAAAACATTTTTCACATTGGACTTCTGCTTCTTCTTTCTGAAAGCCCTCTTCTTTTGGCCCGTGCTCAGTGTGGGTGCTGGAGTATCATTGTTCACTTCAGTACTGGCTTCCCCATTGGATGCCATTTGGTCCATAGCTGTAAATAAATAAATGTGCAAGTGAATGACACACAAACATATGATGAAAGCTCATGTCATAAATCAAACAAAATACAGGACAGTTTTATACTTAATCAGGGTATTAGCCAGAGCTCTGCCTGCAGTTTTTCAGGCTAGTGGGCACTCAGTTGATGTTTATCTGCACAACTTTGGTCATGATGTCTAGAAGAAAATCATACCTTTCACAATTTTGTATGACAAAAACTGCAGCTGTTTATCTTGTTTATTGAATTATAAGTGGCGAGCTTAAAATGCGACAACCTGATCAGCTGGTGCCATCTTGTTTATATACACCAAACATTTTTTTAAACCCCAAAAAATTCTAGCTAATAGATCTACCCTGAACTCAATATTGTTTCCAAATCTTAATTACCTGATACAGGAGCTCAATTCTTTCTCGCCAAAACTAAAGAGGTCAAAATACAAAGAAAAATTATTCCTTGAATCATCCAAAATTTCCTCCAACTATATTCCATACATGCCAGACTGCCAAATGTAGCCTTGCTCGTAATAAGAATTAACGACAGGTTTTCAACTCAGTGGCAAATGTCATCAGTTTGTGTGCTTCACAATGCTTTGTTATAAGTAGCAGTGCCGCCACAGAGTTATGTAGTGTCCTGGGATAGACATGTTTGCCATATCACAGCCGAAACAGCTATATTTATTAGGTTTCAGAATTTATAGAATGAATCAATTGAGTTTCCAAAAAAGTTTGACAAGCAGCTTTAAAATAATAGTTCTTTGTTTGCTTAAAAGGAATTATTTTAGCATCAGATAAATCTTCTTTATGGGATTGAGTAACTAAAATTCTGCCCAATCTACTAGTACATTCTGTGCATGAATTTGTTTAACTAAATTCTGACAAATATATAAATCCTAGCTCGAAACAGACATTACAGTTAACACTGTCAGTGTCAAGGAAAGGTAATATTGTCCATTCCCCTAAGTTGGCCTGAGTAACTGTCTTACAACAGGTATGGGTAAACCTGGAACAATATTAATCGGATTGGCAAAATGGATTGGTTGGTGGTGCCACTGTATTGGTGGTGCTACGTTTTAAACTACAAAGTATTATTTAGTTATTCACACCCCTTGCTGCGTCATGCCATCCACACCCTCCACCCCCCACGTAAATCTCTATCCCTAATGCGTCTCCACTTAAGCATCTCTCTTTCCGCCCTACCCCCACTTAATTTAATACTACCCCTCCCACTCTATCCCCACCCTGACTGGCAGCCACAGATGCTAGATTTTAGGGCGAGAAAACAAGACTTCTGTCATGCCGCATTTGGGTCATTTTAGCATCAGGACCAACAGAAGTGGGCGTATAACTTAAACAAATGGATACTAAATGTACTGGATTTCTGGTATAAACTGAATAAACAGTATATCATCACAAACCACCGTAATTTCTGATGTATATGTCACCCTTATATTTCCTCATGGCCGAGGAATTGACTTATACACTGGTGCGACTTATATATGGCCTAAGTCGAAGTTTGTCTCTCAGGACATTCCCAACTCAGCCAGTCAGGGCATCGTGAGTTGCCGATACACCATCTCCAACTATTGTAATCCCATCTGGCTGAAGAGGCCAAGTAACCAATTACTCTGGTGTGGTTCAACTGCCCAATCCCGCTGATACAGTATCATTTATTTTGCAAGATTCTAATCTAATCTAAGTGATCTGCATATTATTTTTAACATCATTAGATTTCAGGCTGGTCAAATTCAATCTATCATGTAAACTTAACCTCAGAGGACCCAGAGTAGCTTCCAGCAGAGTAGTTTTCGACCACATCAGTACAATGGATCACAAGATTTTGATTATAAGTGCAGTGCCAGGCCCACGGTCTCCTCCGGTCCACCCTGCAGCCGGTGGGCCATATTACAGGGCTAGGTCTGACATTGGCTCAAGTGCCCCCAGGCAAGCCCGCTTTCTAGGGGCATAATGGTGTCCATGCAAAGTTCTTTAGACGCCAGTCTGGAATCGACTGTAGCTTTTATCATAATCTGATAATGTATACGCGTATAATCATAGTGATTACGCATTCTATATACCTTGATCTATCTATCTTCAAATGATGGCGGGACTCGCCAGGTGGCGCTGCATACGCATGGCGGTTGGTCGGGAAAAACCATGCTCCGACTATGCTCCAACATTTCTTCACGAAAATATAACCGAAACAACATAGTGTCGACACACTTTCTTGATGTCAGAAGATCGAACAAGGTATACAGAATCGTTAACACTATGATTGTACGCGCACACATTATCATAAAAGCTACAGTCGATTCCCGACTGGCGTCTAAAGAACTTCGCATGGACACCGGTGTGCCCCTAGAAAGCGGGCTTGCCTGGGGGCACTTGCGCCAATGTCTGAGACTGAAACTGGTTGTGAATGAGGACGCGGAGTGTTGTTGTCTCGAAAAGCTTCTAAGTGCCCACCGGCTCTCAGCCCAAAGCCGTAGTTCCATAGACCCTAGACCACGAAATTTGCCCTAAAAACATGTTTGATACTAACCCTATTAACCTTCGTTTCAATACCAGCGATAGTTATGACATAAAGATCGTATTTTGCGTGGAACTTTTAGCGTTGTTGTGGTTCAGTGTCCGCATGCAAGCGAATGGCGGCAAACTAAATACCGAAATAGGAAAATAAGTCGAATATAAATAGCGGCGGGTGATGGTCGTACGTTAAATTTATTCCTTCGATTTACAATTTAAAAAAGGCCATATGCGTCTATTCTTTTAATCTTCCACAGGTTGTGGTTTAACTTACATAAGCTTACTAGGGCCCACGAACGGCCCCCCACGAAATGGATTATTATTGTAAATGTTAGGCTTGAGTCATAGATCTATCTAAGCTACGTTGCTCAATATCATATGGAAGAATTATAACGCGTATACCGATCGAGGATCGAAGATCGTAACATTAACTGCCAGACTTCATTTAAAGATATTTTAAATGTTTCTCATGCAACATGCGGCCTTAATTTTGACCGAGTACACATTTTTTTATGACGTTAAATTTTACACGCGCGGCAAGAAATCCAATTAAGCGGCCACACTTTTCCACGTGAGATGCACCAGTTCGGCCAACCAAATTGGCTCAATAACATGCATGCCCTGTTATTTATTAAGTACAATAGGACAGTTCTTATATACACTAAAAACCTAAAGATATAATTTCAATTCAAAAGAGATAAACACATTAATTTTCAGGTTAACTAGTTCTGTTTCAAACTGCTGCGGCGAGCTGCAGATATTTCAGTCTGTATCAGCCGATATATATGGTGTTGAGGGTTATTGGCATACCCACAAAATGTCCAGGGGAATTCAGAATATCATTCAACACTTTTTCTCAAGCGATTTGACCTGTTAAACAGTCCATAGCAGGGTGCATCACAAACAACACATTTTTTTCCTTTGACAGGTGTGACGCGCCACCTAGCGAACACTTTGCAACATATTTGAGTGGGAATAACCTCGTGACGTCACTAGAATACCCAGAGGGATGCCCCAACACAGAGCAGAGTTTGAGGAACTCACACTCACAGTCACAGTCACAGCACTCACATGACGTGAGAGAAAAGTCAGTAGCCTGAGAATAACCATCTGCTAACCAGTGGTAACTTATTTTTATTTTATTACTTTGGATTTGTGAACTGTTATTGGTATGTCTACAAGTACAACTAAGCGTGGCCATTATAATTGCCCCTCCCCCCACATCACACACACTATGCGCTCCAAGTTCGATGTAAATTGTAATGCCAGATCTGTCGTAACACATAGAAACCAAATTTCGCAGTTTATATAGATCTAAACTGTCACACAATGCAACTGTATTAGAAAATTAATTCCTCAATAGTATAATAGTGGAAGTGTGTAATAAGGTTATAGACATCGATCCGACAGAAAACATGATTGTAAGGACCGTATGTGTTAGCCAGTAATCGATAAGTACTAACTTCATGCTGCTCCCAGCCGCCTATGTACCTGCTTGACTAAGTTAGTTAGAGACATTAGTATTTATAGTCTATAACACAAATTATAAACTATATCAACTGGTATTAGGTCAGACCATATTGAATCTACCACAGTGGATAATACATCATTGCATATCTGTCTGATAACCAGTGCCAAGGGTAACATTTTAAAATATAAGATGTGTATATCTATACACATGTAAACTGTATAAACTGTCACACAATGCAACTGTATTAGAAAATGTATTCCGTAATAGTTATAATAGTGGAAGTGTGTAATCCGGTTATAGACATCATTCTGACAAAAAACATGATTGTAAAGTATGTGTTAGCCAGTAATCGATAAGTACCAACTTCTGCTTAATCCTGTCCTGCCAACCAAACCAATTATTGTTTATACAAGCAGTCGAGACTACTAACAACATTCACCTCTTTTTCTCTGATGGCAGCTCTTATCAAGTGTCACACCAGTGGCTGGCTCTTACTGCATGTTTTTGAATCACTGTCGTACACTACCACTAAGCAGTATCAAGTATCTGTCTGGCACAATGAACTTATTGCATTTGGGGCGAGGCCGGCTGCAGCCATATCAATTTATACCACCTGAGACCTGGCCTCTGATCATTGGTCTACAATAGGTGTGGGTAGAGTCACATGGCAGTAGTAATAAATAACACAACCGTAAGTAGCTCATTGTCAGTCGTGATTGCCACAGTAACACAATGCCTGGGAAAAGAACATCTTACAACGCAGCTTTCAAGTTGAATTATCTCCCGACTTGTATGATGTTATGATGCAATACATTATTTTGGCAACACCGGTAATTTTCGCATTACCCCCCCCTACCCACTTATCTCGCCATGCTCACTTAAAATTGGCAAAAGGCCCTATTTAAAGCCACACCCTGACTTTCGACTCAAACCCGGAAAGTGGAACCTCCAACTTCCTAATATGAGCTGCAGCTTCCAATATGCAGTTTACTGTACTTTTTGAGTGATAACAATGGTTTTATGCTGCATCCACTGTATGATATGTATTAGTTATAGTTTTGTTAGAATAATATTTTGTTAACAGTTTTTTTTTTTATGCTGCAAGATAAAGGGTATTTCATGTATATACGTGCTTGTTTAGCCTACATGTCTGCAGCTTTTTCAGCACCTATATGCAATGGCTACCATTGGCTTAGAGAAAATTCCAGACTCATTGGGTCATCTAATACTGAATGAAGATGGTGCTGTGATGGCTGTGAGTGTTTGGTTATTGTGACCTTGGCAAAAAGAAACAAGAAGTTAATACATATGCCATGTATGTCCTGTTTATATACCCAATACACTGTAGGGATCTTTTCCATTCATCATTATATATAAATCATTATTTGTAATGAAATTTTGTCATGCATTGATGAATACAATCTGGCAAATATATGGTAAACTTGCGAAGGATGGCACATTGAACTACATTGTATATGTAATAACAAATTGCAAAGACAACATGCTACATTGACTGAATAACTGCTGATTTCTGCTTCTGATGAAGGGGTCTTCATCTGCATAGTGCCCTAATTACTCCTGTAAATAGTTTACAAATCCATGCCATATGTGTGTGTGTGTATCTCTCTTACCTTGCAGTCTGCTGGTGATCTGGAGAATGAGGAGAAGCTGGCGGACGCGCTCATGAACCTGGTCCGGACCGGACTCAACATGGTCAAGGAGCAGGATTCCTCAGCCAACTTCAAGAGGCTTTCAGGTCAGAATCCCTTGGAGCTCGCGTCGTATGTTGTGCGTATGGCCAGTTCGGCCGTCCACCTTCCACGTTAGAGCCCACGCGATTGATTGTTGTAGTATATGGTAGGTGTGAGTTATACGTGAGCTATGCTGAAGCAAAAGTTCGCCGAGCTCTATCATGAAAGGAACAATCCGTTGTAAGGTTAGGTTTAGGGATAGTTTGGATTTAGGTTAAGTGTATGGTTGAAAATTAGGTTTAAGACACAAGGTTCGACTTAGGGTTAGGTATAAGGTTTTCATATGGCTAGTTTACCGACATGTTTGGCTTTGTGTTCATGGATAGTTGCATAGCCCTGTATTCGTAATACTTAACCTGTAATTTTCTAATCATTCCATTTGTGACATTGACAATACTATAATTTCGTCTTTATTGAACAATTGCGTAGGTGTTGATGTGTTAATACAAATATTACCAGTAGATTATAGATAGAGAAGCAATTTAGGAAGTCTTAAAAGTCCATCTCTTATGTCCTATGTTACTTTGCATATATTTGATCAATTTGCACTATATTAACGAAATTCCATACACACTGAATTTATTCCCTACCAATATTAACAATATTAGCCATTTTATCACATATCTACCCAAAAAAGTAGAAGATAGACAAGGGCATTTTTTTCATTGATTCGTGACGTCACAAGATGAACCGGTTTTGTTGCGCAATACGTTTAGCGCGTCTTTTGAGCATGGCGTCTATAGGAAGCCAGCGTCCTTCCGCATCGATCGGGATGCAGCGATGCGCGCACGAATATTTGGAATTAATGATAGTGAAGGTGAGGAAGAAGAAGTGGGGGAATCCAGGCAACCGGAGCATGTATTCTGCCGCCGTGCGTATCGCTTCGAGCCACCTCGACTGAAGACTGCAGATTGCTAAGGAACTGTAAACGTTGAAAAACTCGAAGCGCCCTTAGCAAAACAGTATTTTCGGAAGAAGTGCGAACGCTTCATTCATAAAAAGCGATACTTATTATATCATGGGATCGAGATAAAAAAGACCTGCAAATATGCCTTGTAATCATATCAAATATTAATTCGGTGACCAACAGACAAATTGGGGAAAGCTACTTAGTTGTTTGTCCCAACCGGACACCATAACGTTCGGGTGTCCATAAGTATTACTATGAAAAGTACGCGATGAATCATAATACGAGATGTGCGCTGTGTGCTTTTTAAGCGAGGCTGATAAATGCCGCCCTCCCTCCTTTCTGATGTGCATGAACAAATTCTTTTGGTACATACATCTCATTTAACCCTGGATCTAGATTGTATGTCTACGATTGGACGGACTTCCCCCAAACGGCCCGTCCACCACTGTAGCCTAGCCCACCCTTTTCATTTTTGGGAAGAAAGGTAGCCAGTAGGCTGGCAACACACTGGCAGTGGCAGTGGCCACTGCAGCTGGTTGTTTTCTGTCATGTTGTTCTAACCAACCAGAACACATCTCAAATGTCATAGATCTAGGTATATCTACATCTACATGTGGCAACCGAAATAAACATCTGAGTTGGAGCTTCTCTGCCGCACGTACATTCAACAGCGCGGGCAGTCGAAGCGAGCGAGGCGCACTCAAACCGGTTCATCTTGTGACGTCACAAATCCCTACTCTGGGCGGGGGGTTGGAAATGGATCGTTCGCTGCTTGAGTTTATTTTTGTGAATTTAGATATTAATATTTATTGCATAAGAGACATTGTAAAATAATTGCATCTGATAAATGGCTTTAGTAACTACTGGGAAACGTATATTTGAAAGTGGTTTAGTAACAAATATCCCCCCCAAGACATGGACTTTAAACTAAAATATAATTTTAAAAATTACATGTTTAAAGTTTGTCATCGCTTCTCAAATTTCTCCGTTCATTGATATAATCTTTTACAAACAGAAAATGTATTGTTTTTTTACAGTGGTCTGGGCAGATTTTCTATATGTATTGACCATCTCGAATCACCGAGTAGTTGTATGTAAGAGACGCAACAACCCACAGGAAGCGGTGACCGCATGATGCGCCGAAAGCGACCTCTACAGGATAAAGAATGCTTCCGGATTTGATGGTTTGGAAACACGTGGCGCGTCGCTGCCATGGAGGCTTGCGTCGCCATGGCCACGAGGCCAATTCGTTTCAAATCTAACATACGAACTGAAGTGTGCAACACCTCCCCCCGCCTTCGCCTATAGCTTTTGTCTAGTGTGATGTGGAATAATTATGACACATTGAATAAAATGATTGCACGAAACTGTATTGATTGAAAATGTTTATTTCACTAGTAAGAATTTAAGTAAAAAAAAACCTATACAATATACTTTGTTGTGTGTCTTGAGCATATTCTATATTATATACACATTTCGGAAGTAGCCGAAGATCGTCCCCATTGTAGAACAGAAACTCAATGGAGTTCCATAAGGCCTCTATAGGTATGACCTTCACACAGATACGTTTGCAAAACATGTCACATAAACGTTAACAACCTTTGGTAATCCGATACTATAATAACAATTTTCACATTTACACGTTGTTCTACCAAAACGAACTTCAAAGCTATACACATGTATTTGCTTAAAACTGTGCGACATGAAAAAAGGCACGTTCGGGTGCAGATAACAGGAAATTGGTGTTTCACAGTCTTCTTGCAGCAAAAATTCCCTGACCGCAGCACCACTTCAATATAACTAACTACACGTGCCGTTTACTTTAGCTGCTTCACGCAGTATTGTCGGGATCAATAACAAAGCATAACTGACTGTCCCATCAGCTTTGTAAGATGGGATTTACATTCACAAACCAATGGCAGACTTAACAGCGGAGGAGGGTGAGCGAATTTCATTGCGAAACTCCCTATTCTGATATTTACAATGCCGGTTATTTTCCCTCCTTGTCGGCAACCTTCGCGCATAAATATTCTTTTATTGAGTTTGGCATTAAACTGAACTTTGATAATACTTGACATTGTACTTCAATATTGGACGCTTATGGAAGACTGTTCAACGGGTTGAGGGGTGTAAAATATCAATATTCTTTATACAATGTCAGAACACTGATCTCCGTCGTGGAGCCCCACGCAACACAATATCCGTGTTAATTAACTATCGGTACTGTACAAAGGTACAAAAGGCGGATTTTGTAACAAAAATGTAATCTCGTATAACAATGTCAGCTTGTAGTATAGCGTATCCCATTTTCAGGTAGCAGATAAGACTTAAATATCACAGTCATTAATCGATTGTTCCTTCCGATCCAACAAAATCAAAGCCCTTTGCGCGATAAAAATCACAATCTCAGGACATACATTTGTAAAGGGATTGAGCAGTACAGTGGTCCCTGCATTATACGGTCCCTCCAGTATACGACTCCCTCCGTTATCCGGTCTTTTCGCTGTGCACGGAACACTTTTACATGTTAAAGCCCCTTTATTATGCGACTCCCTCGCTAACGCGACTTACGATCGTCATTTCGGCTCGTTATGCGACCGGCACACAATTCAATCCCTTTGTTAACTCGCTGCGTGGCGACCCGATTGACTCTGAACAAACAATAAACACATCTCGCTAATCTTACTGGTTGCTAAGGATGTAGTATATATTTTTCGAATTCCAAATTGATCAGTTAATATCACTCAATCACAGCTTGGCTTTCGTGTACATGTCACGTAGCTCCCGACGTAATATTTTCCCTGAAGGTGACTTTGGGATGACGGACATGAATTGGACGCCTCCACGTAAGTGCTTAAAAGTAGCCATGTGTTCTGAAACAGACGTGAAAGAAACAAATATTGAAGCGAAAGTTAAATTATCAAAATGACTTCACACCTTGATGTAGTCAATATAACCACGAAATCGCACCAATACAACGCCGTAGAATAGTTCAAATGAATTGATACGACAAATATATACATGTATTAATGCATTAGTAGCATACTACGCGCGACCCTTGCCAGCCCCGCGGCCCCTCCCTACTACGCAAGCTCCTGGGCCGGCTCCGGTGGGGCCGGTAAGCCGACGGCGAAAAAGCCTGCAATGGGTACGGTTTGGTTGTTAGCACTGTCCGATGGGGGGCGAAAACACCTGCAATGGGTACGGTTTGGTTGTTAGCACTCTCCGATGGGGCGAAAAAACCTGCAATGGGTACGGTTTGGTTGTTAGCACTCTCCAATGGGGGACGGAAAAACCTGCAAGGGGTACGGTTTAGTTATTAGCACTCTTCGAGGGGGCGAAAAAACCTGCAATGGGTACGGTTTGGTTGTTAGCACTCTCCGATGGGGGGCGAAAAAACCTGCAATGGGTACGGTTTGGTTGTTCGCACTCTCCGATGGGGTACGAAAAAGCCTGCAACGGGTACGGTTTGGTTGTTAGCACACTCCAATGGGGGCGGAAAAGCCTGCAACGGGTTTTTTTTTATTGTTAGCACTCTCCGATGGGGGGCGAAAAACCTGCAATGGGTACGGTTTGGTTGTTAGCACTCTCCGATGGGGGGCGGAAAAACCTGCAATGGGTACGGTTTGGTTGTTAGCACTCTCCAATGGGGGGCGGAAAAGCCTGCAACGGGTACGGTTTAGTTGTTAGCACTCTCCAATGGGGGGCGGAAAAACAGCACTCTCCGATGGGGAGCGAACAAACCTGCAATGGGTACGGTTTGGTTGTTAGCACTCTCCGATGGTGGGCGGAAAAACTTGCAATGGGTACGGTTTGGTTGTTAGCACTCTCCGATAAGGGGGCGAAAAAACCTGCAATGGCTACGGTTTGGTTGTTAGCACTCTCCGATGGGGGGCGAAAAAGCCTGCAACGGGTACGGTTTGGTTGTTAGCACTCTCCAATGGGGCGCGGAAAAGCCTGCAATGGGTACGGTTTGGTTGTTAGCACTCTCCGATGGGGGGCGAACAAACCTGCAATGGGTACGGTTTGGTTGTTAGCACTCTCCGATGGGGGGCGGAAAAACCTGCAATGGGTACGGTTTGGTTGTTAGCACTCTCCCACGGGGTACGAAAAAGCCTGCAACGGGTACGGTTTGGTTGTTAGCACTCTCCGATGGGGGGCGAAAAAGCCTGCAACGGGTACGGTTTGGTTGTTAGCACTCTCCAATGGGGGGCGGAAAAGCCTGCAACGGGTACGGTTTGGTTGTTAGCACTCTCCGATGGGGGGCGAAAAAGCCTGCAACGGGTACGGTTTGGTTGTTAGCACTCTCCAATGGGGGGCGAAAAAGCCTGCAGCGGGTACGACTTGGTTGTTAGCACTCTCCAATGGGGGGCGAAAAAGCCTGCAACGGGTACGACTTGGTTGTTAGCACTCTCCGGTGGGGGCGAAAAAGCCTGCAGATGGGTATGGCATGGTTGTTAGCAGGCTCCGATGGGGGCGAAAAAGGCGAGGGCGAAAAGTCTAGAAACCCTTTGAAGCGCTGACTGACCAGCCACGTATTTCTTGAGGTCTTCTTCGTTGATCGTGGCTCCGGGTTTCTTGACCACATAGGCCCTGGGCAGCTCCCCGGCCTCCTTGTCGGGCACACCGATGACACCGACGTCAGCCACCTGGGAATGGTTCAGGAGCAGAGATTCCAGCTCCGCCGGCGCCACCTGGCGAATAACACGGGAATGTTATTAATGTTGGTGGTTAGGTTAGATTGAGGACGCTGTAATTGACTGATAAATTAACGCGGGACACTTTGTAGGCCATATCGCGACAATGTTGGTAGGTTGTGTATTCGGGACGCTTTAACCACTTTTGGTCATATCGCGTCAATGGGAGAGGGAAGGGAGAGTGGAGCCATGTCCCCGGGGTAACCCCTTACTCTTTGCGAAGAAAGGCATGGGATCTTTACACTGCTACCACACAGACATGGCCACAGCGGTGCTCGAACCACCGATCCACGTGCCGTTAGGCTCTCAGGTGGCTAAAGCACTCAAGGCGAGCGCTCTCTATCCCACTGCGATACCGGGCCGGCCCCGCTTTACAATGAAATGGGGTCCAGGTAGAGAGGAACCATGTCTGCATGAGTAACCCATGCAATACTTTTTGTGAAGAAAGATATGAACACACAGACATTTGAACAGGTAGGTAGGGATTCGAACTTCTAGCTGTGAGGTTAAGTATGGTAGGAATCGCTAGGCAGAATGAGCTCAAGGGAACAGTGGTGAATGGCTCTAACGGTGGCCAAGCGAAGCACTGTTGCACGCGACGGTACCCTCTCATTTTGCCCGACGAAGGACGACAAATCATTATATTAACCCACATACAGTTATTTGCATAGGGAAGCTCGAAGCCAGGCCTCATCTCCAAACCATTGGCTAATCGAGAGGTGAACGCCAGAAGGATATTTTATGAGTACTAAGTGTTAATCCGAAACAACCGTTCATGTAAATGCCGAAACAAACTTTTAAATCGAAATAGAAAGTTTATGAGTGAATAGTTCGTTTGTTGGTAATTCAAGACGCTTTAAACTCTTTTGGTCATATCGCGTCAATGGGAGAGGGAAGGGAGAGTGGAGCCATGTCCCCGGGGTAACCCCCTACTTTTTACGAAGAAACCCATGGGATCTTTATCCTGCGACCACACAGATGTGGCCACAGCGGGGCTCGAACCATCGATCCACGCGCCGTTAGGCTCTCATGTGGCCAGAACACTCAATGCGAGCGCTCTAGCCCACTGAGCTACCGGGCCCCTATGAATGAACACTATCAGCTTATAAAAAACTGTATTTACTATATTTACTGGTATATAGACATTGTAAAAGCTTGTGTGAATATGCAATGTTTGTAATTGACCACGATGAGGTTTGCGAACGCCACATTTTGCGATAGACATCTTACACGTTCTAAAAGGCACACACGCATTGCTAATCTTACCGCTTCGAGAATGTCCCTGTCATTGTACTCCATCAAATGGAAAATTTAATAACGAACCCATTAGGGAATATCAAATACGCCAGAATGTTTTTTTCCACGCTCACTTACTTGAAATCCCTTGTATTTAATTAACTCCTTCATGCGATCCACGATGAAGAAGTACAGCTCTTCGTCATAATACCCGATATCACCTGGAAGGAACATCATGAATAACATCAACCAGACAATTCCCCAAATTTGTTATTGCAAAGCCTAACTGCTTCAGTGTCATGCGGTAGATCGTTTCTCATTAAAACAATTAACATGCAGAAATGTATAAACAAAGATCTGAAGAACAACATGCTTTGCTTTCCGCTCATGTATGATATAAATATAATAAAAATTAGGACATGATAAAATAACAATGACAAAATGGATATTTAAAATGAACAGGAGTTTAATTGGCGTCACTCACTAATAGATCACATAGACATGACGGGGATACATAACATGCATAACAAGTTATGAAAGCTGCTCATACAGCAAGTTTCAACCAATAAAAAATATTCAATATGTTGGACACTCCCTGCTTTAAGGTTATCATTAAATCGTTAAGAAACCATGCATTATTATATTATTATATTATATTATTATAAGGCGGCAGAATTTGGATGACGAGGTACAAAAGAAAGCTCCTACCAGTTTAGCACAAAGGCGTATTTAACAAGATAACTATTAATTTATTACACACACACTATATTTAAATGTAATTGTATGCAATAAAGACGAAACACATCACCTCCAGCTAGAACATTCCCCAGCCCTTTCCGAGCGGAAAAAAACTGCTGCATGAGCAGCTTTAAATCAAAATAAAACACATATTATTATATATTAGTAAGTAAAAAACAAAAATATACCCGTATGCAGCCACCCGTCGCTATCCAGTGTGTGCCGTGTGGCCTCCGTATTGTTGAGGTACCCCTTCATGATGTTGGGTCCCCGGGCCCACACCTCCCCCCTCTCGCCGACCCCGAGAACCTTGCCAGTCGAGGGGTCCACAATCTGCAAGCCGAGCGACGAGCGATAATAGAGATGTATAGCTATTGTTGTGAAGCAGAGTGTCCATAGTTCCCACATTAGAGCTGTGGCGAATTTCACAAAGGCAGTTTAGCCGACTACGGGGCTTACTCGGTTAAAGTTACCCTTGTAAAAGATTATCAATTGCTTATCAGCTTCGTGACTGCCTATTGCTTGGTGAATACAAAGGAGCATCTCGAGCGATAATAAAATGTAAGAGCAAATTTTCAAATCTCTAGGTTTTGTTGTGAAGCAGAGTGTGTATAGTTCTCACATAAGAGCTGGTGCAGATGAGGCTCAAATTGAAAGAAATACACTGGACTTTGGTAAATTACCAAATTTAAGGCTTCGGGGTTTCATATTGATTGCGCGGAACCTACTTGCATCTCCATGTTAGGCAGCGGTTGGCCGCATGCTCCTGGCTTCAACTTATCCCAGGGATGGTAGCAGACGCAAATAGTTGTCTCTGTCATGCCGTACCCTAGGGGCCAGAGCATGTAGACCTATTATGAACGGTTCTAGCGTTGCTTGTATCATCTTATTATTTCAATTATTCTTTATCATTATTATACAAAGCTAATATGCATAATTATTATACATAGCTAATATACCTGATTAATATTCAAACTGATATATATATATATATTTAATAACATATATAATTAATTCCTGTTAACATGTGCAAGAAAAATAATCTTCATGCCGGCCCCCAAGAACAACCGAGGAGTTTATTACGCGGACTACAATATTCATGAAGTGCTCAATTTGTAGAAGTTTCTAGACAACAGCGCCACCAAGTGAGAAAAGACCCAGAGGAGTCCTCGTAGAACCAAGGCTGACCTTGTCGCAGCTCTTTGATCTTGAGCCTCTGTTTGAACTCCTCCTCCATCTCCAAGGAGAGTGGTGCCGCCCCAGAACCGACATTCTCCACGCTCGACAGGTCGTACTTGTCCACCAGGGGGCTCTTGGCCAGGAATATGACCACAGGGGGCACCAGCGGTAGATTCGTCACCTACAGTATTGGCGGAGGTGGGAAAGAAACGGATCATGGCTTTGCATGGTTGGATGATATCTCTTGATTAGCGTTACTACACCTACCGAACTAATTTCAATAAAAGGGCTCGGAAAGTCGAGCTCGAGTTCGGGTCGTAGCACCTAATATGGGGCATATTTCACCCGTTTATCCTTCATTATTATCATGCATTCCTTGGAACACGGCATTGGTTAAATAAATGATATCGTCTCTCTCTCGTCCCGGGGACGGTATTTGGCTCAGTTTAGTTAGCCCTTGTGTGCACAAAAGCGGCCTAAAACACCAATTGATGACTTGGGAGCCACCTGATTATACAGGGCCACAGATCCAGTTCATCACCATTGAATTGAGATCGATGCATCACTACAAATGCAAACTACGTTTTTATACACCATGGGATCAGGAGTGGGGGGGGGCGGGGGGGGGAGGAGGGGGGCTGCTCTAAAACGGGATTCTTATGTACCATATCCAGCTCCACATCTTTAACGAAGGTAGGGGATGGACTGGTGTGTCAGGCGGCCGTCCTTCCATGTAAGAGCGAATCATTGTTTCAGCATAGCTCACGTGTTACTCACGTCTACCATTTTTTAATACAATTTTCCATTTTAATTTGTGGGTTCTAACATGGACGACGGACTATCTTATGACGTCACACGTGGCCGCCACGATAGACAATACATGCATTACGTGCATACAACTCACCCGGAATTTCTGTATAAGCTCCAGAAATCGCTCCGGCATGAATCGGGGCATGGTGATCATCTTGTTTCCCCTGAGGAAGGTCCCGATCAGGTAGCCCACCATACCGTATGCGTGGAAGAAGGGTAGGAAGACTATGCTACTATCCTGCTTCTGACTGTCCGTGTCTGGTTTCTGTAAGCTTGGCTCGCTGTGAAAAAACGGGGAAAAAAAACCGAAAGTACGTCATCACAAGCCATCGATAGTCGGCGGATTAAAGTAATATGTTCTGTAATTTTCGTATGACAAACCTCTTCTCCAATGTCAAATAAGTATATTCTGTCTTGAATTTAAATCCTGAAAGCCTGTGGGCTTTTTCCGGAGAGAAGCAAATTTGTTCACCGGAGCAGAAGTTGGTGGCCGGCTTTATATACGTGCGCTTGTTCGCTGTTCGGTATTCTGTGCGATGCCGACCGCGGCTCGCTAGGACGTCCGGGCGATGCCGACTGCGACTCGCTAGGACGTCCGCGCGATGCCGACCGCGACTCGCTAGGACGTCCGCGCGATGCCGACTGCGACTCGCTAGGACGTCCGCGCGATGCCGACCGTGACTCGCTAGGACTTCCGCGCGATGCGGACCGTGACTCGCTAGGACGTCCGCGCTTGTAGGTAGGCTCCTTTAAAGGTGAAGTATATATAGTTTGCCGACAATGTGCCGTTCAATGGAGGTAACGAGTCACTTACTCGGGTGGAGCAGGTGGTGACACATTGGATGTCAGTCCGCTCTATGCTTGATCCTTCCAATGGGCGCGGTATCATCTCACAAGTCACATAGCTCCCCGTCTGGCTCACGCATGACTCACAATAATCCCTTTAGTGGGTTCCAACATGGAAGATGTTAGGGCCAATGGCTAAGGGAAATAAAGGCTAACTCACACTGTGCCGGTTTATAGGCGCGGTTTACCCCGTCCTGAAAACCGGGGAAAAAACCTTGGACAACCCTGGGCAATCGTAGCGATCCTGGGTACGGTGGTGAGCCATAGGTCGCCCCGGTGGTTTTGAACTGTTTAAAACTACCGGGATGAACCGTAGCACCGTAATAACATCGTGGCATTACTGTTTTCGCGCCAAAATTTTGCGAGATGGTCCCGGTTCGTCTACAGACCGGGAAGGACCGGAATAAACCGCAGCCGACACCGGCACAGTGTGCGCTTGGCTTAAGGAAGTCAGCATTGATGAATGCCCCATACCTCATCATGACGAGCTGGGCCATGATGTTCCTATGGGTGATCATCACCCCCTTGGGGAGGCCCGTGGTGCCGCTACTGTAGGGCACGGTAGCCACGTCCTCCGCCGGGTTAATCTGGACGTCATCCGGGAACATGGATCCGTCGTCCGCCACCAGACTCTCCATCGGGATAAACCCCGGCCGGGCCTTGCCCAAGACGATGGTACCCTACACGGTGAGGTGAGAGGAGAAGTAATGCTCAGATGTTAAGGATGTCGTTGTTCACTGATAGGGCGCGCCTTGAAGCATGAAACTTGTTTGACTTTTTCGTCCGGAAATGAATTTACTAAACAAAATATTTGTTTTATTATTATTATTATTTCAAAGGAAAAAAATAATAAATAATTATATAGTATATATGCTACAGAACGGCTTTATTTCCTGCAATGAACATAGAGCAAAGATATTGGTGTACTAATATATTTAACATAGAAGAAACCCAATCTAATATCGATAATATCGTACGACGTAAACAATTTAGCGGTATGTGCTTTTTCTTGAAACGAATAGAGAAAACAATGTAACAATATGTTACCACATAACAAAAAAATATTTTACCACATAACAAAAAAATATGTTCAAATGAAAACGAATTAATGTTCTGCTCGTTACTAGTAGATCACATGTAAGCAAGAGTGATTTGTATAGGAATTGTCTGTTTCCTAATGCAAAATATAATAGGTTTAAACCAAAAAATATGTTATTTCTTTCTTCCGGAAATGGAAAGAGAGGAAACGAAATAATAAAATTGGACAACATAACAACATTATGTGTTTTCCTTGTTGCTAATAGAGAAGAAACAAAGAGCAATAAAATTGTCTCAGCTGTGAAAAATGACTATTAGAGCTTCAGGAATAAACATAAAGGAAACAAAATAAAAATACAGTATGCCGTGAAATAAAGTCTGCTAGCATTCCAGCGAATAAAATTATAATAAATGTAATATTGGTATCGGTTGCTTAAATTTTCGCCTGGGTGAGAATCATACCTTTAAGTTGCCATATTTCTTGCCCGCCTCTAACACTATATCTTGGAGGGCATCGATGGTGTAAATCCACTTGGCACCGGAGTCCTTCAGATGATGGGTAACTTCATCTAAACGTGACATAAGTTTAGCAAATAGTCAAATCATAATTACCGGTATACTGGTGGATTATTTACTTACCGTAATTTTATCAATATATACAAGTAAATAAAAGGAATGCTGGAACTGGTCATAAGAGAGCATCTTAATAAACATAACTGTGACAGTAACAGTCAAGAAGGCAAATACAAAGCCATGGGTTATCCTACCTCAGTATCAATCTGGCCATATGTTATTTGAACCCAGACAATCTATTACGATATTAAATATAAAACAAAAATTAAACTGATTTAATATTACTGGTAAAGGAGAAATATTCCGAGAAAAAGATTAGGAGAAAAACATCTGGTGCGAAACTATTAATAGGAAATGATGGTAACTTACAGTTGGTGTACGCTGGATTTATGGTGGTCACAGTGGCTCCATTGGCGAGGGCCGCATAGAATATAAAGACATACTCTGGCGAGTTGGGGCTGAAGATAGCCAGGATATCACCCTTCTTCACCCCAAGCTTTCGCAAGCCGCTGGCTACCTGTCGTATCAGCTGATAGACCTCCCCATTCGTGTATTGCTTCTCGGTCACTCCATCTACCTACAGAGTTTTCAAAGTAAGAGCACTGATTACAAAAATAAAATTGCCGTTCTGAACACCGGTAGATTCGATCATAGACGTTGTAGATTGCGACCGTGAAAAACATTTTTTTTTCCAGAAACATACTGGTAGCAGCATTGGCATTCAACGACCGAATCCTGTCTTTGTTTATGACATTTGTCCTACAGCAAATAAGCCTTGGCAATAAGATCCTTGCTTGCCGTATATAATTTCCAATAGCCCCATAATAAAATGAAACAATGGTTTGCACCAACATGGAAGAAGCACCGTAAAAACAAGCTGTGGCTACAAATAAAAAAAGTGAAGAAATGTCTATGACACTGAGAGCTCACCACGGCGACCCGATCAGCATACAGCTGCATACATTGGAAGATGGCGTCATGGACAGATACATCTGGAATCTCCACATCGTCGAATGGACTTTTCACCATGTTTCTAACGTAGTTAGTGATCAGCAAAAGTGATCTTTGACTCTCCTATCTGTAAACAAAAATGTTACATGCTTAACAATTATATAAAGGAGAGAACTTCAAACGCCTCTGTTACACCTGCTATGTGCGTGTCAGGGATGGGATCAGGATTTCGAAAAGAAGAGGGCTGATTTAGTAGCCACAGACCGTTCCAGATACCCCTGGCGACATCTATCGTAAAAAATAAACACTGTGTTTCGGGTTAAAAGTTGCAATGGGTACACATCGGGTAACAATTTATGTATTCTGTAAAGCTTAGAGTTCAGAGTTCATTTATTTAACCAAAACAAATAAATATGTTGTTACATGAATACATACGCATTACAGAAGTATTGCAGGTTGGGAGACACAGGCTAAGATTAATTAATCGCTAACGCCTGGCCACCTTATCATATCAGTTCACACAGAAAAATGCTTATATTCCTGAGGTAGACTTTTATTATCCTCAAGCAAATACATACCAGAAAGATCATTATTTCAGCAATAAAGAACATTCACCAGGCATATGGCCGCTTTCCTGCTACGCACAGCGTAGTGAATG
This sequence comes from Arenicola marina, assembly GCA_964019135.1. Lineage (NCBI taxonomy): Eukaryota > Metazoa > Annelida > Polychaeta > Arenicolidae > Arenicola > Arenicola marina. Next base: position 27,752,513 of record OZ025254.1, on the reverse strand, counting down.
TCATTACATTCGCCGGTTGGCATTTATTTTAGCTGTTTTCTCGGCTTATATGCCTCCATATCCTTTGATATTTATCAATACAAAATGGTTTTGGTTAACCAGTTAACTATGATAAACTGTTGAAAATCCGTATCTCCGTATACGACTATGCAGCACGCAGAGCGGGTTAGATTTACCCGAAACACGCGCATGCCATTTCCCCTGTAACGTCTATTGACCGCAACAGCTCATATCTGTAAGCTACACTCTGTGAGCATATTAGACAGTTATGCCATGGGAAATAATTGTTTTTCCTCGGCATGTAGTCGCCGCCCGTCTCACAGACGACGTGAATATGTCGATGGGTCACCGTCCTTCCTCACAACCAGTAAACGCCCGTCTGACAGACCTCGTTAAAGACGTCGACGCGTCCCCGTCCCCCCTGGCAACCAGAAGACGAACGTCTGAGAGGCCTCGTGAAGACGTCGACGCGTCCCCGTCCCCCCTGGCAACCAGAAGACGCCCGTCTGAGAAGCCTCGTGAAGACGTCGAAGCGTCCCCGTACCCCCTGGTAACCAGAAGACGCCCGTCTGACAGACCTCGTAACGACGTCGACGCATCCCCGTCCTCTCCGGCAAATAGTAGACACCCGTCTGACAGACCTCGTGAAGACGTCGACGCGTCCCCCCTGGTAACCAGAAGAACCATGTCTGACATACCTCGTGAAGACGTCGACGCGTCCCCACTGGTAACCAGCAGACGCCCGTCTGACAGACCTCGTGAAGACGTCGACGTGTCCCCGTCCCCCCTGGTAACCAGCAGACGCCCGTCTGACAGGCCTCGTGAAGACGTCGACGTGTCCCCGTCCCCCACGGTAACCAGCAGACGCCCGTCTGACAGACCTCGTGAAGACGTCGACGCGTCCCTATCCCCGCTGGCAACCAGAAGACGCCCGTCTGACAGGCCTCGTGAAGACGTCGACACGTCCCCGTACCCCCTGGTAACCAGAAGTCGCCCGTCTGAGAGACCTCGTGACGACGTCGACGCATCCCCGTCCTCTCCGGCAACTAGTAGACACCCGTCTGACAGGCCTCGTGAAGACGTCGACGTGTCCCCGTCCCCCCCGGTAACCAGCAGACGCCCGTCTGACAGACCTCGTAAAGACGTCGACGCGTCCCTATCCCCGCTGGCAACCAGAAGACGCCCGTCTGACAGGCCTCGTGAAGACGTCGACACGTCCCCGTACCCCCTGGTAACCAGAAGTCGCCCGTCTGAGAGGCCTCGTGAAGACGTCGAAGCGTCCCCGTACCCCCTGGTAACCAGAAGACGCCCGTCTGACAGACCTCGTGACGACGTCGAAGCGTCCCCGTACCCCCTGGTAACCAGAAGACGCCCGTCTGACAGACCTCGTGACGACGTCGACGCATCCCCGTCCTCTCCAGCAACTAGTAGACACCCGTCTGACAGGCCTCGTGAAGACGTCGACGTGTCCCCGTGCACCCCGGTAACCAGCAGACGCCCGTCTGACAGACCTCGTGAAGACGTCGACGCGTCCCTCTCCCCGCTGGCAACCAGAAGACGCCCGTCTGACAGGCCTCGTGAAGACGTCGAAGCGTCCCTATCCCCGCTGGCAACCAGAAGACGCCCGTCTGACAGGCCTCTTGAAGACGTCGACGTGTCCCCGTCCCCCCCGGTAACCAGCAGACGCCCGTCTGACAGACCTCGTAAAGACGTCGACGCGTCCCTCTCCCCGCTGGCAACCAGAAGACGCCCGTCTGACAGGCCTCGTGAAGACGTCGAAGCGTCCCCGTACCCCGTGGTAACCAGAAGATGCCTGTCTGACAGACCTCGTTAAAGACGTCGACACGTCCCCGTCCCCCCTGGCAACCAGAAGACGCCCGTCTGACAGACCTCGTGAAGACGTCGCCCCTTCCGTATCCCCCCTGGCAACCAGAAGACGCCCGTCTGACAGGCCTCATGAAGACTTCGACGCGTCCCCGTCTCCCCTGGCAACCAGAAGACGCCCGTCTGACTGGCCTCGTGAAGACTTCGACGCGTCCCCGTCCTCCCTGGCAACCAGTAGACGTATGTCTGACAAGACCTTGTCATGACGTCGCTGCGTTCCCATCCTTCTGGGTGTCTACTCATTGCCAAGGGGAAACCAGTAGACACTGCCAAGGGGCAAGCAGCAGACACTGCCAAGGGGCAACCAGTAGACACTGCCATGGGGCAACCAGTAGACACTTCCAAGGGGCAACCAGTAGACACTGCCAAGGGGCAAGCAGTAGACACCCATCTGAAAGACCTTGTGATGACATCAAAGTGTCACTGTCCTTGTCTGACAATACATACTCTTGTCTGTTCTCCACCTTTGATACCCCTCCACTACTACCAAATCAAATGCATATACATTATATGTCATTACTACATTACCTAAAGTTACTATTTCAACAAAACATCTAAACAAGCACACCAGCTGGGCTGTATGAATTATATATTCTGATCAGTCATAAAGTAACTAATTTTGATGAAAGATTTTTCTTCAGAAGTGACTACCATACAGAAGACCACAATTTTCAGCTTAATTAAGGGTTGCAGCCATCAGTAAATGCAAAACAAAAATACTTGAATGCACAACCCTACAATGATATATCTGCCACTTTACGGAATCAATTGACCAATAGACTGACTGCTGGTATTGAAACATACCTGAACTTAAAACAATTCTGCCTAATTTTTCAATGTTTACCTTTCATTGAAATAATAAATTTAATAAAAATATCTCAAAGGATAATGATACAGCAAACAATATGCCGTCATATAGGATTGATAGAACTAAGCTGAATATATAAATTTAATCATAAGTACAAATATCGCAAAGTAAAACTTGATGTTTAAGTCAATTGCAACAAAATTTCCAACAAATCATATTATCATCATCATACAGATACAATTATAGTGGTCCCTGCATTATACGGTTCCTCCATTATATGAGTCCCTCCGTCATCCAGTCTTTTTGCTGTGCACAGAACACTTTCACATGTTAAAGCACCTTTTTTTACGCGATTCCCTCGCTAATGCGACTTACGAGCAATATTTTGACTCATTATATGACTGGCACACAATTCAATCCCTTTGTTAACTCGCTATATGGCGGCGTGGCATGACAGTCGACTGGATTGGCTCTGAACACACAACACATTACGCTAATCTGACTGGTTGTTAATGAGCAGACGTCTAAGAGGGCATCATTGTTATTCACATTTTTTGTGTACATATATGATATGTAGGACTGTCTAAGTATTTAAGTCAACACATCAATACATACATGTAGAGCTGGAGAAACCATAATCTGCATAACAGCTTTATTTGACTGAATGCTGATGCTATTATGAATAAGTGGGGGAAAAGGAGCCAGAGCAGCATCGAAGACTCTGAAGTTGTATTATAGTGTGTGATGATACATAGGAGAAAACGGCCCACCCTGGGACATCCCTCTATTATACAACTCCCTCTGTTATACAGTCTTTTCAGGCTGTCAGAACAAAAGTTGTATTATAGTGTGTGATGATACATAGGAGAAAACGGCCCACCCTGGGACATTCCTCTATTATACAATTCCCTCTGTTATACAGTCTTTTCAGGCTGTCAGAACAAAAGTTGTATTATAGTGTGTGATGATACATAGGAGAAAACGGCCCACCCTGGGACATCCCTCTATTATACAACTCCCTCTGTTATACAGTCTTTTCAGGCTGTCAGAACAAAAGTTGTATTATAGTGTGTGATGATACATAGGAGAAAACGGCCCACCCTGGGACATCCCTCTATTATACAACTCCCTCTGTTATACAGTCTTTTCAGGCTGTCAGAACTAAAAGTTGTATAACACAGGGACCACTGTATCTAACAAGTGTAAAGGGGTTACATTTAGATGTCAATCCAGCACATTACACCAAGTAATAAACATATAGCTATTATATAATATATTTGTAATTAAATATATAATGTGGATTACATGTATACATGCAAGATGATAAAACTATTACAGTTGGTACTGACAATATCTGTCATATGAGACCTCGCATAATAGATATATAAGACAGATAGCAGATAATAATCGTAGCAAGTATAGCTAGTATACATGATTATCTAGAATAGTCAAACTTAAAATATAAGCTCAGCCATAACCCCTGGATAACCCCTTAAGTTTTTGTGAAAAATGATATAAGATTTTTATCTGGCGACCACACAGATAAAGCAGGGATCAGAACGATGATCTATATGCAATAAGGCCCACTGTTAGTGAGTTACAGTGATAGCTCGGTAACACTAAGCTATCCCTGTATCAGGTAGTTAAGCCAAATAAATTGGTAGTTTGTAACCTAAACTTTTATCCTGATGATTTTTTGCTCTGATGCTCCTATTGCTCTTTAGTGAAGACTAAAGACTGAATGAAAGCGAAAAAGCCTGAGGGCGAAAGTCTAGAAACCAATGAAAACTGTAAATAGCCTAGGGCTAGGCTTGTTGGCGGTAGCCATAGCGGCTTGCTTGCAGGACCAGGTCGAGACGTATACTCAAATTGAAGTAATCAGTATTTTCCTTTAACTGAGGTATCTTTTATCATTTATACTTCAGTTCTAGTATTTATGGCAATGTTACTTCAATTTGAGTAAATTCCTGCGGGCCTTCGTTGAAGTTACTTTAATTGAAGTATTAACTGACACCGCTAGATGGCGTGCACAACACATCTATGTCATGAGTCACGGGCTGATTCTAGCGTATGGAAGAGTGAAGTAAACAGTTGCTACTTTACATGCAATTATCTAAATTGATTTATCTTATTTCTACTATAGAAATCCAAAGCTTACATTAGCAAATACTGTTTGAAATGAAAGATATCGCACAAAAACAAATGTTCAGAAATCGGCTTGTCCACAGGCTATGGGTCTGCTGAATGAAATTTAGACCTATCCGCACATAGAAGTCAAATTCCGGAATATACAATTTATTTAATATGGTTTAAACTAGTAATACCAATTATAAAAACATTTCGGCACCTTCATATAACTTTCGGGCGACAGTTTATACCCTTACAAGACCAATTTTCCACGCAAATGGATCAACAAGACTATATCTTGTTGGGTAGCAAACGCGTTGGCTCGCCATGTTAAGTTTGTACTTTGACGATATACATATATGGAAGTGTGCTGACCTAAAAAAATACAGCCACTCGCAACACTATATGAATATTTGCATAATGAAATCACCCCATGAGGTCTGGACTCCTTATCTAAAAACTAATTACTTTAATTTAGGGAACACTTGAGAAAGTTACCTGGATTGAGGTAAAAATGTCGGATTACTGAGAATAAGGTAACAATATGAGTTTTACTTCAATTGAAGTATATTAGTTCAATTTGAGTATGCGCCTCAACCTGAGGACTAGGGCTAGGCTTAGTTGAGGACCCAATTTCTGTGGTAAGCTTATCTGCTTATTGTGATAAGTCTTATTTGTGGTAGGTCTATTCCAAAACAGTGGAGTGTGGTATTACACTTTCGCTATGTTGCTTCTTTCCAAGAAAAAAATTAACATGGGGATGACCTACATTTTGACAGTTGCTCATTTCGTTCAAGACAAGAGAAAACAAGTGACAATTCACTTTAGTTTAGTCTTTAGTTTGAGGCAGAACAGAATTAACCGTCTTGCGTTTGGCTTGTAACCTTGCTGACATTTCGTGAAAAGACTCACCTTTCACTGCAAGAGGAAGAACCAAGTAAGGATAAATCCAATCGTATGTTGCAGCGGCCAAGTTACTTTTGTTGAAGTACAAAGTCTAACGGTCTAAAAGGCCGAGAGCGAGCGGCTACGTTCACTGCGTACGGACCCATGGATAAGCAGATGAGCGATAATACGGAGTAGCAAAACATCCCCATTCCTTCACTAGATGGCGCTGCAGACCGATACAGCCCCATCTCCGTCCAGCCCCAGCCAGCGCCTTATACTCATGAGCGTGTCCGTCGGGGGCACGTGCTCCTTCTTTCAGACCCCATGGTATATCTGTGCTTTCTCCCCTTTTTCAAATGATGTGCCCCCCTGGCCTTTCCTCTTATAGATACCAATTAATTAAGCAGTGTTTTCTTTATCTCTCCCCAACGATTAAAGTGTGCAAAAAGCATTTATCTTAAAGGTCACTGGCGCTAGAGTCACCCAACATTGTGATTTTTAGAGTTATACAGTAACACAGAAACAACCAAAAGATAACAGTAATATATAGTATACATACACTGATACGGTTAGGTATTCCAAACAAAGCAAAACACACCTCACATCAACAGCTTCAATATATATGTACTGTTATTTAGACACTTAACGGCAAATATAACAATGTTCGATGTGATCCAAACTACTACTAGGCTATTGTACTATAGGGTTCTTCGACTAGTCAGTTATGTGAGAACCCAAAACGTCCGACTGCCCAAAATGGGCCAGGATAATGACTTTCACACCTAAACATAATGCACAGTTAGACGCCGATTTTTGTCCAAGCACAACACGATCATCAAAGAATAAATATGTCCCCAGATTTGTTTCACACCCTCCTAATCTCGCAATAAATATTGCTTTAATGGGAAGGTCTATGTGTCCGGAGGGTGTGACAAGTCCCATAACGAGCAAAGAGGCGAAGGCTGTAAAGTACTGCTAACGCTTTTCCGTGCCTTGTGACGCACTTTTTGGTAACTATCCTGATTTTTAGCTTTTAGTTTAACTTGCAAACGTTTATTTGTAAACGAAAAATAAACGTCAGTTTAACGTTGTAAAGTAGCTGGAAACCATATATCAACCATTCGAACCAAAATCTAACGTAACATTAACGTTTACATGCTATCTGGGAAAGGTTGTGAATCCCCGATACGTCTCGATCCCTGGGGCGTAAGATCAAATCAACTGTATATAACATACAACATCGTCATAACAAAGAAATATAAGAAACAAGGCGTGGGCGTGCTGGTTTTTATTCATAATATAATACATCACGCTGATTTGTAATTTCGAAACACCAATCACATGATACGCGTAAAATATTGGTAAATAATGGACGGATAGTAGACAGGCCATGGTAATTAGCTCCTGCTGAACTGAAACTTGTTTTCATCAGCCAAACTGCGACGCGATAGCGATAGTATGGCGAGGGAAATCGATAATATGGCGAGGGAAAGCGGTAATATAGCGAGGGAAAGCGATAATATGGCGAGGGAAAGTGATAATATGACGAGGGAAAGCGATAATATGGCGAGAGAAAGCGATAATATAGCGAGGGAAAGCGATAATATGGCGAGGGAAAGCGATAATATGGCGAGGGAAAGCGATAATATGGCGAGGGAAAGCGATAATATGGCGAGGGAAAGCGGTAATATAGCGAGGGAAAGCAATAATATGGCGAGGGAAAGCGATAATATGGCGAGGGAAAGCGATAATATGGCGAGGGAAAGCGATAATACGGCGAGGAAAAGCGATAATATGGCGAGGGAAAGCGATAATATGGCGAGGGAAAGCGATAATACGGCGAGGAAAAGCGATAATATGCCTAGGGAAGGGGATAATATGGCGAGGGAAAGCGATAATATGGCGAGGGAAAGCGGTAATATGGCGAGGGAAAGCGATAATATGGCGAGGGAAAGCGATAATATGGCGAGGGAAAGCGATAGTATGCCGAGGGAAAGCGATAATATGGCGAGGGAAAGCGATAATATAGCGAGGGAAAGCGGTAATATAGCGAGGGAAAGCGATAATATAACGAGGGAAGCGGCAATATGGCGAGGGAAAGCGATAATATGCCTAGGAAAGGGGATAATATGGCGAGGGAAAGCGGTAATATGGCGAGGGAAAGCGATAATATGGCGAGGGAAAGCGATAATATGGCGAGGGAAAGCGATAATATGGCGAGGGAAAGCGATAATATGGCGAGGGAAAGCGATAATATGGTAAGGTAAAGCGATAATATGGCGAGGGAAAGCGGTAATATGGCGAGGGAAAGCGGTAATATAGCGAGGGAAAGCGATAATATAGCGAGGGAAAGCGATAATATGGCGAGGGAAAGCGATAATATGGCGAGGGAAAGCGATAATATAGCGAGGGAAAGCGATAATATGGCGAGGGAAAGCCGTAATATGGCGAGGGAAAGCGATAATATGGCGAGGGAAAGCGATAATATGGCGAGGGAAAGCAATAATATAGCGGGGGAAAGCGATAATATGGCGAGGGATAGCGATAATATGGTGAGGAAAAGCGATAATATGGCGAGGGAAAGCGATAATATGGCGAGGGAAAGCGATAATATGGCGAGGGAAAGCGATAATATGGCGAGGGAAAGCGATTATCTGGTAAGGGAAAGCGATAATATGGTAAGGGAAAGCGATAATATGGCGAGGGAAAGCGATAATATAGCAAGGGAAAGCGATAATATGGCGAGGGAAAGCGGTAATATGGCGAGGGAAAGCGATAATATGGCGAGGGAAACGGTAATATGGTAAGGAAAAGCGATAATATGGTAAGGGAAAGCGATAATATAGTGAGGGAAAGCGGTAATGTGGCGAGGGAAAGCGATACTATGCCTAGGAAAGGGGATAATATGGCGAGGGAAAGCGGTAATATGGCGAGGGAAAGCGATAATATGGCGAGGGAAAGCGGTAATATGGCGAGGGAAAGCGATAATAAAGCGAGGGAAAGCGATAATATGGCGAGGGAAAGCGATAATATGGTAAGGGAAAGCGGTAATATAGCGAGGGAAAGCGATAATATGGCGAGGGAAAGCGATAAAATGGCGAGGGAAAGCGATAATATGGCGAGGGAAAGCGATAATATGGCGAGGGAAAGCGCTAATATAGCGAGGGAAAGCGATAATATGCCGAGGGAAAGCGATAATATGGCGGGGGAAAGCGATAATATGCCGAGGGAAAGCGATAATATGGCGAGGGAAAGCGATAATATGGCGAGGGAAAGCGATAATATGGCGAAGGAAAGCGATAATATGGCGAGGGAAAGCGATAATATGGCGAGGGAAAGCGATAAAATGGCGAGGGAATCCGATAATATGGCTAGGGAAAGCGATAATATGGCGAGGGAAAGCAATAATATGCCGAGGGAAAGCGATAATATGGCGAGGGAAAGCGATAATATGGCGAGGGAAAGCGGTAATATAGCGAGGGAAAGCGATAATATAGCGAGGGATAGCGGTAATATGGCGAGGGAAAGCGATAATATGGCGAGGGAAAGCGATAATATGGGGAGGGAAAGCGTTAATATGCCGAGAGAAAGCGATAATATGGCGAGGGAAAGCGATAATATGGCGAGGGAAAGCGATGATATGGCGAGGGAAAGCGGTAATATGGTAAGGGAGAGCGATAATATGGTTAGGGAAAGCGATAATATAGCGAGGGAAAACAATAATATGGCGAGGGAAAGCGATAATATAGCGAGGGAAAGCGATAATATGGCGAGAGAAAGCGATAATATGGCAAGGGGACGCGGAATTATGGCGAGAGAACGTCTTTTTCTCTTATGTCTCCGTACTTATCCGGCCGTCATGTAGCAATATTTTTGGGAGGTAAACATTCTTATATGTATGTTTTTATTCTCGTGGTTTCATATGGAGAGACGCCAATGTCTCTTTGTCATGGTAACTGTTTTGTGCGTGCAGGCTCAAAAGAATAGTAGCCTATGTCTCTTTCACATACGCACCCCTCACGTGTCAGTTAAGTACCACTTGAACTCAGCGCTCTCCCACTGCCCGCCAGGTAGCGCGTCTTTCGCGGCATCCGTGATTGCGCAATCGGTCCCACCAGAAATCAGTTTCCGGAAGCCGAAGATGACGCATGCGTGGTCGATCAGGCACATAGACGCGCACTGGACGCGACTCCGCACTGCGGTCACGTGCTTGATGGGTGGGATATGATTGGGGGCAGAGTCCGGGTGAAAGGTCGAGATCGACGATGTGCGCATTTCTCCTGAAAATAGCCAGTCAGCAATCTTCACCAGATAAGATAACATTTTGTTTAAAGCAGCCTAATTACATGCGCCATCTTAGACTTCTTACATTTTAGAATCAAGACTAAAAGAAGTATCTCAAAATTATGATGCATATGTTTTATATCTCTTTGAGTCTGTAAAACAATAATTTCAACATAAAACTGCGAGGTTTATTTACATCGCGCTCGGACGTGATAGCGAGCCGCGGTCGACATCACACAGAATACCGAACAGCGAACAGAGGCGCAGGGGTATAAAGCCGGCCACCAACTTCTGCTCAGATGAAAAAATTTGCTTCTCTCCTGACAGCCCACAGGCTTTCAGGATTTAAATTCAAGACCGAATATACTTATTTGACATGGAGAAGAGGCCGGTAAATATAAAAATTACGGAACATATTACTTTAGCGTCGATATAAATAGTTGAACGGTATGACAACATAAGTCCGTCAAAAACGCCGAATAGCGTCGTGTGCTCATTTTAATTACTAAGTTACATACGTCTTGTACTAATTCCATTTACAACACAACGCAATTCAATACTTCTGCCATAAAAAAATTGCGCGATGTTATCATTGAGAGTGGAAACGGGACGATTCAACAACACGCCGCGAGAGGAACGTATATGTTTATTTTGTGAAGATAACGTCATAGAAGATGAGCTTCATTTTGTATTTGAATGTAACTTTTATAACGAATTTCGGAATGACTGGTTGTATAGTGTACATAGTCGATGCCCTACCTTCAGTAGTTTAACTAGAGACAAACAACTAATTTACATGTTTAACCATTGTTCGCGTCAATTAGCAAAATACACCAGACACTGTTTAGAAAAGAGGAAGTCCGTACAATATCAAATTAATTAAATTTGTGAATGCTAATAGATTTTCTTAAATTAGAGTGACTTGTAAGCCCGTAGGGCTGGGCCAACCTGGTATTTACTACTGTTTGTGTATCATGTATATATGTTGGCATGTCACTATAATAAAAAATACTTGAACTTGAACTTGATTAACCGACAATACCAATATATAATGTGGGATAAAATATCACAACAAATACATCAATTAAAGCTTTTCTTATATTGTTTTTATTATTGCGACTCATTTAAATGAACAATTACAACATGGTTCACCTCTAGGTGGCGATTCATTCGCGAACATTAGTGGGCCTAAATAGACGGCCGATTATGCTAACTTTTGGACACGTGTGTGCGCTCCAGGTTTGACGCAATGCCAGACCTGTCGTAACAAGCTGATTTTAGTGTCTAGAGCAAAATGAACAGTTCTATTCCAGCATGTAATCACCTCATATTTATCACCTTATATTGCTTCCCTGCTATTCCCTACCGCGTTAATTAAGTTAATTTCATTGCTTAATTATTATGTAGCCCTATTATTGTATGACAAGCTGACTGTGAAAATGCCTCAAGAAGACCAAGGGCTTGCAAAGTCGATTTGGCTGCTGGAAGCGGCATGAAATTTGATAATTATCAATTACTATAGTATAATGAACACCTTACATCCGTGTTTTCTCTCAGATCTATGCCTATTATAAACTGTCACTATTAATTATCGAGGAAGGAAGCAATTTTGTTGATTTAGTTGATTTAGTGCATTGATGATCAGCAAATAAGTATCTGTTTTAATATAAGAGTTTACGGATTATATTCCGTGAAACCACAAAACACTCATCCAAGTAGTGAATTGTGGTCACATATGAGCGCTATGTGGAAATTACTCTATGATGTCACAAGCATATACAGTATGCAGTAATGAAAACGGCATGTCGGTAAACGCATATTTGCCTCCCTGGTGCAGTGTCTTCCTTGTGTATTACGTCATCGTTTAATTCCGTTTTAACATGGAAATGTGTAGTAACGCATAGTAATAAAATGTATTCTTGTTTTTTATTATGACTACCCCACGCAGGAGCAGAGTATTGGTTTACATCGCCAGAGCGATATTAACTTTATTATTACTCTCAGGATACCAGTTTCTTTAATTGGTTATTTCACTTTTTCACAAGAGTATGAATAGTAGTATCAAAGCCACGATGGCTATAAATAGGGGGCGGGGGGGGGGGGGGTGGGGGGCAAAGAGGGGTCGTGGGCCCACATCACGAAAATTTCTTTATTCTCAGGTCACGACGAATTAAAAAGGGTACCTCCTAGTATAAACAGTATAACAGTATAAATTCGCGATTTCCTGATTCACGGTTATTAAATATCTAAATTCTCAGTTGACGATGAATGAAAATCCTTGATCACGACGGTCGGCTATTACCCCATTCCCAGTTCACGAAGAATTATTTGTCTCATTCCCAGTTCACGATGAAATGAAAACCCCACTCCCGAGGAACGTAAATACCCCTTGCCCCAACCCATAAATATGGTGGTGTGTGATGGTACATACCAGAACACCTGAGGTCGCTGACGTTGACGCTGTTGAAGGGCACCAGATTGAGGTGCGGGGGTGAGGCACAGGTCATGCTACTCAGATCTATGCCGATCGTGGCAGGCACCATCTTCAGCCACCTCAGGCGACAGTCACAGACCAGGGGGTTGTCCACCAGGCTCACTGACGCATGGATGTTACGAGTCCAACCCGAGGCTGACAAACCCGTAATCGCGTTCTCGGCCAGATCGAAGCTCCAGTCGGCAGAGTCCAAGTTGCCGAAGAAGCTTCTGGGTAACCACGTGACATTGTTCTGCGAGAACCGCCAGAAAACAGCGACGCCTGGCCGTCGCTCATAGTGGGTCAAGTGAGGTATCGTCTTCAAGCTGGTTTTCTGCATACCTAGGAACTCTAAATTAGGAAGGAGAACCAAGTCTTTACCACCCACGTGTTTAACAGGGCAGGCCCCCATACGCAGCTTCTCAACCCGTCTCCCGAGATGTGGCAGCGTCGGAAAAACCGACAACGGGTTCTTCGTGAGGTACAATTCCGTTAGAGTGTTTGATGGTCCAGAGACATCAGGAATTGAAGTCAAGCTATTTACTCTGAGATCTAACGATTGTAAAGATACTAGCGCATCTAGACGGTCGGCTGGCAGCTGATCAATGAGATTATCTGTCAATACCAACTTGATCAAATTGTGAGCGACGGAGGACAAGTTGGGAAATACGGTGATGAAGTTGTAGCCAGCGTCGAATGTCTCCAGCCAAGGGAAAGACCCAAACTCCTCAATGGCAGCTATCCGATTATGTGACACGTCTATCGCGACAACACTGGTCGATATGCTGTCAAATGGAATTTCCGTCAGCGCTGTATAAGTCATATCGGCACAACTTAATCCGCTGCGCAGTAGGATCATTAAGCAACATAGCGATAACATGTTCTAGATCTGTCGTTTTCTGTTTTATCTGTGAATTGCAGTGTCTGTTGACCTGTCTAAGTTTCTCGATAGATATAGTGTCGTTTGCTTTGTTGAGTGTGCTTTCAGTTCTTGGTATTCTGTCGTTGTATCTGTTGATCTGCGTGTTGCACTCGAACCTTTGTCGATTTCGTTGCTGATCTGCTTACTGCTCTAACCCGTCTGTCGTTTTCTCTGGTGCTCTGGTTACTTCTGTCGATCGTCTTGATCAGAGTCTCTGTCGTTACTCGGACATTTGAACTAGAAAGATCCTTTGTCGTTACTCGGACATCGGAACTAGAAAGATCCTTTGTCGTTTTGCCGCTAACGGTACCACTTCCAGAGATTGGCATCACCCGCTCCTCATTGATAAGTGACTGGGATGTATTCTTGCCCGCTATCACGTGCGTTCATTTTAGGGCATTGTTATTAAATTCCACGTTTCTCATGCCCCTGGTCATCCAATACCAGGTCGGTCGATCGGCCAAAAAAAAGTCAGCCGTTACTGTCAAAGGCCTCTTCAACCCAAATCGTACTCTCGCACCGTGTTCTACCTACTGGGATCCGCACCGCGACCCGTGGCCGGAGGTGGCGGGGTGGGGGTGGGAACTCCATATAGTTAGCTTTACACATATGTGCCGTCCAAATGACCCCGTATTTTGCCTTTATCTCTCAATCCCCGGAACAGAAATGTGCAAATTCTTCGATGTGCCTATCTGACAGTGAAGGTTTTTCAAAATTTCAGCTCTTGACTATGTATTTCGGTTGATATCGAAATACTTTGCCATGACTGTCAGTGTCTATTTTGGATGCCTTTTATAACCAAACATTTCTCTCTAAATCCGGCATTTTTCTCTCGCTCTCCATGTCCTTTAAGGCATGAGCGGGACACCCCCGCCACTCTATTAATGCTGAAATGTATTGTGATTTTAATGTCTTTAAGAGCCAGTCGTGACCCTGTTTATTTTCGGGTCGGTCACCTTGTCGGATAATCCGTTAAGAGATTTTAATGTTGCATATCGAGCTCTTTCCCGCCTCACAAATTGCAAAAAACTCGATTGTTCATTCTATAACGTGTCACGTGACACCGCAGAACTCTGTGCCAGCACTATTACCGCTACTTAAAACTGGTACCGCTACTATAAAAAAGCATCGCGAAGCGCACAATCTGACGTTTACCACTAAATTGAAAACCTGGTAAATCCTGGTAAATTGACATCACGGGCAAGGCTAAGAGGCTCGATTTAGCAGCATGGCATACGTGGAATATAGACAAAAGAAATCTTGGGTGATTCAAGGACTGCTTCATATTTGTATGTTGTCGTCCTTAGTTTTAGCCGGAAATAGCTCGATATGGCGCAACTTTAAGAATCCGTCGTAAAAGAATAAGTTTATTTTCGGGTAGGCACCGCCAATCTGGTCGGTCGGTCGGGACTTAAAGAAACGTAAAATTTAATAACGACGCCCTTGCATCAGACCCATTTATCTCGTGTGTATTGGCTGTATTCGTCTATTCTCAGAAGTCGGGAGAGAAGTCCACTTACTTTCTCATCGTGTATCAGTCGGCAACGATCCCCTACCCATATATATGTACCTGGGACATGACATTGGCCAATCCCCTTTTATCTTTTCCGAGCGGTCAGATGTCAAGTGGCGATCGAGTGGTGAAACTAATGGAGAATGGCCGAAGCGATGTCAGCATGTCTGTCCTACATTTATCAGATATAGGCCTTGATTGGACTTCACTTAAAGTGGCCGCGTCACGCGATATTAACCGTGTCTGAGTACGCGAAAATGATAGCGCAAGTTCATTGGCGGATTTCACAAACGCAGTATAGCCGACTACGGGACGGCTAAAGTTACCATGTAAATGATGGGGGATTTTAGTCGACTAAGCCCAGATCGACGGCTAAACTATGTACGTGAAATAAGCCAAATGTATTCTCCATTTCGCTGCCGGTATTGCGCCCGGACCCAGTGGGAACGTTGCCCGGGCTAAGCAAGTCGTCGCTGAGTGAATGGGCGTCACGTTTGTCCCCACAGTAAGATTGACGCTAAAAGTGAATCGATTGGTCACAATCGATATTGATGTCTCGGGCACCCAAGCTAGACGCGGGTGCCACATCAGCTCCACCATCGAGAGGGGCCGCCCCGATAGCTCAGTGGGTTAGAGCGCTCGCATTGAGTGCTCTGGTCACCTGAGAGCCTAACGGCACGTGGGTCGGTGGTTCGAGCCCCGCTGGGGCCATGTCTGTGTGGTCGCAGGATAAAGATCCCATGTCTTTCTTCGTAAAGAGTAGGGGGTTACCCACGGGGACATGGCTCCACTCTCCCTTACTTCTCCCATTGACGCAATATGACCAAAATTGATTAAAGCGTCCTGAATAACCAAACAACCAACCACCACGGAGACACATGTCTACATCATCGCCAGAACGTCAGACCTTGGTAGAATGAAATACCCACTCGGTCGGGAGGGGTTTTACCGCCAAAATCCGCGCGGTCAGAGCGTTTTACCGCTACAATCCGCTCGAAAGAGGTATTTTGTCCATGACAACCCGCTCTGTGAATGCACATTTTCAGAGCCCCATCCTCCCCGGTCGCAAATTTGAAAATATTCGCTCTGTTGGGATATCTTTTTCACCATAAATGTCCACTCTATAGGGGTATCCTTTTCATCACAAATGTCCCAGCTCTCAGGCATCAAGGCGCCGCCCCCCCCCCCTCCTCACCAGATTTGCATAATAGTGCCCCCCACCCCCCCCCCCCCACACCCTGGGGTTCCAGAGAAGCAATTCCTTATAATGAATATATAATAAATGCCCTATCGTCATTGTGTCTGAGTCATTTACTGGTACACCGACGATAGCAACACAAATAGTTATACTCCAATTAAATGATCTGCTCGTTATATGTCATATTTCGCGTTCATAAATATATCCATGTTATAAATTAACGGCAGGTCGGATCCTGCAAAATCCGGATCCTACATTCCGGATTATGTTATTCGGATACTGCAGGATGTTTTTTTCCCCAAACCCTGCGCCTGCGTTTTTCTTCAACGTACATTATTAATCCATATGTTACGGCAGCTGTATACAACCAAAAATCATCAACATTGACTTCTCGGTCTACGCCAACTGGCCAAAGTAAAAGCCTATAACCAACAGCCATCGTTAACCAACCGTAACCAACAGCCATCGTTAACCAACCGTAACCAACAGCCATCGTTAACCAACCGTAACCAACAGCCATCGTTAGCCAACCGTCTACAGGATGTCCGTCTACAGACCCCCAACTCCCCTCACCAGCCGTCCGCCACCCTCACTATTAACACCAACCTCCACACACACACACAGTTCCACGCCTGGTCCCCCCACGATCCACCCTCCATCCCACATCTGGGTCCCCACCCGGTCCACCCACCCCCCCCCCCCCCAAATCTGCCCCCCACCTAGGTCCACCCTCCGTCCCACAGCTTGATCCCCCCGGTCTACCCTCCGTCCCAAAGCTGGGTCCCCCCCGGTCCACCCTCCGTCCCACAGCTGGGTCCCCCCGATCCACCCTCCGTCCCACATCTGGGTTCCCCCCGATCAACCCTCCGTCCCACATCTGGGTCCCCCCGGTCCACCCTCCGTCCCACATCTGGGTTCCCCCCGATCAACCCTCCGTCCCACATCTGGGTCCCCCCGGTCCACCCTCCGTCCCACATCTGGGTCCCCCCGATCCACCCTCCGACCCACATCTGGGTCCCCCCGGTCCACCCTCCGACCCACATCTGGGTCCCCCCGGTCCACCCTCCGTCCCACATCTGGGTCCCCCCGGTCCACCCTCCGTCCCACATCTGGGTTCCCCCCGATCCACCCTCCGTCCCACATCTGGGTCCCCCCGGTCCACCCTCCGTCCCACATCTGGGTCCCCCCGGTCCACCCTCCGTCCCACATCTGGGTTCCCCCCGATCCACCCTCCGTCCCACATCTGGGTCCCCCCGATCCACCCTCCGACCCACATCTGGGTCCCCCCGATCCACCCTCCGTCCCACATCTGGGTCCCCCAGGTCCACCCTCCGTCCCACATCTGGGTCCCCGCGGTCCACCCTCCGTCCCACAGCTGGGTCCCCCCGCTCTGCCCTCCGTCCCACATCTGGGTCCCCCCGGTCTGCCCTCCGTCCCACATCGGGGTCCCCCAGGTCCACCCTCCGTCCCACATCTGGGTCCCCCCGCTCTGCCCTCCGTCCCACAGCTGGGTCCCCCCGGTCTGCCCTCCGTCCCACATCTGGGTCCCCCCGGTCCACCCTCCGTCCCACAGCTGGGTCCCCCCGGTCCACCCTCCGTCCCACAGCTGGGTCCCCCCGATCCACCCTCCGTCCCACATCTGGGTCCCCCAGGTCCACCCTCCGTCCCACATCTGGGTCCCCCCGGTCCACCCTCCGTCCCACAGCTGGGTCCCCCCGGTCTGCCCTCCGTCCCACATCTGGGTCCCCCCGATCCACCCTCCGTCCAACATCTGGGTCCCCCCGATCCACCCTCCGTCCCACATCTGGGTCCCCCAGGTCCACCCTCCGTCCCACATCTGGGTCCCCCAGGTCCACCCTCCGTCCCACATCTGGGTCCCCGCGGTCCACCCTCCGTCCCACAGCTGGGTCCCCCCGGTCCACCCTCCGTCCCACATCTGGGTCCCCCCCGATCCACCCTCCGTCCCACATCTGGGTCCCCCCGGTCCACCCTCCGTCCCACATCTGGGTCCCCCCCGATCCACCCTCCGTCCCACATCTGGGTCCCCCCGGTCCACCCTCCGTCCCACATCTGGGTCCCCCCCGATCCACCCTCCGTCCCACATCTGGGTCCCCCCGGTCCACCCTCCGTCCCACAGCTGGGTCCCCCCGCTCTGCCCTCCGTCCCACAGCTGGGTCCCTCCGGTCTGCCCTCCGTCCAACATCTGGGTCCCCCCGATCCACCCTCCGTCCCACATCTGGGTCCCCCCGGTCCACCCTCCGTCCCACAGCTGGGTCCCCCCGCTCTGCCCTCCGTCCCACAGCTGGGTCCCCCCGATCCACCCTCCGTCCCACATCTGGGTCCCCCCGGTCTGCCCTCCGTCCAACATCTGGGTCCCCCCGATCCACCCTCCGTCCCACATCTGGGTCCCCCCGGTCCACCCTCCGTCCCACATCTGGGTCCCCCCCGATCCACCCTCCGTCCCACCTCTGGGTCCCCCCCGATCCACCCTCCGTCCTACATCTGGGTCCCCCCGCTCTGCCCTCCGTCCTACATCTGGGTCCTCCCCGATCCACCCTCCGTCCCACAGCTGGGTCCCCCCGATCCACCCTCCGTCCCACATCTGGGTCCCCCCGGTCCACCCTCCGTCCCACATCTGGGTCCCCCCCGATCCACCCTCCGTCCCACAGCTGGGTCCCCCCGGTCCACCCTCCGTCCCACATCTGGGTCCCCCCCGATCCACCCTCCGTCCCACCTCTGGGTCCTCCCCGATCCACCCTCCGTCCCACAGCTGGGTCCCCCCCGATCCACCCTCCGTCCCACAGCTGGGTCCCCCCGGTCCACCCTCCGTCCCACATCTGGGTCCCCCCCGATCAACCCTCCGTCCCACAGCTGGATCCCCCCGGTCCACCCGATCCGCCGACCTTCCCACAGTGTTGACCTGACCTGGGTGGGGTGGGTTTGGCGTTCGGCGGTGCCTGGCGCTTTTTGTTTTAATTAATTAACCTTTGATCCTTGTCATTGGCGCGATATAACCTTCCAGGCTACCGAGTCCTCCTGAAGCAAGAAAAAACCTAAACGTAACCGCCTTCACCACTAATCCCCTTGTTCCCCCACCTCTCCCCCCCCCCCCTCTCAACACCGCCACGACCATCACCAACCTGCCCCCCCCCCTCCCGCCTCACCACCTCACAACTTTTTTCTTATTACAACTTTTACACATACTACATCCTGTACGGTACTGTTCAGTCTTGTATACAGCAGTGTCGCGTTCCTCAGGATGATTTGCGAATCCTGATTCACAATTATCACAATTATGAGTAAGCAAGGAGCAGAACCACTTCGCCACGGCTTCAGTTTAGAACTAATCTAGCCACCCATAAAACCACGTCGTAGCCCGGGAGCTGGGCAAACTCCCCGCACGGTGGCGCTTCGTAAGCACCGTGAGTCGACGGCGGAGAGTGGAAACCTGTGGTGCGTACGGAAGGCAGAGAGTGGGACCTGTGGTGCGCACGGAAGGCAGAGAGTGAAACCTGTGGTGCGCACGGAAGGCAGAGAGTGGGACCTGTGGTGCGTACGGAAGGCAGAGAGTGGGACCTGTGGTGCGTACGGAAGGCAGAGAGTGGGACCTGTGGTGCGTACGGAAGACAGAGAGTGGGACCTGTGGTGCCCACGGAAGGCAGAGAGTGGTACCTGTGGTGCGCACGGAAGGCAGAGAGTGGGACCTGTGGTGCGTACCGAAGGCAGAGGGTGAGACCTGTGGTGCGTACGGAAGGCAGAGAGTGGGACCTGTGGTGCGTACGGAAGGCAGAGATTGGGACCTGTGGTGCGTACGGAAGGCAGAGAGTGCGACCTGTGGTGCGTACGGAAGCGACCCGGGGGAAGCGATAGGGATCGAACGCCAACCCTCGCGATACAACGTGAGCCTGGCAAACTGGTCAAGGTCTTAACAGGTAAGTGGTGATAATTCGACAAAACCCATGTTCAATATTTATCAAGATCTTTTAAAGTTACCATTTAAACAAAATATAAACATGCCAGCCGCTAGCCGCTCTGGGTCCGTGTATGTAACTGCTATGCATTTCTATTACCAAATCGTAATAAGGAAAAGGAACACTAATAGAAATATTGACTCATTTTCGTGGAAATGGGTGTTGGGAAAGGAGACATGTCTGCCATTGTCGGCGGCTTGTGGATCGTGTATCCGCGGCATAGGGGGTGGGGGGGCAGGGGGGGGCTTGTCTGAGCATTGATAACTTGGGCCGGGCGGCTGGGGGGGGGGGGGGGTCCACGGTGTCCGCCCTTGGTATGTATGTGGTGTCCGTGGGGGGGTGGGGGGGGGGGTATGGATGGTTGTTCTTGCCCCGCCCACGTGCTCTTCTGGCTCCTCGGATCTTGGCTTTCACATCGTAACACGTTGATCATTTCCAACGGTAAACTTTATTTGCTCAGTTACAAAAACTGGACTAGTACACGCCACTGTCATCGCTAGAGCCCCCTTGCTCTTTCTGGATCACCCCGGGGAGCCTCGCTCCGGGCGACAGTGCAACCCGACCTCTGGCTCAACCACTGAGCCAGCCAATCAGGTGACAGGGGGTGGGGCTTAGAGGCCGGTAGCGAGATGATCAGCCGCCGCCACCCCGTCCCGCACATGTCACGCCCGGACACTAGATGTATATATATTTTTGTTCTTTTATCTGAATGATAACGAATACCTATTTATCAGTGCCAGCCATTGTAACACACCTTACACGGTTTCTCTTTCTACACATAGCACAACGCCATCAGAAAGCCATTCAGTATCAGCCAATATTGGCACAATTTAATAATAGTACTAATACTACTAATACCGATAATAGTACTAATACTACTAATAGTACTAATACCGATAATAGTACTAATACTACTAATAGTACTAATACCGATAATAGTACTAATACCGATAATACTACTAATACTACTAATAGTACTAATACCGATAATAGTACTAATACTACTAATAGTACTAATACCGATAATGGTACTAATACTACTAATAGTACTAATACCGATAATGGTACTAATACTACTAATAGTACTAATACCGATAATAGTACTAATACTACTAATAGTACTAATACCGATAATAGTACTAATACTACTAATAGTACTAATACCGATAATAGTACTAATACTACTAATAGTACTAATACCGATAATAGTACTAATACTACTAATAGTACTAATACCGATAATAGTACTAATACTACTAATAGTACTAATACCGATAATAGTACTAATACTACTAATAGTACTAATACCGATAATAGTACTAATACTACTAATAGTACTAATACCGATAATAGTACTAATACCGATAATACTACTAATACTAATAATAATACGCAACATTTCACGCATTGTCCTTCTTTTAGCTTGCTTGATATCCAGCCTTTACGATGACTATTGTTTCATCGTGCTTTTGAATCAGAGATTATGTAACTTTTATTCTCGATCGCTGGTTAAATAGGAATCGGCAAAAAATGTGTTATCTGTATTAGGGATGGGAGGGGTACGAGCCCGGGGGTGGGCAGGGGAGACCAGTTGTTCGCGTGAGTAAGGTTACCGCCGCGGGAAAGATAAAAGATTAAAGAATAAAGATTAAAGATTAAAGATTAAAGATTAAAGATTAAAAGATTAAAAGATTAAAAGATTAAAGATTAAAAGATTGAAAGATACCCTTTCTAAGAATGAAAAAAAAGTCCCCTTTTTTCAGATGTACTTTTTCATCTGCCTAAAAAAAAAGTTCTTTTCACAGACCATCGTACTTCTGTAGGGCCTCAGGACATTTTTCGACACAACGATTTTATAAATAGACAACGCGACATTCTGGCTGCCTTAAAATCGACATGCCACACAAGACTTAGCGACACGCGACACGGTGGACCTCCTCTTAAAACCGACACGCGACAGGGACCTCTTCTTAAAATCGACATGCGACATGGACCTCTTCTTAAAATCGACATGCGACATGGACCTCTTCTTAAAATCGACATGCGACATGGACCTCTTTTTAAAATTGACACGCGACATGGACCCCTGTTTAAATCGACATGCGACATGTCCCCCCCCCCCCGCCCGCCCCACTCTGATGATCCATACAACGATACGGTACGGGATACTTATTTCCGGTATCCGTAGCCCCGATTGCTGTCTCTACTCCGCAGTTATGTGAATTTAATTTTCTTTAAAAAATCCGTAAAGTATGTGAAAGCCTCCGTTCTGGCCAGCACCACCCCCCCCCGCCCCACCCCTCCTCCCCCGCTAACCCATTTACAGACGACGAAGCGGGGGAGGGGGGGGCATGGGGGGGGGGTTATCATCATAATATAACATATATTGATTGACCCATGACACACTGTTCAGAAATAAATGAGATGAAGGGCTACAAATAAAGTTATTTGCATGGGGAAGGGGGGGGGGGGGGTATTTTTGTACCTCGGGATTGGGCTTTTCGGTTCACCGTGAACTGGGAATGAGGAAAATAATTCTTCGTGAACTGGGAATGGGGTATCAGCCGATTGTATGCAGGGAATTCTCCATTTAATTCGTTGTGACCTGGGAATAAAGACATTTATTCTTCGTGAGTCCTGGGAACACGACCCCCCCCCCCTCCCCTTAATGAAGTGGTCGCCCGCGTACGACGTTCGTGTCACCTCCAACCTTAGACAAGCTGCAGTCTATCTGCTCGCCTCATTTATAGCCACAATCTCTTTCAAATTGTCCTACATAAAAACACGTGACCCCCCCCTACCCCATTTTTTTATTATTTATAAAGACAACCTGAATTTTATGCAATACGAATTTTAATATAACCGATCACAGCAACTGTCATCAATGGAAAGTAATAAGTGACAGCACCGGATGTGAAAAATAAAGACCGCTAGCACAGCAGCGCCACCGTGCGAATGGTTATTTATCGAGTTCCCCATTGACTAATAAACAAAGTTTAAATTACATTTGTGAATCTCGCTAACAATTGATCGTAATAGTAAACACTAAGCGCCAATAATACTTACCAAGACCACTAATGTGTTAAGATTGACAGTTTCCAGATATTCATCTTTCTCCTTAATAGCTGGTCGGTATCGCTTCCGTGCGTACCACAGGTGCCACTCTCAGCCTTCCGTACGCATCACAGGTTTCACTCTCTGCCTTCCGTACGTACCACAGGTGCCACTCTCAGCCTTTCGTACGCATCACAGGTTTCATCTCTGCCTTTCGTACGCACCACAGGTTCCACTTTCTGCCTTCCCTACACACCACAGGTTCCACTCTCTGCCCTCCGTACGCACTACAGGCTCTACTCTCTGCCTTCCGTACGCACCACAGGTTCCACTTTTTGCCTTACCTACGCACCACAGGTTCCACTCTCTGCCCTCCGTACGCACCACAGGTTCCACTCTCTGCCTTCCGTGCCATGCATTATTTACAAATGGTGGCCCGGAAAGCAATTAGGAGGAACATCGGCCATTTATGTCCTTAGATAATAACCAGTGCAATTTTAATGAAAAAATATGTCAGTAAATAATGGATATTTTTACTACGCGAATCCACCTGTGTATGAGCGTTGGATGGTGCATACCATAATATACTGAACAACTTATTAATTAATTGGGTATCCATTCAAACTGAAATTCAATCAACTGTATTGTAACGAAGGCGGTGAGTAGGAGGAGGTAATCGGGTCGGCGTATGTTTCCGAATGACTGACTGGGTAGTTCGTCTTGCTGCCAGCCAACTGATCGATTGACTTGAATAGCCAAAGGGTTCAACGTGGACGAGTCCATTCTTATTTGTGATGTAGTGGAAGGATGGTCTTGTCTTCGCCCGTACTAAAAAGAGATACGACTTTCAACTGTATAACTGCAGTTGAAAACTAACTAATTTGCATGATAATTTTTTTAGCTGAGGAATAACTAAATTCTAACTGGCTTTCAACTGAAAACTAATTCCAGTTATACAGTTGAAATTCCTATCTCTTTTTCGTCCCGGTTCGGAAGAGGACAGTTGAAATCCACGCCGTTGAAAACTCACTCCGTGGTTTTCAACTAAAACAAAGGCAAATCAATCATTGCTTTCACCGCATGGATCTATATATAGCATATATAGCATCTTATTTATTTTCATATTGGTTAATTATACATCCACAAGCTATTGTATGCATTTCCACTCTACGTATATGAGACGGCATACAATGGCAAACATCTGTGAATACGGGTCTCCTGGTAGACACTACTATTTTCACACAACATCAGAGTTGTGAAATTCCCACACCGATAACTGGCTAATCGAGTAAATTTGCGCGGTGAGTGCCAAAAGTTGCCTTGTAACACTGAATAGTGGTAGGTCTTGGTTCAAAAGTAGTCATAAATGTTTCACAAGTGTTCGTAGAAGCCAGTTAGGTGATTGATTCGGAGATTCAGCCATTAGTTTTAGAGATACAAAGCACTGAAGTGGGTGTTGACCCTCCGTGCCAGCCGCTGAGTCGTATAACCTGTTCTTATTTAGCTCGTCGCGGCGCATCCCAGGCCTTCAGCATAGCCTTCTCCTATTGGCCTGAAGCAAAAAAAACGTGCGCCGGAGTAAGGCTCCGGGCGCCGTGGAAGGGCTTCGTGCGCCGGGCTATGGCTCCGTGCGCCGGGTTAAGGCTCTGGGCGCCGGGGTAAGGCTCCGGGCGCCGGGCTATGGCTCCGGGCAGTGGGGTAAGGCTCCGGGCTACGGCTCCGGGCGCCGGGGTAAGGGTCCGGGCGCCGGGGTAAGGTTCCGGGCGACGGAGTAAGGGTCCGGGCGCCGGTGTAAGGTTCCGGGCGCCGGGCTATGGCTCCAGGCGCCGGGCTATGGCTCCGGGCACTGGGGTAAGGCTCCGGGCTATGGCTCCGGGCACTGGGGTAAGGCTTCGGGCGCCGGGTTAACGCTCCGGGCGCCGGGGTAAGGCTCCGGGCGCCGGAGTAAGGCTCCGGGCGCCGGAGTAAGACTCCGGGCGCCGGTGTAAGGCTCCGGGCTATGGCTCCGGGCGCCGGGTTAAGGCTCCGGGGGCCGGGGTAAGGCTCCGGGCGCCGGGGTAAGATTTTGGGCGCCGGAGTAATGTTCCGGGCGCCGGAGTAAGGCCCCGGGCGCCGGGCTCTGGCTCCGGGCGCCGGTGTAAGGCTCCGGGCGCCGGTGTAAGGCTCCGGGCGCCGGGGTAAGGTTCCGGGCGTCGGTGTACGACTCCGGACGACGAAGTAAGGCTCCGGGCGCCGGGGTAAGACTCCGGGCGCCGGGGTAAGGTTTCGGGCGCCGGTGTAAGGCTCCGGGCGACGAAGTAAGGCTTCGGGCGCCGGTGTAAGGCTCCTGGCGCCAGTGTAAGGCTCCGGGCGCCGGTGTAAGGCTCCGGGCGCCGGTGTAAGGCTCCGGGCGCCGGTGTAAGGCTCCGGGCGCCGGTGTAAGGCTCCGGGCGCCGTAGTAAGGTTTCGGGCGCTGGGGTAAGGTTCCGGGCGCCGGTGTAAGGCTCCGGGCGCCGGTGTAAAGCTCCGGGCGCCGGGGTAAGATTCCGGGCGCCGGAGTAAGGCTCCGGGCGCCGGGCTATGGCTCCGGGCGCCGGTGTAAGGTTCCGGGCGCCGGTGTCTAAGTTTTACTAAGTGTAAGCTGCTATGACCGCTACATAAAACCGAGATTAGGCGCTATGATGGTGCCCGGTCGTAAACTGCGCTATGATGGTGCCCGGTCGTAAACTGCGCTATGACCGTGCCCGGTCGTAAACTGCGCTATGACCGTGCCCGGTCGTAAACTGCGCTATGACCGTGCCCGGTCGTAAACTGCGCTATGACCGTGCCCGGTCGTAAACTGCGCTATGACCGTGCCCGGTCGTAAACTGCGCTATGACCGTGCCCGGTCGTAAACTGCGCTATGACCGTGCCCGGTCGTAAACTGCGCTATGACCGTGCCCGGTCGTAAACTGCACTATGATGGTGCCCGGTCGTAAACTGCGCTATGACTGCCTTATGACCGCTACATGAAACCAGCTGACGAAATCTGGTGACAAAACCCCTGAAGTAAATAATCCACATCACCCTTTTATATACTTATGAGATTCTGTCAGCAGATCTGAACGCCTATGACTTTTGATCTTTTCCTCCGTCTGCAATCACTGGTCTGCATGATTACTATATGTCTATGTCTAAAGAATTGGTGGAGTTAAAATCACCTGAATGTAACAAAAGAACAAGCCTAACAATAAGTTAAAGCCCCAGTTGCTTCACCTAGACCTACCTGCAATTACTCGTATCACTTCCACTTCTTGATAGTCCAGCCACACTAGACTCTGTGTAGGTACGTGACATATCCAGGTTTGGAGCGGACCACATTTAATTTGTTTAACTTCTTGACTTCATATCTTGGTATATGAAAGCGCTCGATCGGCTCATAGTGGATGGAAGTCCTACAGGCTGTGCCAGTGTATAGTCTACTTGCTATAGTCAGTATTATGACAGGCCACTTCATCACTCAGAGGCTCGCACTGGCTAGGCCAGCTCTGGTAATAGCCAGTATAGAGCGTGTGTGTGCGTGTGTGTGTGTGTGTGGGGGGGGGGGGGGGGGGGGGGCGTTAACAACAAGACTGTCAACTAACACGATTTATAAAGGGTTCGTTTGGCGTTATGGTATGATGTCATGCTGAAACTTGGGTTTCTTAACGTGCTATACAGTAAAGTTATTATAAATAAATACTTTTTATTCATACACATAAGCAAATATTCGTGGTCGTGTTCCCAGATCACGAAGACAATTTTTTTTATCCCCAGTTCACGAAGAATTAAACCGAGAACTCCCCACATAAAAAGGATGAGCGGATAAATAATATAAATTACTCGATTTCCCGATTCACGGTTATCCAATATGAAAAATCCCAGTTCACGATTAATGAAAATCCTTGATCACGGTGGTCGGCTAATACCTCATTCCCAGTCCAAGGAGAGAGATTATCCTTATTTCCGATTCACGGTGACATGAAAAGCCTATTCTCGAGGCACGGGACTGTCCCTTGCGCCCCCCCCCCCCCCTCCCCCCATATGTTCACCAAGATTCTTTTAAATCTTTACTTTCAACTGATTAGTAACTACGAATACTTCCTGATTTGAACCAGCTTTCAACTGTTAGTGAGAAAAGTAGATTTCAACTCTTTTCTAACTGAAGGGTGATTTACATATCCCGGGCCAGGTGAAAACTAGTTGAACATTAACTGTTCAATTATCTTTCAGCTGAGGACTTCCTATAATTCAACTGAAACTAACTTTTCTTTTTCGTAAGGGGCTTATAGGCTAAACAATATCTTGCGGATAGGTCACTTTCAGAATTGTTCTTTCAGGTTAACGGGCAGTTATCACTTGCATCGCCTGACGTAGCCATGGCAACTGGACTATTAAAGCACTTGCTCCTGGTGTTGTGGAGCATAGTTTTTAATGCTTCCCAGGATGCAACTGGTCCACCAAATATCAGCGGAACGACGGCGAACACTCGGTGTCCCAGGCCATGCACGTGTCAGTCAAACTCAAATGGCTCGTTCGTCACGTGTCAAGATGGCGACATGGCAGCCGCCATACGACAGGTCCCCCCAGACACCTACAGCTTGAAGTACCTGCTGAGCGATAGGTTCGACGAGGCAAACGTGACGTTCGAACACCTCGAGCACCTCAACACCTTGGAGCTGTCTTCGGTGGACACCACGGTGTACGACTACAACGCAGCGGAGATTACAAACAGCGACATATTTAAAGGATTAAACAACCTGAGAAAGCTCAAGCTCCATATTCCATTACATTACATCAACCCTCAAGCTCTAGGCTACGTCCCAAACATAACAGAGCTCGATCTCTCGCACACCCGCTACCTCGAGAAGTCGGGATTAGTGCCAATCCTGCAGGCAATCCACAACTTTAGTATCCCGATCCAGAAACTTTGGATCCGGAACATCCAAAACTACGGTTTCCTGCCCGACCTGATGATGTTACCGACACAGGTCCTCGACACGCGAGAAGACATCCTCCGCCACCTAGCGGGCGTCCCCATCATTGACCTTGACCTCAGTTTGAATGGCTACATGATCTTCCAAGCGGGCTTCATGGAGTTCCTGCCAAAGTTACAGGTGAGCTTGATCACCCAAATTGAGCTGGTACACCGCTGAAACAAAGTGGACCACAAGACAAGGCGTAGTCTTAGGGCCGTATTCATGAGCATTTTTGTCGTAGCCTCACCATCTCGTTGTGGCAACACCTTGGCGTTCATCAGCAAGAACCAGATCACATGTACTTTTAACACTTTCTTCACTTTCTTTAAAATCCGCCCGCGAAGACAAACTTGTATACACATACACAAACAAAACCAGGTCATAGCATGACGATTTTCGTCATAACAATAACTTACGACGGCTTCAGCCTACTGTGGGTACCAAACGGCCAAGAATCGGCGCTAGGCGGAGGGACGTTGTGATTCGAAGACTCCGAGTAGGACAGATATTTCTCACTGCTATCTACTCAAAGAAGGAACACTTACGGAGTGTGTTCCCTGTCAGGAACCCCTGATAGTGAAGTGCATTCTGTTGAGGGGTTGACTTCTAAGAAACAAGGGATAAATATTACAGAGCAATGAATCGAAAAGACCTATTTAATAATGTACATCATCAGAAGATTTTAGACTATTTAACTGACAAAAATCCAGTCGAATGCATCTAGTCAATTTGTACTGTCAAACAGTACATTTTAATGTATTTATTTATTCCAATATATGACTCGATACTCTCAGACTAATCTATTCACTTCCATTGGCTTTACCAATTTTCGAATTTGTTTTATCTAGAAACTCATATATATTAATACTTTCAGGGTGTTAGTAATGACTGAGTTATTTAGATTCACCAATTTCTGAATTTGTTTCATCTAGAAGCTTATATCTGTTAATACTTTCAGGGTGTTAGTAATGAATGAGTTATTTAG
This sequence comes from Arenicola marina, assembly GCA_964019135.1. NCBI lineage: Eukaryota > Metazoa > Annelida > Polychaeta > Arenicolidae > Arenicola > Arenicola marina. The sequence continues at coordinate 27,723,430 of OZ025254.1, read as the reverse complement.
ATTCACCAATTTCTGAATTTGTTTCATCTAGAAGCTCATATCTGTTAATACTTTCAGGGTGTTAGTAATGAATGAGTTATTTAGATTCACCAATTTCTGAATTTGTTTTATCTAGAAGCTCATATCTATAAATACGTTCAGGGTGTTAGTAATGACTAAGTTATTTAGATTCACCAATTTCTGAATTTGTTTTATCTAGAAGCTCATATCTGTTAATACTTTCAGGGTGTTAGTAATGACTGAGTTATTTAGATTTGCCTTAACCGGTATGGCACGATATACGTAACCAAACAATACATATTTGGATTTCAAGTACACAGGCTCGCCCGTGTTCTTTCGCTTACTATATTCTCGAGGCGCTATTGGTAGCAGCAATGAACCCTTTTTGGATACAAATATTGATTTACTTCTAACCTTTAACTTTCCGTGCAGTTCCTGGAATCTGGGGGCAATTACCTCATCAGATGTGAACGGCAACGACGCTGTATGGCATTAGACTTTATGTGGCACCCTAACATCAAACGCATGGCATTCGGAGATACCATTGAAGACTACCCAGGCCGCCGCTGGCGCTATCAAGCTATCTATCAAGCCGGCAATAACTTCGTTCCCGGCGATTGCTTCTGGAACGCTCCAGGCAAACCAGATGGATCCGGGATAGATCTTTGGTGTCTATGGGTCTGCGGCCATCTTGGGGATATACCATGTGAGAATCTCCCGTCGATTAAAGAAATCCTTGCCTTTGCTGACGCGGACGAGTGTGAGATAAGTTGGCTGCCGATGCCGCCGCAACTGGAAGAGCTGCGGATTACCAACTCCTGGTTGACGCCATTCAGCTACATACTCTATCCAATGGCCAATAAAACTGTATGCATTTCCGATAGGAACAATTTACAGTACTTAGATATGTCTAACAACAGACTGGGGGAGATCTTTCAACCGGGCTTACCCATATTTAAGGGTCTCACTCACATGCGCGTCTTCAACCTTCAAAACAATGAGGCAGAGCTTAAGATTGTCACTCTCTTCACTTACTACATAAATTTAGAATATTTGCTGATTGGAGGCAACACGGTGCGTTTGGATTTGGATCTGAAGTCGCGCTTTTTCGCGAATACTACCAAACTTCGGACACTTGATCTTCAGGGTTGTGGCATAAACTTCATTCCAAGGCTTGAATTCGACATGTTGCCTCTTCTAGAAGTGTTGAATCTCAGTAGAAATGCCTTGAAGGAAGTCGACGTTGACATCAGCAACCTTAAGGCACTACGACTTCTAAACCTGAGTCATAATGAGATCGAGGTATTGCCTATCAATCTCACAAGGGTATTAGATGCCATCGCTGTCAAACACGAGATCTTCGTTGACTTGTCTCAGAATCGTATTCGGTGCATTTGTCAAGATATCGCCTTCATCAAATGGTTTTAGAACACAAAGGTAACGCTGGTAAATAAGGATAACTTGCTGTGCAGTCACGCATTTTGGGGTTCCGTCTCGGCTGGCAAAGTGGACGTTTCATATTTGGAACAGCATTGTGTCACTTCATACACAACTCTGATTACGATTTCTGTGGTGTGCACGCTCGCCGCTGTTGGCGTCATTGGTCTCGGTGTCCTTGGATACAGGAAGCGGTGGACGATCCGATTCCATCTACACGCCGCCAGGGAAAGCTGGATGAACTTCGTCCGCAAGAAGCGCGTCGCCACAGGTCACACGTACCAGTTCGACGCCTTCGTCATCTACAATGCTGACGACAGAAGCTGGGTGCACGAAATCCTCCTGAAAACTCTAGAAGATAAATACGGAATGCGTCTTTGTATCCACTTCCGTGACTTCATTCCCGGCCACGACATCGAGGACACCATCGTTGACAGCATCAACAAGAGTAGGAAAACCGTGGTCGTCCTCTCCCCCAACTTCCTCAAGAGCGATTGGTGCAACTTTGAGTTCAAGATGGCGCGGCAGAAGATCGTCATGGACGGCGTTGACGTCATCATATTTGTCCTACTGGAAGATCTCCCAACAGAGGGCGTCTCCAAGACGTTGGCACGATTGCTACAGAAGAAGACTTACCTAAAGTGGACGGAGGATGTTGACGGTGAAAGGCTCTTCTGGGACCAGTTGACGAAAGCCATCAACGATAAGTACACAGTGGATCCAGAACCCTAAGTGAATCGGTACCACAACCTCCAGGAAAATTTAGCTCGGGATCATTTGAAAATCATAACCGATACTTTTTCGGGATCATTTGACGAAAATATTTAACGATTTGACACTGGAGATTGGAGATGGAGATTCTACTATTCTAGAGAGTTGTTCCAATGATGAGACAAAGATGGTTAGCAGGCAGTGAGCGATAATACACCGATAATAATGTGTGGGGGCGGGGTGGGGAGCCGGTTGTAGTACTTATTGAATGTACACAGCACCACGTGGCTATTGTGACAGCCTCGAATACTTAAATCTAAAACTTAGGGCGTGTTCGATTTACATGAAACCAAAACCGGTTTGCCGAACTAACTGTTCGACAGGAGAAGAAACCGGTTTGAAAAAAAAACGGTTTCGATTTCCTGTCGGTTTCAGGTAAATCGAACACGCCCTAAATGGGGGAGGTTTCTAGATACATGTTCTGTCAGATGGGTGCGATGGTAAATGCGCGGAAAAGTTGCGTTCTTGTGTACTACGTCATGAAGCTGTGGGAATGCAATTTTGACGTATTTTGCCAATTAACTTCCAGGCAGATATATCCACGTATATTGTTTATAGTTCCTAAATATTTAACACTGAAACAGATCACAAAATGCGTCTAGGTCATTTCATGGAACAATCTGCGATACATTACTCAGAGAGAGAATTAAATTGAGAGCCTAATGTAGGCTGCATTGTTTCGATTTAGAAATACTAATAAACTGGCTTGCGTAGTCTTATTGTTCCAATATAAAAGTAATGATGAACAGCCAAGTGTAGGCTTCATTGTTTTGATGTACAAATTATAATTAACTGCATAGTGTACACTACATTGAAATAGTAGTAGTAATACGTAGAAATTATAATTTAGGGTACGTTTCATTGTTTCGATGAAGAAATATTAATAAACAGCACAGTACACGCTTTATTGTTTCGATGGAGAAGTAATAATAACAGGCTTAGTCAACGCTTCATTGACTCTATGTAAAAGTAATAAATAACTGCTTAGTGTATGCTTTATTATCTCGATGTAGAAGTTATAATTGACAGCCTGATGTAATTTCTTTGTTTTGACGTAGAATTTATAATGAACTGCCTTGTGTACGCCTTATTGTGTCGAAATAGAAATAATAACTAACAGCCTATTGTAAGCTTCATTGTTTCGATGTAAATATACAAATTAACTGCCTAATCTAAGCTTTATTTTTTCGGTGTAGAAATAGTAATAATTTACATATTATAATCAACTGCATTGTGTACGCTTCATGGTTTCGATGTATCAATTATAGTTAACTGCTTAGTGTACTCTTGATTTTTTAAAAATTAAATATTAATTAACAACCTTGCGTATGTTTCATTGTGTCAATGTAGAAGTAATCATTAACAGCCCAGTGCAGGCTTTACTGTTGCGATGCAGAAGTAATAATAATAATAGTAATAATAATTAAAGTCATACTTAACGGCCTTGTAAACGCTTTATTGTTTTGATGTAAACAAAACAAGCAGGTTTTAAGAAATAAAACATAAGTTAAAACTCACATATATAGAATCCATATTATTTATCCATGAGCCTTAGATACCGGCGGAGTGCGTGTTGTCTGGGGATATTTGGCAAACGAACTTGGACAGAGTCTCTCTCGCCAGCACGATTTACATGAAGTCTAATCGTAAATTAGGCTTGTTGAATTAATACGTTTCATGAAACATTTACGTCCGAATTTGAAAAGTGCATTAGTCCTCGCAAGGCAAGACATGCAATCCAAGATGGAGAAGGAATGTCGAGGTCAGCCTCCTTTTATTCTCAAATGCAACCAGATGAACCTATAACACGGAAAGTCAATTTGTATTTCTCTTGTATGCTATGCATACGCCTGCAGATTAGTGATCAAATTTATCTGATTGACGAGAAGACACCGATACCAGCGCTCCAGCTGCGATCAACTGATATTCAGGATCAGTCAACCGTTAAATTCAATGGAGAATATTAGTCGTCTGTCCGGCGCCTATCATATTTCGCCAAAATACCTTTTCGAGCCAAAAAAATGTCTTTGTGCAACATTGCAACATGCAAAAATGACTTTGAAAAAGTCTATGCAATACAATGATTATTGGGTCTTACCATAGACCTGTATCTTCGGGGCTATTAATTAGACCTGATCATAGACTTGCGTTTTAGGGTTTATTAATTGGATATGGGTCTGTATCTGTGGGTCTATTAACTGGCCATTGCCATTGACCAGTTTTACAGATAGTTATTGGATATACCCTGCTACGACCAATGTCGCCCTTCCCCGCCTCGCAGGCAAAACTTGGGGGGTTGGGGTTCAAAAGGCCCGTTTATGTTGCATACTTTAACATCGATGGAGGCGTTATGACGGTTTGTGCCATCAAAATACGGATGTTCGGACGTTGTTTGTTATGAAAATGTGCCATTCAAGTCTATAGGTTTGGTTCGAAATATACATGATTCCCATCATGCAATCCATCCATTAAAGTCTCCGTTAGCATTACGTTGGTGTAACTTAATAATAAGTAGGGATAGTAAATCACAGGCGATACATCCAGCGGTCCATTCCATGTTAGGGCGAACCATTGTCTGAGCGTAGCTCACTAATAACTCACACCTACCATTTACTACAATAATGCAATACGTGAGCTATGTTAGTAAATTAGGCTTTAATATTAGGGCGGTTCCTATGCTAACGGCCTTCTTGGTCTTAATGGGATTCCCCAGTGCGAGAATTGTTCACGTTGCCATGTTTAGAATTTAATGTTTGTATTGGTTCTGCTTACTCAAATAAATCAAATTGAATCTGACATGGAAGATGGGCCCTGTGGACCGAAGCACACGTCTACATCAGCACGAGGGACACACGTCTACATCACCACGGGGGAAACACGTCTACATCACTACGGGGGACACACGTCTACATCACCAGGGGGGACACACGTCTACATCACCACTGGGGAAACACGTCTAAATTACCACTGGGGACACACTTCTACATCACCACGTGGGGCACACGTCTACATCACCACGGGGGACACACGTCTACATCACCACGGGGAACACACGTCTACATCACCACGGGGGACACACGTCTACATCACCACGGGGGACACACGTCTACATCACCATTGGGGACACACGTCTACATCACCACGGGGAACACACGTCTACATCACCACGGGAGACCCACGTCTACATCACCATAGAGGACACACGTCTACATCACCACGTTTACAATACCACTGGGGGCACACGTCTACATCACTACATCTACATCACCACTGGGGACACACGTCTACATCGCCACGGGGGACACACGTCTACATCACCACGTCTACATCACCAGGGGGGACACACGTCTACATTACCACGGGGGACACACGTCTGCATCAGCATGGGGGACACACGTCTACATCACCACGGATGACACACGTCTACATCACCACGGGGGGCACACGTCTACATCACCACGTCTATATCACCACTGGGGACACACGTCTACATTACCACGGGGGACACACGTCTACATCACCACGGGGGACACACGTCTACATCACCACGGGGGACACACGTCTACATCACCACGTCTATATCACCACTGAAGACACACGTCTACATTAACACGGGGGACACACGTCTACATCACCACGGGGGACACACGTCTACATCACCAAGGGGGACACACGTCTACATCACCACTGGGGACACACGTCTACATCACCACGGGGAACACACGTCTACATCACCACGGGAGACCCACGTCTACATCACCATAGGGGACACACGTCTACATCACCACGTTTACAATACCACTGGGGGCACACGTCTACATCACTACATCTACATCACCACTGGGGACACACGTCTACATCACCACGGGGGACACACGTCTACATCACTACGTCTACATCACCAGGGGGGACACACGTCTACATCACCACGTCTACATCACCACGGGGGACACACGTCTGCATCGGCATGGGGGACACACGTCTACATCACCACGGATGACACACGTCTACATCACCACGGGGGGCACACGTCTACATCACCACGTCTATATCACCACTGGGGACACACGTCTACATTACCACGGGGGACACACGTCTACATCAGCACGGGGTACACACGTCTACATCAGCACGGGGGAGACACGTCTACATCACCACGTCTACAATACCACTGGGGACACACGTCTACATCACCACGTCTATATCACCACTGAAGACACACGTCTACATTAACACGGGGGACACACGTCTATATCACCACGGGGAACACACGTCTACATCACCACGGGGGACACACGTCTACATCACAACGGAGGACACACGTCTATATCACCACGGGGAACACACGTCTACATCACCACGGGGGACAAACGTCTACATCACAACGGAGGACACACGTCTACATCAGCACGGGGGACACACGTCTATATCACCACGGGGAACACACGTCTACATCACCACGGGGGACACACGTCTACATCACAACGGAGGACACACGTCTACATCAGCACGGGGGACACACGTCTACATCACCACGGGGGGCACACGTCTACATCACCACGTCTATATCACCACTGGGGACACACGTCTACATCACCACGGGGGGCACACGTCTACATCACCACGTCTATATCACCACTGGGGACACACGTCTACATTACCACGGGGGACACACGTCTACATCACCACGGGGTACACACGTCTACATCAGCACGGGGGAGACACGTCTACATCACCACGTCTACAATACCACTGGGGACACACGTCTACATCACCACGTCTATATCACCACTGAAGACACACGTCTACATTAACACGGGGGACACACGTCTACATCACCACGGGGGACACACGTCTACATCACCACGGGGGACACATGTCTACATCAGCACGGGGGACACACGTCTAGATCACCACGGGGGACCCACGTCTACGTCACCACAGGGGACACACGTCTACATCACCACGTCTACAATACCACTGGGGACACACGTCTACATCACCACTGGGGACACACGTCTACATCACCACGGGGGACACACGTCTACATCACCACGGGGGACCCACGTGTACGTCACCACAGGGGACACACGTCTACATCACCACGTCTACAATACCACTGGGGACACACGTCTACATCACCACTGGGGACACACGTCTACATCACCACTGGGGACACACGTCTACATCACAACGGGGGACACACGTATACATCACCACAGGGGAAACACGTGTAAATCACCACGTCTACATCACCACTGGGGACACACGTCTACATCACCACGTCTATATCACCACTGGGGACACACGTTTACATCACCTTGGGGGAAACATGTCTACATCACAACGGGGACAGATGTCTACATCACCAAGGGGGACACACATCTACATTACCAAGCGGGACACATATCTACATCACGACGTCTACATCACCACGGGGGACACACGTCTACATCACCATGGGGGACACACGTCTACATCACCACGTCTACATCCCCACGGGGGACACACGTCTACATCACCATGGGGGCACACGTCTACATCACCACGGGGGACACACGTCTACATCACCACCGGGGACACACGTCTACCTCACCACGGGGGACACACGTCTACATCACCACGGGGGACACACGTCTACATCACCACGGGGGACACACGTCTACCTCACCACGGGGGACACACGTCTACATCCCCACGGGGGACACACGTCTACATCACCAAGGGGGACACACGTCTACATTACCAAGCGGGACACATATCTACATCACCACGTCTACATCACCACGGGGGACACACGTCTACATCACCAAGGGGGACACACGTCTACATCACCATGGGGGACATACGTCTATATCACCACTTCTACATCACCACGGGGGACACACGTTTACATCACCACCGGGGACACACGTCTACATCACCACGGGAGACACACGTCTACATCACCACGGGGGACACACGTCTATATCCCCTCGGGGGACACACGTCTACATCACTACGAAGGATACACGTCTACATCACTATGAAGGATACACGTCTACATCGCCAAGGGGGACACACGTCTACATCACCACGGGGGACACACGTGTACATCACCACGGGGGACACATGTCTACATCACCACGGGTGACACACATCTACATCACCAAGGGGGACACACGTTAACATCACCAGGGAGACACACGTCTACATCACCACGGGGGACACACGTCTACATCACCACGGAGAACACAAGTCTACACCACCACGGGGGAAACACGTCTCCATCACCACGGGGGACACACGTCTACATCACCACGGGGACACACGTCTACATCACCACGGGGGACACACGTCTACATCACCACGGGGGACAAAACGCCTACATCACCACGGGGGACACACGTCTACATCACCACGGGGGACACACGTCTACATCACCACGGGGGGCACACGTCTACATCACCACGGGGGACACACGTCTAAATCACCACGGGGGACAAAACGCCAGCATCACCACGGGGGACACACGTCTACATCACCACAGGGGAAACACGTCTAAATCACCACGTCTACATCACCACGGGGGACACACGTCTACATCACCACGGGGGACACACGTCTACATCACCACGGGGGGCACACGTCTACATCACCACTGGGGACACACGTCTACATCACCACGGGGGACAAAACGCCAACATCACCACGGGGGACACACGTCTACATCACCACAGGGGAAACACGTCTAAATCACCACGTCTACATCACCACTGGGGACACACGTCTACATCACCACGTCTACATCACCACTGGGGACACACGTTTACATCACCTTGGGGGAAACATGCCTACATCACAACGGGGACAGACGTCTACATCACCAAGGGGGACACACGTCTACATTACCAAGCGGGACACATATCTACATCACCACGTCTACATCACCAAGGGGGACACACGTCTACGGCACCAAGGGGGACACACGTCTACATCACCATGGGGGACACACGTCTATATCACCACGTCTACATCACCACGGGGGACACACGTCTACATCACCACGGGGGGCACACGTCTACATCACCACGGGGGACACACGTCTACATCACCACCGGGGACACACGTCTACCTCACCACAGGGGAAACACGTCTACATCACCACGGGGGACACACGTCTACATCCCCACGGGGGACACACGTCTACCTCACCACGGGGGACACACGTCTACATTACAAAGCGGGACACATATCTACATCACCACGTCTACATCACCACGGGGGACACACGTCTACATCACCAAGGGGGACACACGTCTACATCACCATGGGGGACACACGTCTATATCACCACGGGGGACACATGTCTACATCACCACGGGTGACACACGTCTACATCACCAAGGGGGACACACGTTAACATCACCACGGAGACACACGTCTACATCACCACGGGGGACACACGTCTACATCACCACGGGGGACACACCTCTACATCACCACATGGGACACACGTCTACGTCATCACGGGGGAAACAAGTCTACATCACCACGGGGAACACAAGTCTACATCACCACGGGGGACACACGTCTACATCACCACGGGGGACACACGACTACATCACTACGGGGGACACACGTCTACATCACCACGGGGGACAAAACGCCAACATCACCACGGGGGACACACGTCTCCATCACCACGGGGGACACACGTCTACATCACCACGGGGGACACACGTCTACATCACCACGGAGAACACACGTCTACATCATCACGGGGGACACACGTCTACATCACCACGGGGACACACGTCTACATCACCACGGGGGACACACGTCTACATCCCCACGGGGGACAAAACGCCTACATCACCACGGGGGACACACGTCTACATCACCACGGGGGACACACGTCTACATCACCACGGGGGACACACGACTACATCACTACGGGGGACACACGTCTACATCACCACGGGGGACAAAACGTCAACATCACCACGGGGGCACACGTCTACATCACCGCGGGGGACACACGTCTACATCACCACGGGGACACACGTCTACATCACCACGGGGGGCACACGTGTACATCACCACGGGGTACCAAACGCCTACATCACCACGGGGGACACACGTCTACATCACCACGGGGGACACACGTCTACATCACCACGGGGGACACACGTCTACATCACCACGGGGGACACACGTCTACATCACCACGGGGGACAAAACGCCTACATCACCACGGGGGGCACACGTCTGCATCACTACGGGGACACACGTCTACATCACCACGGGGGACACACGTCTACATCACCACGGGGGACAAAACGCCTACATCACCACGGGGGACACACGTCTACATCACCACGGGAGACACACGTCTACATCACCAGTGGAGACACACATCTGCATCACCATGTCTACATCAGCAAGGGGGACACACGTCTACATAACCACGGGGGGCACACGTCTACATCACCACGGGGGACACACGTCTACATCACCACGGGGGACACACGTCTACATCGCCAAGGGGGACACACGTCTACATCACTAGGGGGGACACACGTCTACATCACCAGAAGGACACGCGTCTACATCACCACGGCGGACACACGTCTACATCACTACGGGAGACACACGTCTACATCACCACGGGGGACACACGTCTACATCACCACGGGGGACACACGTCTACGTCATCACGGGGGAAACAAGTCTACATCACCACGGGGAACACAAGTCTACATCCCCACGGGGGACACACGTCTACATCACCACAAGGGACACACGTCTACCTCACCAAGAGGGACACATGTCTACATCCCCACGGGGGAAAGAAGTCTACATCACCACGGGGGACACACGTCTACATCACCACATGGGACACACGTCTACATCACCACGGGGGACACAGTCTACATCACCACGGGGGACACGTCTACATTACCACGGGGCACACACGTCTACATCACCACGGGGGACACACGTCTACATCACCACGGGGGACACGTCTACATCACCACGGGGGCCACACGTCTAAATCACCACGGAAGACACACGTCTACATCAGCACGGCGGACACACATCTACATAACCACGGGGGGCACACGTCTACATTACCACGGGGGACACACGTCTACATCACCACGGGGACACACGTCTACTTCACCACGGGGGACACACGTCTACATCACCACGGGGACACACGTCTACTTCACCACGGGGGACACACGTCTACATCACCACGGGGGACACACGTCTACATCACCACGGGGGCCACACGTCTACATCACCACTGGGGACACACGTCTACTTCACCACGGCGGACACACATCTACATAACAACGGCGGACACACATCTACATAACCACTGGGGACACACGTCTACATTACCACGGGGGACACACGTCTAAATCACCACGGAAGACACACGTCTACATCAGCACGGCGGACACACATCTACATAACCACGGCGGACACACATCTACATAACCACTGGGGACACACGTCTTCATAACCACGGGGGGCACACGTCTACATTACCACGGAGGACACACGTCTAAATCACCATGGAAGACACACGTCTACATCAGCACGGCGGACACACATCTACATAACCACGGCGGACACACATCTACATAACCACTGGGGACACACGTCTACATCACCACGGGGGACACACGTCTACATCACCACGGGGGACACACATCTACATAACCACGGGGGGCACACGTCTACATCACCACGAGGGACACACGTCTACATCACCACGGGGGGCACGCGTCTACGTCACCACGGGGGACACACGTCTACACCACCGCCGGGGACACACGTCTACATCACCACGGGGGGCACACGTCTACATCTCTACGGGGGACACACGTCTACATCACCACGGGGGACACACGTCTACATCACCACGCGGGACACACGCCTACATCACCACGGGGGGCACACGTCTACATCTCTACGGGGGACACACGTCTACATAACCACGGGGGACACACGTCTACACCACCACGGTGAACACACATCTACATAACCATAGGGGGCACACGTCTACATCACCACGGGGGACACACGTCTACATCACCACGGTGAACACACATCTACATAACCATAGGGGGCACACGTCTACATCACCACGGGAGACAGACGTCTACATCACCAAGAGGGACACACGTCTACATCAGCACGGGGGACACATCTGTACATCACCACAGGGGACACACGTCTACATCACCACGTCTATATCACCTCGGGGGACAGACGTCTACATCAGCACGAGGGACACACGTCTACATCACCACGGGAGACACATGTCTACATCACCACTGGGAACAGACGTCTACATCACCACGGGGGACACACGTCTACATCACCAAGGGGGACACACGTCTACATCACCACGGAGAACACACATCTACACCACCACATGGGCCACACATCTACATCACCACGGGGGGCACACGTCTACATCAACACGGGGGACACACATCTACATCACCACGAGGGACACACGTCTACATCACCAAGGGGGACACCCGTCTACATCACCACGGGGGACACACCTCTACATCACCACGGGAGACACACGTCTACATCAACACGGGGGACACACATCTACATCACCACGAGGGACACACGTCTACATCACCAAGGGGGACACCCGTCTACATCACCACGGGGGACACACCTCTACATCACCACGGCGGACACACATCTACATAACCACTGGAGACACACGTCTACATCTCTATGGGTGGCACACGTCTACATCACCACGGTGGACACACGTCTACATCACCACGGGGGACACACGTCTACATCACCACGGGGGACACACGTCTACATCACCACGGGGGACACACGTTTACATCACCACGGGGGACACACGTCTCCATCACCACGGGGGACACACGTCTACATCACCACGGGGGACACACGTGTACACCTCTACTGGGGACACACGTCTACATCACCACGGTGGACACACGTCTACATCACCACGGAGGACACACGTCTACATCACCACGGGAGACACACGTCTACATCAACACGGGGGACACACGTCTACATCACCATGGGAGACACACGTCTACATCAACACGGGGGGCACACATCTACATCACCACGAGGGACACACGTCTACATCACCAAGGGGGACACCCGTCTACATCACCACGGGGGACACACCTCTACATCACCACGGGGGACACACATCTACATAACCACTGGGGACACACGTCTACATCACCACGGGGGGCACACGTCTACATCAACACGGGGGACACACATCTACATCACCACGAGGGACACACGTCTACATCAGCAAGGGGGACACCCGTCTACATCACCACGGGGGACACACCTCTACATCACCACGGGGGACACACATCTACATAACCACTGGGGACACACGTCTACATCTCTACGGGGGACACACGTCTACATCACCACGGAGGACACACGTCTACATCACCACGGGAGACACACGTCTACATCAACACTGGGGACACACGTCTACATCACCACGGGGGGCACACGTCTACATCAACACGGGGGACACACATCTACATCACCACGAGGGACACACGTCTACATCACCAAGGGGGACACCCGTCTACATCACCACGGGGGACACACCTCTACATCACCACGGGGGACACACGTCTATATCATCACGGGAGACACACGTCTACATCATCACGGAGGACGCACGTCTACATCATCACGGAGGACGCACGTCTACATCACCACGGGGGACACACGTCTACATCATCACGGAGGACGCACGTCTACATCACCACGGGGGACACACGTCTACATCACCACGGGGGACACACGTCTACATCACCACGGGGGACACACGTCTACATCACCACGGGGGGCACACGTCTACATCACCACGGGGGACACACGTCTACACCACCACGGGGGACACACGTCTATATCATCACGGGAGACACACGTCTACATCATCACGGAGGACGCACGTCTACATCATCACGGAGGACGCACGTCTACATCACCACGGGGGACACACGTCTACATCATCACGGAGGACGCACGTCTACATCACCACGGGGGACACACGTCTACATCACCACGGGGGACACACGTCTACATCACAACGGGGGACACACGTCTACATCACCACGGGGGGCACACGTCTACATCACCACGGGGGACACACGTCTACATCACCACGGGTGACACACGTCTACATCACCACGGGGGACACACGTCTACATCACCACGGGGGACACACGTCTACATCACCACGGTGGACACACGTCTACATCACCACGGGGGACACTCGTCTATATCACCACGGGGGACACACGTCTACATCACCACGGGGGACACACGTCTATATCATCACGGGAGACACACGTCTACATCATCACGGAGGACGCACGTCTACATCACCACGGGGGACACACGTCTACATCACCACGGGGGACACACGTCTATATCACCACGGGGGACACACGTCTACATCACCACGGGGGACACACGTCTACATCACCACGGGGGACGCACGTCTACATCACCACGTCTACATCACCACGTCTACATCACCACGGGGGACACACGTCTACATCACCACGGGGGACACACGTCTACATCACCACGGGGGACACACGTCTATATCACCACGGGGGACACACGTCTACATCACCACGGGGGACACACGTCTACATCACCACGGGGGACGCACGTCTACATCACCACGTCTACATCACCACGTCTACATCACCACGGGGGACACACGTCTACATCACCACGGGGGGCACACGTCTACATCACCACGGGGGAAACACGTCTACATCACCACGGGGGACACACGTCTACATCACCACGGGGACACACATCTACATCACCACGTCTACATCACCACGAGGGACACACGTCTACATCGTCACGGGGAACGCACTTCTACATCACCACGTCTACATCACCACGGGAGACACACGTCTACATCACCACGGGGGACATACGTCTACATCACCACGTCTACATCACCACGTCTACATCACCACGGGGGACACACGTCTACATCACCACGGGGGGCACACGTCTACATCACCACGGGGGAAACACGTCTACATCACCACGGGGGACACACGTCTACATCACCACGGGGGACACACGTCTACATCGTCACGGGGAACGCACTTCTACATCACCACGTCTACATCACCACGGGGGACACACGTCTACATCACCAGGGGGGACGCACGTCTACATCACCACGTCTACATCACCACGTCTACATCACCACGGGGGACACACGTCTACATCACCACGGGGGGCACACGTCTACATCACCACGGGGGAAACACGTCTACATCACCACGGGGGACACACGTCTACATCACCACGGGGACACACGTCTACATCACCACGTCTACATCACCACGAGGGACACACGTCTACATCGTCACGGGGAACGCACTTCTACATCACCACGTCTACATCACCACGGGAGACACACGTCTACATCATCACGGAGGACGCACGTCTAAATCACCACGGGTGACACACGTCTACATAACCACGGGGGACACACGTCCACATCACCACGAGGGACACACGTCTACATCACCACGGGGGACACCCGTCTACGTCACCACGGGGGGACAAACGTCTACATCGTCACGGGGAACGCACTTCTACATCACCACGGGGGACACACGTCTACATCACCACCGACGTGACACGTCTACATCACCACGAGGGACACACGTCTACATCGTCACGGGGAACGCACTTCTACATCACCACGTCTACATCACCACGGGGGACACACGTCTACATCGTCACGGGGAACGCACTTCTACATCACCACGTCTACATCACCACGGGGGACACACGTCTACATCACCACGGGGGACGCACGTCTACATCACTACGTCTACATCACCACGTCTACATCACCACGGGGGACACACGTCTACATCACCACGGGGGACGCACGTCTACATCACCACGTCTACATCACCACGTCTACATCACCACGGGGGACACACGTCTACATCACCACGGGGGGCACACGTCTACATCACCACGGGGGAAACACGTCTACATCACCACGGGGGACACACGTCTACATCACCACGGGGACACACGTCTACATCACCACGTCTACATCACCACGAGGGACACACGTCTACATCGTCACGGGGAACGCACTTCTACATCACCACGTCTACATCACCACGGGAGACACACGTCTACATCACCACGGGGGACACACGTCTACATCACCACGTCTACATCACCACGTCTACATCACCACGGGGGACACACGTCTACATCACCACGGGGGGCACACGTCTACATCACCACGGGGGAAACACGTCTACATCACCACGGGGGACACACGTCTACATCACCACGGGGGACACACGTCTACATCGTCACGGGGAACGCACTTCTACATCACCACGTCTACATCACCACGGGGGACACACGTCTACATCACCACGGGGGACGCACGTCTACATCACCACGTCTACATCACCACGTCTACATCACCACGGGGACACACGTCTACATCACCACGGGGGGCACACGTCTACATCACCACGGGGGAAACACGTCTACATCACCACGGGGACACACGTCTACATCACCACGGGGGACACACGTCTACATCACCACGGGGGACACACGTCTACATCACCACGTCTATATCACCACTGAAGACACACGTCTACATTAACACGGGGGACACACGTCTACATCACCACGGGGGACACACGTCTACATCACCACGGGGGACACACGTCTACATCACCACTGGGGACACACGTCTACATCACCACGGGGAACACACGTCTACATCACCACGGGAGACCCACGTCTACATCACCATAGGGGACACACGTCTACATCACCACGTTTACAATACCACTGGGGGCACACGTCTACATCACTACATCTACATCACCACTGGGGACACACGTCTACATCACCACGGGGGACACACGTCTACATCACTACGTCTACATCACCAGGGGGGACACACGTCTACATCACCACGTCTACATCACCACGGGGGACACACGTCTGCATCAGCATGGGGGACACACGTCTACATCACCACGGATGACACACGTCTACATCACCACGGGGGGCACACGTCTACATCACCACGTCTATATCACCACTGGGGACACACGTCTACATTACCACGGGGGACACACGTCTACATCAGCACGGGGTACACACGTCTACATCAGCACGGGGGAGACACGTCTACATCACCACGTCTACAATACCACTGGGGACACACGTCTACATCACCACGTCTATATCACCACTGAAGACACACGTCTACATTAACACGGGGGACACACGTCTATATCACCACGGGGAACACACGTCTACATCACCACGGGGGACACACGTCTACATCACAACGGAGGACACACGTCTATATCACCACGGGGAACACACGTCTACATCACCACGGGGGACAAACGTCTACATCACAACGGAGGACACACGTCTACATCAGCACGGGGGACACACGTCTATATCACCACGGGGAACACACGTCTACATCACCACGGGGGACACACGTCTACATCACAACGGAGGACACACGTCTACATCAGCACGGGGGACACACGTCTACATCACCACGGGGGGCACACGTCTACATCACCACGTCTATATCACCACTGGGGACACACGTCTACATCACCACGGGGGGCACACGTCTACATCACCACGTCTATATCACCACTGGGGACACACGTCTACATTACCACGGGGGACACACGTCTACATCACCAAGGGGGACACACGTCTACATCACCACGGAGAACACACATCTACACCACCACATGGGCCACACATCTACATCACCACGGGGGGCACACGTCTACATCAACACGGGGGACACACATCTACATCACCACGAGGGACACACGTCTACATCACCAAGGGGGACACCCGTCTACATCACCACGGGGGACACACCTCTACATCACCACGGGAGACACACGTCTACATCAACACGGGGGACACACATCTACATCACCACGAGGGACACACGTCTACATCACCAAGGGGGACACCCGTCTACATCACCACGGGGGACACACCTCTACATCACCACGGCGGACACACATCTACATAACCACTGGAGACACACGTCTACATCTCTATGGGTGGCACACGTCTACATCACCACGGTGGACACACGTCTACATCACCACGGGGGACACACGTCTACATCACCACGGGGGACACACGTCTACATCACCACGGGGGACACACGTTTACATCACCACGGGGGACACACGTCTCCATCACCACGGGGGACACACGTCTACATCACCACGGGGGACACACGTGTACACCTCTACTGGGGACACACGTCTACATCACCACGGTGGACACACGTCTACATCACCACGGAGGACACACGTCTACATCACCACGGGAGACACACGTCTACATCAACACGGGGGACACACGTCTACATCACCATGGGAGACACACGTCTACATCAACACGGGGGGCACACATCTACATCACCACGAGGGACACACGTCTACATCACCAAGGGGGACACCCGTCTACATCACCACGGGGGACACACCTCTACATCACCACGGGGGACACACATCTACATAACCACTGGGGACACACGTCTACATCACCACGGGGGGCACACGTCTACATCAACACGGGGGACACACATCTACATCACCACGAGGGACACACGTCTACATCAGCAAGGGGGACACCCGTCTACATCACCACGGGGGACACACCTCTACATCACCACGGGGGACACACATCTACATAACCACTGGGGACACACGTCTACATCTCTACGGGGGACACACGTCTACATCACCACGGAGGACACACGTCTACATCACCACGGGAGACACACGTCTACATCAACACTGGGGACACACGTCTACATCACCACGGGGGGCACACGTCTACATCAACACGGGGGACACACATCTACATCACCACGAGGGACACACGTCTACATCACCAAGGGGGACACCCGTCTACATCACCACGGGGGACACACCTCTACATCACCACGGGGGACACACGTCTATATCATCACGGGAGACACACGTCTACATCATCACGGAGGACGCACGTCTACATCATCACGGAGGACGCACGTCTACATCACCACGGGGGACACACGTCTACATCATCACGGAGGACGCACGTCTACATCACCACGGGGGACACACGTCTACATCACCACGGGGGACACACGTCTACATCACCACGGGGGACACACGTCTACATCACCACGGGGGGCACACGTCTACATCACCACGGGGGACACACGTCTACACCACCACGGGGGACACACGTCTATATCATCACGGGAGACACACGTCTACATCATCACGGAGGACGCACGTCTACATCATCACGGAGGACGCACGTCTACATCACCACGGAGGACACACGTCTACATCATCACGGAGGACGCACGTCTACATCACCACGGGGGACACACGTCTACATCACCACGGGGGACACACGTCTACATCACAACGGGGGACACACGTCTACATCACCACGGGGGGCACACGTCTACATCACCACGGGGGACACACGTCTACATCACCACGGGGGACACACGTCTACATCACCACGGGGGACACACGTCTACATCACCACGGGGGACACACGTCTACATCACCACGGTGGACACACGTCTACATCACCACGGGGGACACTCGTCTATATCACCACGGGGGACACACGTCTACATCACCACGGGGGACACACGTCTATATCATCACGGGAGACACACGTCTACATCATCACGGAGGACGCACGTCTACATCACCACGGGGGACACACGTCTACATCACCACGGGGGACACACGTCTATATCACCACGGGGGACACACGTCTACATCACCACGGGGGACACACGTCTACATCACCACGGGGGACGCACGTCTACATCACCACGTCTACATCACCACGTCTACATCACCACGGGGGACACACGTCTACATCACCACGGGGGACACACGTCTACATCACCACGGGGGACACACGTCTATATCACCACGGGGGACACACGTCTACATCACCACGGGGGACACACGTCTACATCACCACGGGGGACGCACGTCTACATCACCACGTCTACATCACCACGTCTACATCACCACGGGGGACACACGTCTACATCACCACGGAGGGCACACGTCTACATCACCACGGGGGAAACACGTCTACATCACCACGGGGGACACACGTCTACATCACCACGGGGACACACATCTACATCACCACGTCTACATCACCACGAGGGACACACGTCTACATCGTCACGGGGAACGCACTTCTACATCACCACGTCTACATCACCACGGGAGACACACGTCTACATCACCACGGGGGACATACGTCTACATCACCACGTCTACATCACCACGTCTACATCACCACGGGGGACACACGTCTACATCACCACGGGGGGCACACGTCTACATCACCACGGGGGAAACACGTCTACATCACCACGGGGGACACACGTCTACATCACCACGGGGGACACACGTCTACATCGTCACGGGGAACGCACTTCTACATCACCACGTCTACATCACCACGGGGGACACACGTCTACATCACCACGGGGGACGCACGTCTACATCACCACGTCTACATCACCACGTCTACATCACCACGGGGGACACACGTCTACATCACCACGGGGGGCACACGTCTACATCACCACGGGGGAAACACGTCTACATCACCACGGGGGACACACGTCTACATCACCACGGGGACACACGTCTACATCACCACGTCTACATCACCACGAGGGACACACGTCTACATCGTCACGGGGAACGCACTTCTACATCACCACGTCTACATCATCACGGAGGACGCACGTCTAAATCACCACGGGGAACGCACTTCTACATCACCACGGGGGACACACGTCTACATCACCACCGACGTGACACGTCTACATCACCACGAGGGACACACGTCTACATCGTCACGGGGAACGCACTTCTACATCACCACGTCTACATCACCACGGGGGACACACGTCTACATCGTCACGGGGAACGCACTTCTACATCACCACGTCTACATCACCACGGGGGACACACGTCTACATCACCACGGGGGACGCACGTCTACATCACTACGTCTACATCACCACGTCTACATCACCACGGGGGACACACGTCTACATCACCACGGGGGACGCACGTCTACATCACCACGTCTACATCACCACGTCTACATCACCACGGGGGACACACGTCTACATCACCACGGGGGGCACACGTCTACATCACCACGGGGGAAACACGTCTACATCACCACGGGGGACACACGTCTACATCACCACGGGGACACACGTCTACATCACCACGTCTACATCACCACGAGGGACACACGTCTACATCGTCACGGGGAACGCACTTCTACATCACCACGTCTACATCACCACGGGAGACACACGTCTACATCACCACGGGGGACACACGTCTACATCACCACGTCTACATCACCACGTCTACATCACCACGGGGGACACACGTCTACATCACCACGGGGGGCACACGTCTACATCACCACGGGGGAAACACGTCTACATCACCACGGGGGACACACGTCTACATCACCACGGGGGACACACGTCTACATCGTCACGGGGAACGCACTTCTACATCACCACGTCTACATCACCACGGGGGACACACGTCTACATCACCACGGGGGACGCACGTCTACATCACCACGTCTACATCACCACGTCTACATCACCACGGGGGACACACGTCTACATCACCACGGGGGGCACACGTCTACATCACCACGGGGGAAACACGTCTACATCACCACGGGGACACACGTCTACATCACCACGGGGGACACACGTCTACATCACCACGGGGGACACACGTCTACATCACCACGTCTATATCACCACTGAAGACACACGTCTACATTAACACGGGGGACACACGTCTACATCACCACGGGGGACACACGTCTACATTACCACGGGGGACACACGTCTACATCACCACGTCTATATCACCACTGGGGACACACGTCTACATCACCACGGGGGGCACACGTCTACATCACCACGTCTATATCACCACTGGGGACACACGTCTACATTACCACGGGGGACACACGTCTACATCACCACGGGGTACACACGTCTACATCAGCACGGGGGAGACACGTCTACATCACCACGTCTACAATACCACTGGGGACACACGTCTACATCACCACGTCTATATCACCACTGAAGACACACGTCTACATTAACACGGGGGACACACGTCTACATCACCACGGGGGACACACGTCTACATCACCACGGGGGACACACGTCTACATCAGCACGGGGGACACACGTCTAGATCACCACGGGGGACCCACGTCTACGTCACCACAGGGGACACACGTCTACATCACCACGTCTACAATACCACTGGGGACACACGTCTACATCACCACTGGGGACACACGTCTACATCACCACGGGGGACACACGTCTACATCACCACGGGGGACCCACGTGTACGTCACCACAGGGGACACACGTCTACATCACCACGTCTACAATACCACTGGGGACACACGTCTACATCACCACTGGGGACACACGTCTACATCACCACTGGGGACACACGTCTACATCACAACGGGGGACACACGTATACATCACCACAGGGGAAACACGTCTAAATCACCACGTCTACATCACCACTGGGGACACACGTCTACATCACCACGTCTATATCACCACTGGGGACACACGTTTACATCACCTTGGGGGAAACATGTCTACATCACAACGGGGACAGATGTCTACATCACCAAGGGGGACACACGTCTACATTACCAAGCGGGACACATATCTACATCACGACGTCTACATCACCACGGGGGACACACGTCTACATCACCATGGGGGACACACGTCTACATCACCACGTCTACATCCCCACGGGGGACACACGTCTACATCACCATGGGGGCACACGTCTACATCACCACGGGGGACACACGTCTACATCACCACCGGGGACACACGTCTACCTCACCACGGGGGACACACGTCTACATCACCACGGGGGACACACGTCTACATCACCACGGGGGACACACGTCTACCTCACCACGGGGGACACACGTCTACATCCCCACGGGGGACACACGTCTACATCACCAAGGGGGACACACGTCTACATTACCAAGCGGGACACATATCTACATCACCACGTCTACATCACCACGGGGGACACACGTCTACATCACCAAGGGGGACACACGTCTACATCACCATGGGGGACATACGTCTATATCACCACTTCTACATCACCACGGGGGACACACGTTTACATCACCACCGGGGACACACGTCTACATCACCACGGGAGACACACGTCTACATCACCACGGGGGACACACGTCTATATCCCCTCGGGGGACACACGTCTACATCACTACGAAGGATACACGTCTACATCACTATGAAGGATACACGTCTACATCGCCAAGGGGGACACACGTCTACATCACCACGGGGGACACACGTGTACATCACCACGGGGGACACATGTCTACATCACCACGGGTGACACACATCTACATCACCAAGGGGGACACACGTTAACATCACCAGGGAGACACACGTCTACATCACCACGGGGGACACACGTCTACATCACCACGGAGAACACAAGTCTACACCACCACGGGGGAAACACGTCTCCATCACCACGGGGGACACACGTCTACATCACCACGGGGACACACGTCTACATCACCACGGGGGACACACGTCTACATCACCACGGGGGACAAAACGCCTACATCACCACGGGGGACACACGTCTACATCACCACGGGGGACACACGTCTACATCACCACGGGGGGCACACGTCTACATCACCACGGGGGACACACGTCTAAATCACCACGGGGGACAAAACGCCAGCATCACCACGGGGGACACACGTCTACATCACCACAGGGGAAACACGTCTAAATCACCACGTCTACATCACCACGGGGGACACACGTCTACATCACCACGGGGGACACACGTCTACATCACCACGGGGGGCACACGTCTACATCACCACTGGGGACACACGTCTACATCACCACGGGGGACAAAACGCCAACATCACCACGGGGGACACACGTCTACATCACCACAGGGGAAACACGTCTAAATCACCGCGTCTACATCACCACTGGGGACACACGTCTACATCACCACGTCTACATCACCACTGGGGACACACGT
The DNA here is from genome assembly GCA_964019135.1 of Arenicola marina. NCBI lineage: Eukaryota > Metazoa > Annelida > Polychaeta > Arenicolidae > Arenicola > Arenicola marina. Next base: position 27,698,894 of record OZ025254.1, on the reverse strand, counting down.
TTACATCACCTTGGGGGAAACATGCCTACATCACAACGGGGACAGACGTCTACATCACCAAGGGGGACACACGTCTACATTACCAAGCGGGACACATATCTACATCACCACGTCTACATCACCAAGGGGGACACACGTCTACAGCACCAAGGGGGACACACGTCTACATCACCATGGGGGACACACGTCTATATCACCACGTCTACGTCACCACGGGGGACACACGTCTACATCACCACGGGGGGCACACGTCTACATCACCACGGGGGACACACGTCTACATCACCACCGGGGACACACGTCTACCTCACCACAGGGGAAACACGTCTACATCACCACGGGGGACACACGTCTACATCCCCACGGGGGACACACGTCTACCTCACCACGGGGGACACACGTCTACATTACAAAGCGGGACACATATCTACATCACCACGTCTACATCACCGCGGGGGACACACGTCTACATCACCAAGGGGGACACACGTCTACATCACCATGGGGGACACACGTCTATATCACCACGGGGGACACATGTCTACATCACCACGGGTGACACACGTCTACATCACCAAGGGGGACACACGTTAACATCACCACGGAGACACACGTCTACATCACCACGGGGGACACACGTCTACATCACCACGGGGGACACACCTCTACATCACCACATGGGACACACGTCTACGTCATCACGGGGGAAACAAGTCTACATCACCACGGGGAACACAAGTCTACATCACCACGGGGGACACACGTCTACATCACCACGGGGGACACACGACTACATCACTACGGGGGACACACGTCTACATCACCACGGGGGACAAAACGCCAACATCGCCACGGGGGACACACGTCTCCATCACCACGGGGGACACACGTCTACATCACCACGGGGGACACACGTCTACATCACCACGGAGAACACACGTCTACATCATCACGGGGGACACACGTCTACATCACCACGGGGACACACGTCTACATCACCACGGGGGACACACGTCTACATCCCCACGGGGGACAAAACGCCTACATCACCACGGGAGACACACGTCTACATCACCACGGGGGACACACGTCTACATCACCACGGGGGACACACGACTACATCACTACGGGGGACACACGTCTACATCACCACGGGGGACAAAACGTCAACATCACCACGGGGGCACACGTCTACATCACCGCGGGGGACACACGTCTACATCACCACGGGGACACACGTCTACATCACCACGGGGGGCACACGTGTACATCACCACGGGGTACCAAACGCCTACATCACCACGGGGGACACACGTCTACATCACCACGGGGGACACACGTCTACATCACCACGGGGGACACACGTCTACATCACCACGGGGGACACACGTCTACATCACCACGGGGGACAAAACGCCTACATCACCACGGGGGGCACACGTCTGCATCACTACGGGGACACACGTCTACATCACCACGGGGGACACACGTCTACATCACCACGGGGGACAAAACGCCTACATCACCACGGGGGACACACGTCTACATCACCACGGGAGACACACGTCTACATCACCAGTGGAGACACACATCTGCATCACCATGTCTACATCACCAAGGGGGACACACGTCTACATAACCACGGGGGGCACACGTCTACATCACCACGGGGGACACACGTCTACATCACCACGGGGGACACACGTCTACATCGCCAAGGGGGACACACGTCTACATCACTAGGGGGGACACACGTCTACATCACCAGAAGGACACGCGTCTACATCACCACGGCGGACACACGTCTACATCACTACGGGAGACACACGTCTACATCACCACGGGGGACACACGTCTACATCACCACGGGGGACACACGTCTACATCACCACATGGGACACACGTCTACGTCATCACGGGGGAAACAAGTCTACATCACCACGGGGAACACAAGTCTACATCCCCACGGGGGACACACGTCTACATCACCACGGGGGACACACGTCTACATCACCACGGGGGACACGTCTACATCACCACGGGGGCCACACGTCTAAATCACCACGGAAGACACACGTCTACATCAGCACGGCGGACACACATCTACATAACCACGGGGGGCACACGTCTACATTACCACGGAGAACACACGTCTACATCACCACGGGGGACACACGTCTACATCACCACGGGGACACACGTCTACTTCACCACGGGGGACACACGTCTACATCACCACGGGGGACACACGTCAACATCACCACGGGGGCCACACGTCTACATCACCACTGGGGACAGACGTCTACATCAGCACGGCGGACACACATCTACATAACAACGGCGGACACACATCTACATAACCACTGGGGACACACGTCTACATTACCACGGGGGACACACGTCTAAATCACCACGGAAGACACACGTCTACATCAGCACGGCGGACACACATCTACATAACCACGGCGGACACACATCTACATAACCACTGGGGACACACGTCTACATAACCACGGGGGGCACACGTCTACATTACCACGGAGGACACACGTCTAAATCACCATGGAAGACACACGTCTACATCAGCACGGCGGACACACATCTACATAACCACGGCGGACACACATCTACATAACCACTGGGGACACACGTCTACATCACCACGGGGGACACACGTCTACATCACCACGGGGGACACACATCTACATAACCACGGGGGGCACACGTCTACATCACCACGAGGGACACACGTCTACATCACCACGGGGGGCACGCGTCTACGTCACCACGGGGGACACACGTCTACACCACCACAGGGGACACACGTCTACATCCCCACGGGGGGCACACGTCTACATCTCTGCGGGGGACACACGTCTACATCACCACGGGGGACACACGTCTACATCACCACGGGGGGCACACGTCTACATCTCTACGGGGGACACACGTCTACATCACCACGGGGGACACACGTCTACATCACCACGCGGGACACACGCCTACATCACCACGGGGGGCACACGTCTACATCTCTACGGGGGACACACGTCTACATAACAACGGGGGACACACGTCTACACCACCACGGTGAACACACATCTACATAACCATAGGGGGCACACGTCTACATCACCACGGGGGACACACGTCTACATCACCACGGTGAACACACATCTACATAACCATAGGGGGCACACGTCTACATCACCACGGGGGACAGACGTTTACATCACCAAGAGGGACACACGTCTACATCAGCACGGGGGACACATCTGTACATCACCACAGGGGACACACGTCTACATCACCACGTCTATATCACCTCGGGGGACAGACGTCTACATCAGCACGAGGGCACACGTCTACATCACCACGGGGGACACACGTCTACATCACCAAGGGGGACACACGTCTACATCACCACGGAGAACACACATCTACACCACCACATGGGCCACACATCTACATCACCACGGGGGGCACACGTCTACATCAACACGGGGGACACACATCTACATCACCACGAGGGACACACGTCTACATCAGGAAGGGGGACACCCGTCTACATCACCACGGGGGACACACCTCTACATCACCACGGGAGACACACGTCTACATCAACACGGGGGACACACATCTACATCACCACGAGGGACACACGTCTACATCACCAAGGGGGACACCCGTCTACATCACCACGGGGGACACACCTCTACATCACCACGGGGGACACACATCTACATAACCACTGGAGACACACGTCTACATCTCTATGGGTGGCACACGTCTACATCACCACGGTGGACACACGTCTACATCACCACGGGGGACACACGTCTACATCACCACGGGGGACACACGTCTACATCACCACGGGGGACACACGTTTACATCACCACGGGGGACACACGTCTCCATCACCACGGGGGACACACGTCTACATCACCACGGGGGACACACGTGTACACCTCTACTGGGGACACACGTCTACATCACCACGGTGGACACACGTCTACATCACCACGGAGGACACACGTCTACATCACCACGGGAGACACACGTCTACATCAACACGGGGGACACACGTCTACATCACCATGGGAGACACACGTCTACATCAACACGGGGGGCACACATCTACATCACCACGAGGGACACACGTCTACATCACCAAGGGGGACACCCGTCTACATCACCACGGGGGACACACCTCTACATCACCACGGGGGACACACATCTACATAACCACTGGGGACACACGTCTACATCACCACGGGGGGCACACGTCTACATCAACACGGGGGACACACATCTACATCACCACGAGGGACACACGTCTACATCAGCAAGGGGGACACCCGTCTACATCACCACGGGGGACACACCTCTACATCACCACGGGGGACACACATCTACATAACCACTGGGGACACACGTCTACATCACCACGGGGGACACACGTCTACATCACCACGGAGGACACACGTCTACATCACCACGGGAGACACACGTCTACATCAACACTGGGGACACACGTCCACATCACCACGGGGGGCACACGTCTACATCAACACGGGGGACACACATCTACATCACCACGAGGGACACACATCTACATCACCAAGGGGGACACCCGTCTACATCACCACGGGGGACACACCTCTACATCACCACGGGGGACACACGTCTATATCATCACGGGAGACACACGTCTACATCATCACGGAGGACGCACGTCTACATCATCACGGAGGACGCACGTCTACATCACCACGGGGGACACACGTCTACATCATCACGGAGGACGCACGTCTACATCACCACGGGGGACACACGTCTACATCACCACGGGGGACACACGTCTACATCACCACGGGGGACACACGTCTACATCACCACGGGGGGCACACGTCTACATCACCACGGGGGACACACGTCTACACCACCACGGCGGACACACGTCTATATCATCACGGGAGACACACGTCTACATCATCACGGAGGACGCACGTCTACATCATCACGGAGGACGCACGTCTACATCACCACGGAGGACACACGTCTACATCATCACGGAGGACGCACGTCTGCATCACCACGGGGGACACACGTCTACATTACCACGGGGGACACACGTCTACATCACAACAGGGGACACACGTCTACATCACCACGGGGGGCACACGTCTACATCACCACGGGGGACACACGTCTACATCACCACGGGGGACACACGTCTACATCACCACGGTGGACACACGTCTACATCACCACGGGGGACACACGTCTATATCACCACGGGGGACACACGTCTACATCACCACGGGGGACACACGTCTATATCATCACGGGAGACACACGTCTACATCATCACGGAGGACGCACGTCTACATCACCACGGGGGACACACGTCTACATCACCACGGGGGACACACGTCTATATCACCACGGGGGACGCACGTCTACATCACCACGGGGGACACACGTCTACATCACCACGGGGGACACACGTCTACATCACCACGGGGACACACGTCTACATCACCACGTCTACATCACCACGAGGGACACACGTCTACATCGTCACGGGGGAAACACGTCTACATCACCACGGCGGACACACGTCTACATCACTACGGGAGACACACGTCTACATCACCACATGGGACACACGTCTACGTCATCACGGGGGAAACAAGTCTACATCACCACGGGGAACACAAGTCTACATCCCCACGGGGGACACACGTCTACATCACCACAAGGGACACACGTCTACCTCACCAAGAGGGACACACGTCTACATCCCCACGGGGGAAACAAGTCTACATCACCACGGAGGACACACGTCTACATCACCACATGGGACACACGTCTACATCACCACGGGGGTCACGTCTACATCACCACTGGGGACATACGTCTAAATCACCACGGTGGACACACGTTTACATCACCACGTCTACATAACCACGGGGGACACACGTCTACATCACCACGGAAGACACACGTCTACATCAGCACGGCGGACACACATCTACATAACCACGGGGGGCACACGTCTACGTCACCACGGGGGACACACGTCTACACCACCGCCGGGGACACACGTCTACATCACCACGGGGGGCACACGTCTACATCTCTACGAGGGACACACGTCTACATCACCACGAGGGACACACGTCTACATCACCACGCGGGACACACGTCTACATCACCACGGGGGGCACACGTCTACATCTCTACGGGGGACACACGTCTACATAACCACGGGGGACACACGTCTACACCACCACGGTGAACACACATCCACATAACCATAGGGGGCACACGTCTACATCACCACGGGGGACACACGTCTACATCACCACGGTGAACACACATCTACATAACCATAGGGGGCACACATCTACATCACCACGGGGGACAGACGTCTACATCACCAAGAGGGACACACGTCTACATCACCACGGGGGACACATCTCTACATCACCACAGGGGACACACGTCTACATCACCACGTCTATATCACCTCGGGGGACAGACGTCTACATCAGCACGAGGGACACACGTCTACATCACCACGGGAGACACACGTCTACATCACCACTGGGAACAGACGTCTACATCACCACGGGGGACACACTTCTACATCACCAAGGGGGACACACGTCTACATCAGCACGGAGGACACACGTCTACATCACCACGGGGAACACACGTCTACATCACCACGGGGGGCACACGTCTACATCACCACGGGGGACACACGTCCACATCATCACGGAGGACGCACGTCTACATCACCACGGGGGACACACGTCTACATCAGCACGGGGGACACACGTCTACATCACCACAGGGGACACACGTCTACATCAGCACGGGGGACACACGTCTACATCACCACGGGGGGCACACGTCTACATCACCACGGGGGACACACGTCTACATCACCACAGGGGACACACGTCTACATCAGCACGGGGGACACACGTCTATATCACCACGGGGAACACACGTCTACATCACCACGGGGGACACACGTCTACATCATCACGGAGGACGCACGTCTACATCACCACGGGGGACACACGTCTACATCACCACGGGGGACACACGTCTACATCAGCACGGGGGGCACACGTCTACATCATCACGGAGGACGCACTTCTACATCACCACGGGGGACACACGTCTATATCATCACGGGAGACACACGTCTACATCATCACGGAGGACGCACGTCTACATCATCACGGAGGACGCACGTCTACATCACCACGGGGGACACACGTCTACATCATCACGGAGGACGCACGGCTACATCACCACGGGGGACACACGTCTACATCACCACGGGGGACACACGTCTACATCACCACGGGGGACACACGACTATATCATCACGGGAGACACACGTCTACATCATCACGTAGGACGCACGTCTACATCATCACGGAGGACGCACGTCTACATCACCACGGGGGACACACGTCTACATCATCACGGAGGACGCACGTCTACATCACCACGGGGGACACACGTCTACATCACCACGGGGGACACACGTCTACATCACAACGGGGGACACACGTCTACATCACCACGAGGGACACACGTCTACATCACCACGGGGGACACACGTCTACATCACCACGGGGGGCACACGTCTACATCATCACGGAGGAGGCACGTCTACATCACCACGGGGGACAAACGTCTACATCATCACGGAGGACGCACGTCTACATCACCACGGGGGACACACGTCTACATCACCACGGGGGACACACGTCTACATCACCACGGGAGACACACGTCTACATCATCACGGAGGACGCACGTCTGCATCACCACGGAAGACACACGTCTACATCAGCACGGGGGACACACGTCTACATCACCACGGGGGGCACACGTCTACATCATCACGGGGGACACACGTCTACATCACCACGGGGGACACACGTCTATATCATCACGGGAGACACACGTCTACATCATCACGGAGGACGCACGTCTACATCACCACGGGGGACACACGTCTACATCACCACGGGGGACACACGTCTATATCACCACGGGGGACACACGTCTACATCACCACGGGGGACACATGTCGACATAAACACGGGGGACACACGTCTACATCACCACGGGGGACACACGTCTACATAAACACGGGGGACACACGTCTACATCACCACGGGGGACGCACGTCTGCATCACCACGTCTACATCACCACGTCTACATCACCACGGGGGACACAGGTCTACATCACCACGGGGGACACACGTCTACATCACCACGGGGGACACACGTCTATATCACCACGGGGGACACACGTCTACATCACCACGCGGGACACACGTCTACTTCACCACGGGGGACGCACGTCTACATCACCACGTCTACATCACCACGTCTACATCACCACGGGGGACACACGTCTACATCACCACGGAGGGCACACGTCTACATCACCACGGGGGAAACACGTCTACATCACCACGGGGGACACACGTCTACATCACCACGGGGACACACGTCTACATCACCACGTCTACATCACCACGGTGGACACACGTCTACATCACCACGGGGGACACACGTCTATATCACCACGGGGGACACACGTCTACATCACCACGGGGGACACACGTCTATATCATCACGGGAGACACACGTCTACATCATCACGGAGGACGCACGTCTACATCACCACGGGGGACACACGTCTACATCACCACGGGGGACACACGTCTACATCACCACGGGGGACACACGTCTACATCACCACGGGGGACACACGTCTACATAAACACGGGGGACACACGTCTACATCACCACGGGGGACACACGTCTACATAAACACGGGGGACACACGTCTACATCACCACGGGGGACGCACGTCTGCATCACCACGTCTACATCACCACGTCTACATCACCACGGGGGACACAGGTCTACATCACCACGGGGGACACACGTCTACATCACCACGGGGGACACACGTCTATATCACCACGGGGGACACACGTCTACATCACCACGGGGGACACACGTCTACTTCACCACGGGGGACGCACGTCTACATCACCACATCTACATCACCACGTCTACATCACCACGGGGGACACACGTCTACATCACCACGGAGGGCACACGTCTACATCACCACGGGGGAAACACGTCTACATCACCGCGGGGGACACACGTCTACATCACCACGGGGACACACGTCTACATCACCACGTCTACATCACCACGAGGGACACACGTCTACATCGTCACGGGGAACGCACTTCTACATCACCACGTCTACATCACCACGGGAGACACACGTCTACATCACCACGGGGGACACACGTCTACATCACCACGTCTACATCACCACGTCTACATCACCACGGGGGACACACGTCTACATCACCACGGGGGGCACACGTCTACATCACCACGGGGGAAACACGTCTACATCACCACGGGGGACACACGTCTACATCACCACGGGGGACACACGTCTACATCGTCACGGGGAACGCTCTTCTACATCACCACGTCTACATCACCACGGGGGACACACGTCTACATCACCACGGGGGACGCACGTCTACATCACCACGTCTACATCACCACGTCTACATCACCACGGGGGACACACGTCTACATCACCACGGGGGGCACACGTCTACATCACCACGGGGGAAACACGTCTACATCACAACGGGGGACACACGTCTACATCACCACGGGGACACACGTCTACATCACCACGTCTACATCACCACGAGGGACACACGTCTACATCGTCACGGGGAACGCACTTCTACATCACCACGTCTACATCACCACGGGAGACACACGTCTACATCATCACGGAGGACGCACGTCTAAATCACCACGGGTGACACACGTCTACATAACCACGGGGGACACACGTCCACATCACCACGAGGGACACACGTCTACATCACCACGGGCGACACCCGTCTACATCACCACGGGGGGACAAACGTCTACATCGTCACGGGGAACGCACTTCTACATCACCACGGGGGACACACGTCTACATCACCACCGACGTGACACGTCTACATCACCACGAGGGACACACGTCTACATCGTCACGGGGAACGCACTTCTACATCACCACGTCTACATCACCACGGGGGACACACGTCTACATCGTCACGGGGAACGCACTTCTACATCACCACGTCTACATCACCACGGGGGACACACGTCTACATCACCACGGGGGACGCACGTCTACATCACTACGTCTACATCACCACGTCTACATCACCACGGGGGACACACGTCTACATCACCACGGGGGGCACACGTCTACATCACCACGGGGGAAACACGTCTACATCTCCACGGGGGACACACGTCTACATCACCACGGGGACACACGTCTACATCAGCACGTCTACATCACCACGAGGGACACACGTCTACATCGTCACGGGGAACGCACTTCTACATCACCACGTCTACATCACCACGTCTACATCACCACGGGAGACACACGTCTACATCATCACAGAGGACGCACGTCTAAATCACCACGGGAGACACACGTCCACATCATCACGAGGGACACACGTCTACATAACCAAGGGGGACACACGTCCACATCACCACGAGGGACACACGTCTACATCACCACGGGGGGACAAACGTCTACATCGTCACGGGGAACGCACTTCTACATCACCACGGGGGACATACGTCTACATCACCACCGACGTGACACGTCTACATCACCACGAGGGACACACGTCTACATCGTCACGGGGAACGCACTTCTACATCACCACGTCTACATCACCACGGGGGACACACGTCTACATCGTCACGGGGAACGCACTTCTACATCACCACGTCTACATCACCACGGGGGACACACGTCTACATCACCACGGGGGACGCACGTCTACATCACCACGTCTACATCACCACGTCTACATCACCACGGGGGACACACGTCTACATCACCACGGGGGGCACACGTCTACATCACCACGGGGGAAACACGTCTACATCACCACGGGGGACACACGTCTACATCACCACGGGGACACACGTCTACATCACCACGTCTACATCACCACGAGGGACACACGTCTACATCGTCACGGGGAACGCACTTCTACATCACCACGTCTACATCACCACGGGGGACACACGTCTACATCGTCACGGGGAACGCACTTCTACATCACCACGTCTACATCACCACGGGGGACACACGTCTACATCACCACGGGGGACGCACGTCTACATCACCACGTCTACATCACCACGTCTACATCACCACGGGGGACACACGTCTACATCACCACGGGGGGCACACGTCTACATCACCACGGGGGAAACACGTCTACATCTCCACGGGGGACACACGTCTACATCACCACGGGGACACACGTCTACATCAGCACGTCTACATCACCACGAGGGACACACGTCTACATCGTCACGGGGCACGCACTTCTACATCACCACGTCTACATCACCACGTCTACATCACCACGGGAGACACACGTCTACATCATCACGGAGGACGCACGTCTAAATCACCACGGGAGACACACGTCCACATCACCACGGGGGACGCACGTCTACATCACCACGTCTACATCACCACGTCTACATCACCACGGGGGACACACGTCTACATCACCACGGGGGGCACACGTCTACATCACCACGGGGGAAACACGTCTACATCTCCACGGGGGACACACGTCTACATCACCACGGGGACACACGTCTACATCAGCACGTCTACATCACCACGAGGGACACACGTCTACATCGTCACGGGGCACGCACTTCTACATCACCACGTCTACATCACCACGTCTACATCACCACGGGAGACACACGTCTACATCATCACGGAGGACGCACGTCTAAATCACCACGGGAGACACACGTCCACATCACCACGGGTGACACTCGTCTACATCACCGCGGGGGACACACGTCCACATCACCACGAGGGACACACGTCTACATCACCACGGGGGACACCCGTCTACATCACCACGGGGGGACAAACGTCTACATCGTCACGGGGAACGCACTTCTACATCACCACGGGGGACACACGTCTACATCACCACCGACGTGACACGTCTACATCACCACGAGGGACACACGTCTACATCGTCACGGGGAACGCACTTCTACATCACCACGTCTACATCACCACGGGGGACACACGTCTACATCGTCACGGGGAACGCACTTCTACATCACCACGTCTACATCACCACGGGGGACACACGTCTACATCACCACGGGGGACGCACGTCTACATCACCACGTCTACATCACCACGTCTACATCACCACGGGGGACACACGTCTACATCACCACGGGGGGCACACGTCTACATCACCACGGGGGAAACACGTCTACATCACCACGGGGGACACACGTCTACATCACCACGGGGACACACGTCTACATCACCACGTCTACATCACCACGAGGGACACACGTGTACATCGTCACGGGGAACGCACTTCTGCATCACCACGTCTACATCACCACGTCTACATCATCACGTGGGACACACGTCTACATCACCACGGGGGGCACACGTCTACATCACCACGGGGGAAACACGTCTACATCACCACGGGGGACACACGTCTACATCACCACGGGGACACACGTCTACATCACCACGTCTACATCATCACGGGGGGCACACGTCTACATCACCACGGGGGAAACACGTCTACATCACCACGGGGGACACACGTCTACATCACCACGGAGACACACGTCTACGTCATCACGGAGGACGCACGTCTAAATCACCACTGGAGACACACGTCCACATCACCACGGGGGGACAAACGTCTACATCGTCACGGGGAACGCACTTCTACATCACCACGGGGGACACACGTCTACATCACCACCGACGTGACACGTCTACATCACCACGAGGGACACACGACTACATCACCACGGGGGACACACGTCCACATCACCACGAGGGACACACGTCTACATCGCCACGGGGGAGTCACGTCTACATCACCACGGGTGACACACGTCTACATAACCACGGGGGACACACGTCCACATCACCACGAGGGACACACGTCTACATCACTAGGGGGGACACACGTCTACATCACCAGAAGGACACGCGTCTACATCACCATGGCGGACACACGTCTACATCACTACGGGAGACACACGTCTACATCACCACGGGGGACACACGTCTACATCACCACGGGGGACACACGTCTACATCACCACATGGGACACACGTCTACGTCATCACGGGGGAAACAAGTCTACATCACCACGGGGAACACAAGTCTACATCCCCACGGGGGACACACGTCTACATCACCACAAGGGACACACGTCTACCTCACCAAGAGGGACACACGTCTACATCCCCACGGGGGAAACAAGTCTACATCACCACGGGGGACACACGTCTACATCACCACATGGGACACACGTCTACATCACCACGGGGGACACGTCTACATCCCCACTGGGGACACACGTCTAAATCACCACGGTGGACACACGTTTACATCACCACGTCTACATAACCACGGAGGACACACGTCTACATCACCACGGAAGACACACGTCTACATCAGCACGGCGGACACACATCTACATAACCACGGGGGGCACACGTCTACATCACCACGGGGGACACAAGTCTACATCACCACGAGGGACACACGTCTACATCATCACGGGGGGCACGCGTCTACGTCACCACGGGGGACACACGTCTACACCACCGCCGGGGACACACGTCTACATCACCACGGGGGGCACACGTCTACATCTCTACGGGGGATACACGTCTACATCACCACGGGGGACACACGTCTACATCACCACGCGGGACACACGTCTACATCACCACGCGGGACACACGTCTACATCACCACGGGGGGCACACGTCTACATCTCTACGGGGGACACACGTCTACATAACCACGGGGGACACACGTCTACACCACCACGGTGAACACACATCCACATAACCATAGGGGGCACACGTCTACATCACCACGGGGGACACACGTCTACATCACCACGGTGAACACACATCTACATAACCATAGGGCGCACACGTCTACATCACCACGGGGGACAGACGTCTACATCACCAAGAGGGACACACGTCTACATCACCACGGGGGACACATCTCTACATCACCACAGGGGACACACGTCTACATCACCACGTCTATATCACCTCGGGGGACAGACGTCTACATCAGCACGAGGGACACACGTCTACATTACCACGGGGGACACACGTCCACATCACCACGAGGGACACACGTCTACATCGCCACGGGGGAGTCACGTCTACATCACCACGGGTGACACACGTCTACATAACCACGGGGGACACACGTCCACATCACCACGAGGGACACACGTCTACATCACTAGGGGGGACACACGTCTACATCACCAGAAGGACACACGTCTACATCACCACGGGGGGCACACGTCTACATCACCACGGGGGAAACACGTCTACATCACAACGGGGGACACACGTCTACATCACCACGGGGACACACGTCTACATCACAACGTCTACATCACCACGAGGGACACACGTCTACATCGTCACGGGGAACGCACTTCTACATCACCACGTCTACATCACCACGGGAGACACACGTCTACATCATCACGGAGGACGCACGTCTAAATCACCACGGGTGACACACGTCTACATAACCACGGGGAACACACGTCCACATCACCACGAGGGACACACGTCTACATCACCACGGGCGACACCCGTCTACATCACCACGGGGGGACAAACGTCTACATCGTCACGGGGAACGCACTTCTACATCACCACGGGGGACACACGTCTACATCACCACCGACGTGACACGTCTACATCACCACGAGGGACACACGTCTACATCGTCACGGGGAACGCACTTCTACATCACCACGTCTACATCACCACGGGGGACACACGTCTACATCGTCACGGGGAACGCACTTCTACATCACCACGTCTACATCACCACGGGGGACACACGTCTACATCACCACGGGGGACGCACGTCTACATCACTACGTCTACATCACCACGTCTACATCACCACGGGGGACACACGTCTACATCACCACGGGGGGCACACGTCTACATCACCACGGGGGAAACACGTCTACATCTCCACGGGGGACACACGTCTACATCACCACGGGGACACACGTCTACATCAGCACGTCTACATCACCACGAGGGACACACGTCTACATCGTCACGGGGAACGCACTTCTACATCACCACGTCTACATCACCACGTCTACATCACCACGGGAGACACACGTCTACATCATCACAGAGGACGCACGTCTAAATCACCACGGGAGACACACGTCCACATCATCACGAGGGACACACGTCTACATCACCACGGGTGACACACGTCTACATAACCAAGGGGGACACACGTCCACATCACCACGAGGGACACACGTCTACATCACCACGGGGGACACCCGTCTACATCACCACGGGGGGACAAACGTCTACATCGTCACGGGGAACGCACTTCTACATCACCACGGGGGACATACGTCTACATCACCACCGACGTGACACGTCTACATCACCACGAGGGACACACGTCTACATCGTCACGGGGAACGCACTTCTACATCACCACGTCTACATCACCACGGGGGACACACGTCTACATCGTCAGGGGGAACGCACTTCTACATCACCACGTCTACATCACCACGGGGGACACACGTCTACATCACCACGGGGGACGCACGTCTACATCACCACGTCTACATCACCACGTCTACATCACCACGGGGGACACACGTCTACATCACCACGGGGGGCACACGTCTACATCACCACGGGGGAAACACGTCTACATCACCACGGGGGACACACGTCTACATCACCACGGGGACACACGTCTACATCACCACGTCTACATCACCACGAGGGACACACGTCTACATCGTCACGGGGAACGCACTTCTACATCACCACGTCTACATCACCACGGGGGACACACGTCTACATCGTCACGGGGAACGCACTTCTACATCACCACGTCTACATCACCACGGGGGACACACGTCTACATCACCACGGGGGACGCACGTCTACATCACCACGTCTACATCACCACGTCTACATCACCACGGGGGACACACGTCTACATCACCACGGGGGGCACACGTCTACATCACCACGGGGGAAACACGTCTACATCTCCACGGGGGACACACGTCTACATCACCACGGGGACACACGTCTACATCAGCACGTCTACATCACCACGAGGGACACACGTCTACATCGTCACGGGGCACGCACTTCTACATCACCACGTCTACATCACCACGTCTACATCACCACGGGAGACACACGTCTACATCATCACGGAGGACGCACGTCTAAATCACCACGGGAGACACACGTCCACATCACCACGGGTGACACTCGTCTACATCACCGCGGGGGACACACGTCCACATCACCACGAGGGACACACGTCTACATCACCACGGGGGACACCCGTCTACATCACCACGGGGGGACAAACGTCTACATCGTCACGGGGAACGCACTTCTACATCACCACGGGGGACACACGTCTACATCACCACCGACGTGACACGTCTACATCACCACGAGGGACACACGTCTACATCGTCACGGGGAACGCACTTCTACATCACCACGTCTACATCACCACGGGGGACACACGTCTACATCGTCACGGGGAACGCACTTCTACATCACCACGTCTACATCACCACGGGGGACACACGTCTACATCACCACGGGGGACGCACGTCTACATCACCACGTCTACATCACCACGTCTACATCACCACGGGGGACACACGTCTACATCACCACGGGGGACGCACGTCTACATCACCACGTCTACATCACCACGTCTACATCACCACGGGGGACACACGTCTACATCACCACGGGGGGCACACGTCTACATCACCACGGGGGAAACACGTCTACATCACCACGGGGGACACACGTCTACATCACCACGGGGACACACGTCTACATCACCACGTCTACATCACCACGAGGGACACACGTCTACATCGTCACGGGGAACGCACTTCTACATCACCACGTCTACATCACCACGGGGGACACACGTCTACATCGTCACGGGGAACGCACTTCTACATCACCACGTCTACATCACCACGGGGGACACACGTCTACATCACCACGGGGGACGCACGTCTACATCACCACGTCTACATCACCACGTCTACATCACCACGGGGGACACACGTCTACATCACCACGGGGGGCACACGTCTACATCACCACGGGGAAAACACGTCTACATCTCCACGGGGGACACACGTCTACATCACCACGGGGACACACGTCTACATCAGCACGTCTACATCACCACGAGGGACACACGTCTACATCGTCACGGGGCACGCACTTCTACATCACCACGTCTACATCACCACGTCTACATCACCACGGGAGACACACGTCTACATCATCACGGAGGACGCACGTCTAAATCACCACGGGAGACACACGTCCACATCACCACGGGTGACACTCGTCTACATCACCGCGGGGGACACACGTCCACATCACCACGAGGGACACACGTCTACATCACCACGGGGGACACCCGTCTACATCACCACGGGGGGACAAACGTCTACATCGTCACGGGGAACGCACTTCTACATCACCACGGGGGACACACGTCTACATCACCACCGACGTGACACGTCTACATCACCACGAGGGACACACGTCTACATCGTCACGGGGAACGCACTTCTACATCACCACGTCTACATCACCACGGGGGACACACGTCTACATCGTCACGGGGAACGCACTTCTACATCACCACGTCTACATCACCACGGGGGACACACGTCTACATCACCACGGGGGACGCACGTCTACATCACCACGTCTACATCACCACGTCTACATCACCACGGGGGACACACGTCTACATCACCACGGGGGGCACACGTCTACATCACCACGGGGGAAACACGTCTACATCACCACGGGGGACACACGTCTACATCACCACGGGGACACACGTCTACATCACCACGTCTACATCACCACGAGGGACACACGTGTACATCGTCACGGGGAACGCACTTCTGCATCACCACGTCTACATCACCACGTCTACATCATCACGTGGGACACACGTCTACATCACCACGGGGGGCACACGTCTACATCACCACGGGGGAAACACGTCTACATCACCACGGGGGACACACGTCTACATCACCACGGGGACACACGTCTACATCACCACGTCTACATCATCACGGGGGGCACACGTCTACATCACCACGGGGGACACACGTCTACACCACCACGGGGGACACACGTCTATATCATCACGGGAGACACACGTCTACATCATCACGGAGGACGCACGTCTACATCATCACGGAGGACGCACGTCTACATCACCACGGGGGACACACGTCTACATCATCACGGAGGACGCACGTCTACATCACCACGGGGGACACACGTCTACATCACCACGGGGGACACACGTCTACATCACAACGGGGGACACACGTCTACATCACCACGGGGGGCACACGTCTACATCACCACGGGGGACACACGTCTACATCACCACGGGTGACACACGTCTACATCACCACGGGGGACACACGTCTACATCACCACGGGGGACACACGTCTACATCACCACGGTGGACACACGTCTACATCACCACGGGGGACACTCGTCTATATCACCACGGGGGACACACGTCTACATCACCACGGGGGACACACGTCTATATCATCACGGGAGACACACGTCTACATCATCACGGAGGACGCACGTCTACATCACCACGGGGGACACACGTCTACATCACCACGGGGGACACACGTCTATATCACCACGGGGGACACACGTCTACATCACCACGGGGGACACACGTCTACATCACCACGGGGGACGCACGTCTACATCACCACGTCTACATCACCACGTCTACATCACCACGGGGGACACACGTCTACATCACCACGGGGGACACACGTCTACATCACCACGGGGGACACACGTCTATATCACCACGGGGGACACACGTCTACATCACCACGGGGGACACACGTCTACATCACCACGGGGGACGCACGTCTACATCACCACGTCTACATCACCACGTCTACATCACCACGGGGGACACACGTCTACATCACCACGGGGGGCACACGTCTACATCACCACGGGGGAAACACGTCTACATCACCACGGGGGACACACGTCTACATCACCACGGGGACACACATCTACATCACCACGTCTACATCACCACGAGGGACACACGTCTACATCGTCACGGGGAACGCACTTCTACATCACCACGTCTACATCACCACGGGAGACACACGTCTACATCACCACGGGGGACATACGTCTACATCACCACGTCTACATCACCACGTCTACATCACCACGGGGGACACACGTCTACATCACCACGGGGGGCACACGTCTACATCACCACGGGGGAAACACGTCTACATCACCACGGGGGACACACGTCTACATCACCACGGGGGACACACGTCTACATCGTCACGGGGAACGCACTTCTACATCACCACGTCTACATCACCACGGGGGACACACGTCTACATCACCAGGGGGGACGCACGTCTACATCACCACGTCTACATCACCACGTCTACATCACCACGGGGGACACACGTCTACATCACCACGGGGGGCACACGTCTACATCACCACGGGGGAAACACGTCTACATCACCACGGGGGACACACGTCTACATCACCACGGGGACACACGTCTACATCACCACGTCTACATCACCACGAGGGACACACGTCTACATCGTCACGGGGAACGCACTTCTACATCACCACGTCTACATCACCACGGGAGACACACGTCTACATCATCACGGAGGACGCACGTCTAAATCACCACGGGTGACACACGTCTACATAACCACGGGGGACACACGTCCACATCACCACGAGGGACACACGTCTACATCACCACGGGGGACACCCGTCTACGTCACCACGGGGGGACAAACGTCTACATCGTCACGGGGAACGCACTTCTACATCACCACGGGGGACACACGTCTACATCACCACCGACGTGACACGTCTACATCACCACGAGGGACACACGTCTACATCGTCACGGGGAACGCACTTCTACATCACCACGTCTACATCACCACGGGGGACACACGTCTACATCGTCACGGGGAACGCACTTCTACATCACCACGTCTACATCACCACGGGGGACACACGTCTACATCACCACGGGGGACGCACGTCTACATCACTACGTCTACATCACCACGTCTACATCACCACGGGGGACACACGTCTACATCACCACGGGGGACGCACGTCTACATCACCACGTCTACATCACCACGTCTACATCACCACGGGGGACACACGTCTACATCACCACGGGGGGCACACGTCTACATCACCACGGGGGAAACACGTCTACATCACCACGGGGGACACACGTCTACATCACCACGGGGACACACGTCTACATCACCACGTCTACATCACCACGAGGGACACACGTCTACATCGTCACGGGGAACGCACTTCTACATCACCACGTCTACATCACCACGGGAGACACACGTCTACATCACCACGGGGGACACACGTCTACATCACCACGTCTACATCACCACGTCTACATCACCACGGGGGACACACGTCTACATCACCACGGGGGGCACACGTCTACATCACCACGGGGGAAACACGTCTACATCACCACGGGGGACACACGTCTACATCACCACGGGGGACACACGTCTACATCGTCACGGGGAACGCACTTCTACATCACCACGTCTACATCACCACGGGGGACACACGTCTACATCACCACGGGGGACGCACGTCTACATCACCACGTCTACATCACCACGTCTACATCACCACGGGGACACACGTCTACATCACCACGGGGGGCACACGTCTACATCACCACGGGGGAAACACGTCTACATCACCACGGGGACACACGTCTACATCACCACGGGGGACACACGTCTACATCACCACGGGGGACACACGTCTACATCACCACGTCTATATCACCACTGAAGACACACGTCTACATTAACACGGGGGACACACGTCTACATCACCACGGGGGACACACGTCTACATCACCACGGGGGACACACGTCTACATCACCACTGGGGACACACGTCTACATCACCACGGGGAACACACGTCTACATCACCACGGGAGACCCACGTCTACATCACCATAGGGGACACACGTCTACATCACCACGTTTACAATACCACTGGGGGCACACGTCTACATCACTACATCTACATCACCACTGGGGACACACGTCTACATCACCACGGGGGACACACGTCTACATCACTACGTCTACATCACCAGGGGGGACACACGTCTACATCACCACGTCTACATCACCACGGGGGACACACGTCTGCATCAGCATGGGGGACACACGTCTACATCACCACGGATGACACACGTCTACATCACCACGGGGGGCACACGTCTACATCACCACGTCTATATCACCACTGGGGACACACGTCTACATTACCACGGGGGACACACGTCTACATCAGCACGGGGTACACACGTCTACATCAGCACGGGGGAGACACGTCTACATCACCACGTCTACAATACCACTGGGGACACACGTCTACATCACCACGTCTATATCACCACTGAAGACACACGTCTACATTAACACGGGGGACACACGTCTATATCACCACGGGGAACACACGTCTACATCACCACGGGGGACACACGTCTACATCACAACGGAGGACACACGTCTATATCACCACGGGGAACACACGTCTACATCACCACGGGGGACAAACGTCTACATCACAACGGAGGACACACGTCTACATCAGCACGGGGGACACACGTCTATATCACCACGGGGAACACACGTCTACATCACCACGGGGGACACACGTCTACATCACAACGGAGGACACACGTCTACATCAGCACGGGGGACACACGTCTACATCACCACGGGGGGCACACGTCTACATCACCACGTCTATATCACCACTGGGGACACACGTCTACATCACCACGGGGGGCACACGTCTACATCACCACGTCTATATCACCACTGGGGACACACGTCTACATTACCACGGGGGACACACGTCTACATCACCAAGGGGGACACACGTCTACATCACCACGGAGAACACACATCTACACCACCACATGGGCCACACATCTACATCACCACGGGGGGCACACGTCTACATCAACACGGGGGACACACATCTACATCACCACGAGGGACACACGTCTACATCACCAAGGGGGACACCCGTCTACATCACCACGGGGGACACACCTCTACATCACCACGGGAGACACACGTCTACATCAACACGGGGGACACACATCTACATCACCACGAGGGACACACGTCTACATCACCAAGGGGGACACCCGTCTACATCACCACGGGGGACACACCTCTACATCACCACGGCGGACACACATCTACATAACCACTGGAGACACACGTCTACATCTCTATGGGTGGCACACGTCTACATCACCACGGTGGACACACGTCTACATCACCACGGGGGACACACGTCTACATCACCACGGGGGACACACGTCTACATCACCACGGGGGACACACGTTTACATCACCACGGGGGACACACGTCTCCATCACCACGGGGGACACACGTCTACATCACCACGGGGGACACACGTGTACACCTCTACTGGGGACACACGTCTACATCACCACGGTGGACACACGTCTACATCACCACGGAGGACACACGTCTACATCACCACGGGAGACACACGTCTACATCAACACGGGGGACACACGTCTACATCACCATGGGAGACACACGTCTACATCAACACGGGGGGCACACATCTACATCACCACGAGGGACACACGTCTACATCACCAAGGGGGACACCCGTCTACATCACCACGGGGGACACACCTCTACATCACCACGGGGGACACACATCTACATAACCACTGGGGACACACGTCTACATCACCACGGGGGGCACACGTCTACATCAACACGGGGGACACACATCTACATCACCACGAGGGACACACGTCTACATCAGCAAGGGGGACACCCGTCTACATCACCACGGGGGACACACCTCTACATCACCACGGGGGACACACATCTACATAACCACTGGGGACACACGTCTACATCTCTACGGGGGACACACGTCTACATCACCACGGAGGACACACGTCTACATCACCACGGGAGACACACGTCTACATCAACACTGGGGACACACGTCTACATCACCACGGGGGGCACACGTCTACATCAACACGGGGGACACACATCTACATCACCACGAGGGACACACGTCTACATCACCAAGGGGGACACCCGTCTACATCACCACGGGGGACACACCTCTACATCACCACGGGGGACACACGTCTATATCATCACGGGAGACACACGTCTACATCATCACGGAGGACGCACGTCTACATCATCACGGAGGACGCACGTCTACATCACCACGGGGGACACACGTCTACATCATCACGGAGGACGCACGTCTACATCACCACGGGGGACACACGTCTACATCACCACGGGGGACACACGTCTACATCACCACGGGGGACACACGTCTACATCACCACGGGGCGCACACGTCTACATCACCACGGGGGACACACGTCTACACCACCACGGGGGACACACGTCTATATCATCACGGGAGACACACGTCTACATCATCACGGAGGACGCACGTCTACATCATCACGGAGGACGCACGTCTACATCACCACGGAGGACACACGTCTACATCATCACGGAGGACGCACGTCTACATCACCACGGGGGACACACGTCTACATCACCACGGGGGACACACGTCTACATCACAACGGGGGACACACGTCTACATCACCACGGGGGGCACACGTCTACATCACCACGGGGGACACACGTCTACATCACCACGGGGGACACACGTCTACATCACCACGGGGGACACACGTCTACATCACCACGGGGGACACACGTCTACATCACCACGGTGGACACACGTCTACATCACCACGGGGGACACTCGTCTATATCACCACGGGGGACACACGTCTACATCACCACGGGGGACACACGTCTATATCATCACGGGAGACACACGTCTACATCATCACGGAGGACGCACGTCTACATCACCACGGGGGACACACGTCTACATCACCACGGGGGACACACGTCTATATCACCACGGGGGACACACGTCTACATCACCACGGGGGACACACGTCTACATCACCACGGGGGACGCACGTCTACATCACCACGTCTACATCACCACGTCTACATCACCACGGGGGACACACGTCTACATCACCACGGGGGACACACGTCTACATCACCACGGGGGACACACGTCTATATCACCACGGGGGACACACGTCTACATCACCACGGGGGACACACGTCTACATCACCACGGGGGACGCACGTCTACATCACCACGTCTACATCACCACGTCTACATCACCACGGGGGACACACGTCTACATCACCACGGAGGGCACACGTCTACATCACCACGGGGGAAACACGTCTACATCACCACGGGGGACACACGTCTACATCACCACGGGGACACACATCTACATCACCACGTCTACATCACCACGAGGGACACACGTCTACATCGTCACGGGGAACGCACTTCTACATCACCACGTCTACATCACCACGGGAGACACACGTCTACATCACCACGGGGGACATACGTCTACATCACCACGTCTACATCACCACGTCTACATCACCACGGGGGACACACGTCTACATCACCACGGGGGGCACACGTCTACATCACCACGGGGGAAACACGTCTACATCACCACGGGGGACACACGTCTACATCACCACGGGGGACACACGTCTACATCGTCACGGGGAACGCACTTCTACATCACCACGTCTACATCACCACGGGGGACACACGTCTACATCACCACGGGGGACGCACGTCTACATCACCACGTCTACATCACCACGTCTACATCACCACGGGGGACACACGTCTACATCACCACGGGGGGCACACGTCTACATCACCACGGGGGAAACACGTCTACATCACCACGGGGGACACACGTCTACATCACCACGGGGACACACGTCTACATCACCACGTCTACATCACCACGAGGGACACACGTCTACATCGTCACGGGGAACGCACTTCTACATCACCACGTCTACATCACCACGGGTGACACACGTCTACATAACCACGGGGGACACACGTCCACATCACCACGAGGGACACACGTCTACATCACCACGGGGGACACCCGTCTACATCACCACGGGGGGACAAACGTCTACATCGTCACGGGGAACGCACTTCTACATCACCACGGGGGACACACGTCTACATCACCACCGACGTGACACGTCTACATCACCACGAGGGACACACGTCTACATCGTCACGGGGAACGCACTTCTACATCACCACGTCTACATCACCACGGGGGACACACGTCTACATCGTCACGGGGAACGCACTTCTACATCACCACGTCTACATCACCACGGGGGACACACGTCTACATCACCACGGGGGACGCACGTCTACATCACTACGTCTACATCACCACGTCTACATCACCACGGGGGACACACGTCTACATCACCACGGGGGACGCACGTCTACATCACCACGTCTACATCACCACGTCTACATCACCACGGGGGACACACGTCTACATCACCACGGGGGGCACACGTCTACATCACCACGGGGGAAACACGTCTACATCACCACGGGGGACACACGTCTACATCACCACGGGGACACACGTCTACATCACCACGTCTACATCACCACGAGGGACACACGTCTACATCGTCACGGGGAATGCACTTCTACATCACCACGTCTACATCACCACGGGAGACACACGTCTACATCACCACGGGGGACACACGTCTACATCACCACGTCTACATCACCACGTCTACATCACCACGGGGGACACACGTCTACATCACCACGGGGGGCACACGTCTACATCACCACGGGGGAAACACGTCTACATCACCACGGGGGACACACGTCTACATCACCACGGGGGACACACGTCTACATCGTCACGGGGAACGCACTTCTACATCACCACGTCTACATCACCACGGGGGACACACGTCTACATCACCACGGGGGACGCACGTCTACATCACCACGTCTACATCACCACGTCTACATCACCACGGGGGACACACGTCTACATCACCACGGGGGGCACACGTCTACATCACCACGGGGGAAACACGTCTACATCACCACGGGGACACACGTCTACATCACCACGGGGGACACACGTCTACATCACCACGGGGGACACACGTCTACATCACCACGTCTATATCACCACTGAAGACACACGTCTACATTAACACGGGGGACACACGTCTACATCACCACGGGGGACACACGTCTACATTACCACGGGGGACACACGTCTACATCACCACGTCTATATCACCACTGGGGACACACGTCTACATCACCACGGGGGGCACACGTCTACATCACCACGTCTATATCACCACTGGGGACACACGTCTACATTACCACGGGGGACACACGTCTACATCACCACGGGGTACACACGTCTACATCAGCACGGGGGAGACACGTCTACATCACCACGTCTACAATACCACTGGGGACACACGTCTACATCACCACGTCTATATCACCACTGAAGACACACGTCTACATTAACACGGGGGACACACGTCTACATCACCACGGGGGACACACGTCTACATCACCACGGGGGACACACGTCTACATCAGCACGGGGGACACACGTCTAGATCACCACGGGGGACCCACGTCTACGTCACCACAGGGGACACACGTCTACATCACCACGTCTACAATACCACTGGGGACACACGTCTACATCACCACTGGGGACACACGTCTACATCACCACGGGGGACACACGTCTACATCACCACGGGGGACCCACGTGTACGTCACCACAGGGGACACACGTCTACATCACCACGTCTACAATACCACTGGGGACACACGTCTACATCACCACTGGGGACACACGTCTACATCACCACTGGGGACACACGTCTACATCACAACGGGGGACACACGTATACATCACCACAGGGGAAACACGTCTAAATCACCACGTCTACATCACCACTGGGGACACACGTCTACATCACCACGTCTATATCACCACTGGGGACACACGTTTACATCACCTTGGGGGAAACATGTCTACATCACAACGGGGACAGATGTCTACATCACCAAGGGGGACACACGTCTACATTACCAAGCGGGACACATATCTACATCACGACGTCTACATCACCACGGGGGACACACGTCTACATCACCATGGGGGACACACGTCTACATCACCACGTCTACATCCCCACGGGGGACACACGTCTACATCACCATGGGGGCACACGTCTACATCACCACGGGGGACACACGTCTACATCACCACCGGGGACACACGTCTACCTCACCACGGGGGACACACGTCTACATCACCACGGGGGACACACGTCTACATCACCACGGGGGACACACGTCTACCTCACCACGGGGGACACACGTCTACATCCCCACGGGGGACACACGTCTACATCACCAAGGGGGACACACGTCTACATTACCAAGCGGGACACATATCTACATCACCACGTCTACATCACCACGGGGGACACACGTCTACATCACCAAGGGGGACACACGTCTACATCACCATGGGGGACATACGTCTATATCACCACTTCTACATCACCACGGGGGACACACGTTTACATCACCACCGGGGACACACGTCTACATCACCACGGGAGACACACGTCTACATCACCACGGGGGACACACGTCTATATCCCCTCGGGGGACACACGTCTACATCACTACGAAGGATACACGTCTACATCACTATGAAGGATACACGTCTACATCGCCAAGGGGGACACACGTCTACATCACCACGGGGGACACACGTGTACATCACCACGGGGGACACATGTCTACATCACCACGGGTGACACACATCTACATCACCAAGGGGGACACACGTTAACATCACCAGGGAGACACACGTCTACATCACCACGGGGGACACACGTCTACATCACCACGGAGAACACAAGTCTACACCACCACGGGGGAAACACGTCTCCATCACCACGGGGGACACACGTCTACATCACCACGGGGACACACGTCTACATCACCACGGGGGACACACGTCTACATCACCACGGGGGACAAAACGCCTACATCACCACGGGGGACACACGTCTACATCACCACGGGGGACACACGTCTACATCACCACGGGGGGCACACGTCTACATCACCACGGGGGACACACGTCTAAATCACCACGGGGGACAAAACGCCAGCATCACCACGGGGGACACACGTCTACATCACCACAGGGGAAACACGTCTAAATCACCACGTCTACATCACCACGGGGGACACACGTCTACATCACCACGGGGGACACACGTCTACATCACCACGGGGGGCACACGTCTACATCACCACTGGGGACACACGTCTACATCACCACGGGGGACAAAACGCCAACATCACCACGGGGGACACACGTCTACATCACCACAGGGGAAACACGTCTAAATCACCACGTCTACATCACCACTGGGGACACACGTCTACATCACCACGTCTACATCACCACTGGGGACACACGTTTACATCACCTTGGGGGAAACATGCCTACATCACAACGGGGACAGACGTCTACATCACCAAGGGGGACACACGTCTACATTACCAAGCGGGACACATATCTACATCACCACGTCTACATCACCAAGGGGGACACACGTCTACAGCACCAAGGGGGACACACGTCTACATCACCATGGGGGACACACGTCTATATCACCACGTCTACGTCACCACGGGGGACACACGTCTACATCACCACGGGGGGCACACGTCTACATCACCACGGGGGACACACGTCTACATCACCACCGGGGACACACGTCTACCTCACCACAGGGGAAACACGTCTACATCACCACGGGGGACACACGTCTACATCCCCACGGGGGACACACGTCTACCTCACCACGGGGGACACACGTCTACATTACAAAGCGGGACACATATCTACATCACCACGTCTACATCACCGCGGGGGACACACGTCTACATCACCAAGGGGGACACACGTCTACATCACCATGGGGGACACACGTCTATATCACCACGGGGGACACATGTCTACATCACCACGGGTGACACACGTCTACATCACCAAGGGGGACACACGTTAACATCACCACGGAGACACACGTCTACATCACCACGGGGGACACACGTCTACATCACCACGGGGGACACACCTCTACATCACCACATGGGACACACGTCTACGTCATCACGGGGGAAACAAGTCTACATCACCACGGGGAACACAAGTCTACATCACCACGGGGGACACACGTCTACATCACCACGGGGGACACACGACTACATCACTACGGGGGACACACGTCTACATCACCACGGGGGACAAAACGCCAACATCGCCACGGGGGACACACGTCTCCATCACCACGGGGGACACACGTCTACATCACCACGGGGGACACACGTCTACATCACCACGGAGAACACACGTCTACATCATCACGGGGGACACACGTCTACATCACCACGGGGACACACGTCTACATCACCACGGGGGACACACGTCTACATCCCCACGGGGGACAAAACGCCTACATCACCACGGGAGACACACGTCTACATCACCACGGGGGACACACGTCTACATCACCACGGGGGACACACGACTACATCACTACGGGGGACACACGTCTACATCACCACGGGGGACAAAACGTCAACATCACCACGGGGGCACACGTCTACATCACCGCGGGGGACACACGTCTACATCACCACGGGGACACACGTCTACATCACCACGGGGGGCACACGTGTACATCACCACGGGGTACCAAACGCCTACATCACCACGGGGGACACACGTCTACATCACCACGGGGGACACACGTCTACATCACCACGGGGGACACACGTCTACATCACCACGGGGGACACACGTCTACATCACCACGGGGGACAAAACGCCTACATCACCACGGGGGGCACACGTCTGCATCACTACGGGGACACACGTCTACATCACCACGGGGGACACACGTCTACATCACCACGGGGGACAAAACGCCTACATCACCACGGGGGACACACGTCTACATCACCACGGGAGACACACGTCTACATCACCAGTGGAGACACACATCTGCATCACCATGTCTACATCACCAAGGGGGACACACGTCTACATAACCACGGGGGGCACACGTCTACATCACCACGGGGGACACACGTCTACATCACCACGGGGGACACACGTCTACATCGCCAAGGGGGACACACGTCTACATCACTAGGGGGGACACACGTCTACATCACCAGAAGGACACGCGTCTACATCACCACGGCGGACACACGTCTACATCACTACGGGAGACACACGTCTACATCACCACGGGGGACACACGTCTACATCACCACGGGGGACACACGTCTACATCACCACATGGGACACACGTCTACGTCATCACGGGGGAAACAAGTCTACATCACCACGGGGAACACAAGTCTACATCCCCACGGGGGACACACGTCTACATCACCACGGGGGACACACGTCTACATCACCACGGGGGACACGTCTACATCACCACGGGGGCCACACGTCTAAATCACCACGGAAGACACACGTCTACATCAGCACGGCGGACACACATCTACATAACCACGGGGGGCACACGTCTACATTACCACGGAGAACACACGTCTACATCACCACGGGGGACACACGTCTACATCACCACGGGGACACACGTCTACTTCACCACGGGGGACACACGTCTACATCACCACGGGGGACACACGTCAACATCACCACGGGGGCCACACGTCTACATCACCACTGGGGACAGACGTCTACATCAGCACGGCGGACACACATCTACATAACAACGGCGGACACACATCTACATAACCACTGGGGACACACGTCTACATTACCACGGGGGACACACGTCTAAATCACCACGGAAGACACACGTCTACATCAGCACGGCGGACACACATCTACATAACCACGGCGGACACACATCTACATAACCACTGGGGACACACGTCTACATAACCACGGGGGGCACACGTCTACATTACCACGGAGGACACACGTCTAAATCACCATGGAAGACACACGTCTACATCAGCACGGCGGACACACATCTACATAACCACGGCGGACACACATCTACATAACCACTGGGGACACACGTCTACATCACCACGGGGGACACACGTCTACATCACCACGGGGGACACACATCTACATAACCACGGGGGGCACACGTCTACATCACCACGAGGGACACACGTCTACATCACCACGGGGGGCACGCGTCTACGTCACCACGGGGGACACACGTCTACACCACCACAGGGGACACACGTCTACATCCCCACGGGGGGCACACGTCTACATCTCTGCGGGGGACACACGTCTACATCACCACGGGGGACACACGTCTACATCACCACGGGGGGCACACGTCTACATCTCTACGGGGGACACACGTCTACATCACCACGGGGGACACACGTCTACATCACCACGCGGGACACACGCCTACATCACCACGGGGGGCACACGTCTACATCTCTACGGGGGACACACGTCTACATAACAACGGGGGACACACGTCTACACCACCACGGTGAACACACATCTACATAACCATAGGGGGCACACGTCTACATCACCACGGGGGACACACGTCTACATCACCACGGTGAACACACATCTACATAACCATAGGGGGCACACGTCTACATCACCACGGGGGACAGACGTTTACATCACCAAGAGGGACACACGTCTACATCAGCACGGGGGACACATCTGTACATCACCACAGGGGACACACGTCTACATCACCACGTCTATATCACCTCGGGGGACAGACGTCTACATCAGCACGAGGGCACACGTCTACATCACCACGGGGGACACACGTCTACATCACCAAGGGGGACACACGTCTACATCACCACGGAGAACACACATCTACACCACCACATGGGCCACACATCTACATCACCACGGGGGGCACACGTCTACATCAACACGGGGGACACACATCTACATCACCACGAGGGACACACGTCTACATCAGGAAGGGGGACACCCGTCTACATCACCACGGGGGACACACCTCTACATCACCACGGGAGACACACGTCTACATCAACACGGGGGACACACATCTACATCACCACGAGGGACACACGTCTACATCACCAAGGGGGACACCCGTCTACATCACCACGGGGGACACACCTCTACATCACCACGGGGGACACACATCTACATAACCACTGGAGACACACGTCTACATCTCTATGGGTGGCACACGTCTACATCACCACGGTGGACACACGTCTACATCACCACGGGGGACACACGTCTACATCACCACGGGGGACACACGTCTACATCACCACGGGGGACACACGTTTACATCACCACGGGGGACACACGTCTCCATCACCACGGGGGACACACGTCTACATCACCACGGGGGACACACGTGTACACCTCTACTGGGGACACACGTCTACATCACCACGGTGGACACACGTCTACATCACCACGGAGGACACACGTCTACATCACCACGGGAGACACACGTCTACATCAACACGGGGGACACACGTCTACATCACCATGGGAGACACACGTCTACATCAACACGGGGGGCACACATCTACATCACCACGAGGGACACACGTCTACATCACCAAGGGGGACACCCGTCTACATCACCACGGGGGACACACCTCTACATCACCACGGGGGACACACATCTACATAACCACTGGGGACACACGTCTACATCACCACGGGGGGCACACGTCTACATCAACACGGGGGACACACATCTACATCACCACGAGGGACACACGTCTACATCAGCAAGGGGGACACCCGTCTACATCACCACGGGGGACACACCTCTACATCACCACGGGGGACACACATCTACATAACCACTGGGGACACACGTCTACATCACCACGGGGGACACACGTCTACATCACCACGGAGGACACACGTCTACATCACCACGGGAGACACACGTCTACATCAACACTGGGGACACACGTCCACATCACCACGGGGGGCACACGTCTACATCAACACGGGGGACACACATCTACATCACCACGAGGGACACACATCTACATCACCAAGGGGGACACCCGTCTACATCACCACGGGGGACACACCTCTACATCACCACGGGGGACACACGTCTATATCATCACGGGAGACACACGTCTACATCATCACGGAGGACGCACGTCTACATCATCACGGAGGACGCACGTCTACATCACCACGGGGGACACACGTCTACATCATCACGGAGGACGCACGTCTACATCACCACGGGGGACACACGTCTACATCACCACGGGGGACACACGTCTACATCACCACGGGGGACACACGTCTACATCACCACGGGGGGCACACGTCTACATCACCACGGGGGACACACGTCTACACCACCACGGCGGACACACGTCTATATCATCACGGGAGACACACGTCTACATCATCACGGAGGACGCACGTCTACATCATCACGGAGGACGCACGTCTACATCACCACGGAGGACACACGTCTACATCATCACGGAGGACGCACGTCTGCATCACCACGGGGGACACACGTCTACATTACCACGGGGGACACACGTCTACATCACAACAGGGGACACACGTCTACATCACCACGGGGGGCACACGTCTACATCACCACGGGGGACACACGTCTACATCACCACGGGGGACACACGTCTACATCACCACGGTGGACACACGTCTACATCACCACGGGGGACACACGTCTATATCACCACGGGGGACACACGTCTACATCACCACGGGGGACACACGTCTATATCATCACGGGAGACACACGTCTACATCATCACGGAGGACGCACGTCTACATCACCACGGGGGACACACGTCTACATCACCACGGGGGACACACGTCTATATCACCACGGGGGACGCACGTCTACATCACCACGGGGGACACACGTCTACATCACCACGGGGGACACACGTCTACATCACCACGGGGACACACGTCTACATCACCACGTCTACATCACCACGAGGGACACACGTCTACATCGTCACGGGGGAAACACGTCTACATCACCACGGCGGACACACGTCTACATCACTACGGGAGACACACGTCTACATCACCACATGGGACACACGTCTACGTCATCACGGGGGAAACAAGTCTACATCACCACGGGGAACACAAGTCTACATCCCCACGGGGGACACACGTCTACATCACCACAAGGGACACACGTCTACCTCACCAAGAGGGACACACGTCTACATCCCCACGGGGGAAACAAGTCTACATCACCACGGAGGACACACGTCTACATCACCACATGGGACACACGTCTACATCACCACGGGGGTCACGTCTACATCACCACTGGGGACATACGTCTAAATCACCACGGTGGACACACGTTTACATCACCACGTCTACATAACCACGGGGGACACACGTCTACATCACCACGGAAGACACACGTCTACATCAGCACGGCGGACACACATCTACATAACCACGGGGGGCACACGTCTACGTCACCACGGGGGACACACGTCTACACCACCGCCGGGGACACACGTCTACATCACCACGGGGGGCACACGTCTACATCTCTACGAGGGACACACGTCTACATCACCACGGGGGACACACGTCTACATCACCACGCGGGACACACGTCTACATCACCACGGGGGGCACACGTCTACATCTCTACGGGGGACACACGTCTACATAACCACGGGGGACACACGTCTACACCACCACGGTGAACACACATCCACATAACCATAGGGGGCACACGTCTACATCACCACGGGGGACACACGTCTACATCACCACGGTGAACACACATCTACATAACCATAGGGGGCACACATCTACATCACCACGGGGGACAGACGTCTACATCACCAAGAGGGACACACGTCTACATCACCACGGGGGACACATCTCTACATCACCACAGGGGACACACGTCTACATCACCACGTCTATATCACCTCGGGGGACAGACGTCTACATCAGCACGAGGGACACACGTCTACATCACCACGGGAGACACACGTCTACATCACCACTGGGAACAGACGTCTACATCACCACGGGGGACACACTTCTACATCACCAAGGGGGACACACGTCTACATCACCACGGAGGACACACGTCTACATCACCACGGGGAACACACGTCTACATCACCACGGGGGGCACACGTCTACATCACCACGGGGGACACACGTCCACATCATCACGGAGGACGCACGTCTACATCACCACGGGGGACACACGTCTACATCAGCACGGGGGACACACGTCTACATCACCACAGGGGACACACGTCTACATCAGCACGGGGGACACACGTCTACATCACCACGGGGGGCACACGTCTACATCACCACGGGGGACACACGTCTACATCACCACAGGGGACACACGTCTACATCAGCACGGGGGACACACGTCTATATCACCACGGGGAACACACGTCTACATCACCACGGGGGACACACGTCTACATCATCACGGAGGACGCACGTCTACATCACCACGGGGGACACACGTCTACATCACCACGGGGGACACACGTCTACATCAGCACGGGGGGCACACGTCTACATCATCACGGAGGACGCACTTCTACATCACCACGGGGGACACACGTCTATATCATCACGGGAGACACACGTCTACATCATCACGGAGGACGCACGTCTACATCATCACGGAGGACGCACGTCTACATCACCACGGGGGACACACGTCTACATCATCACGGAGGACGCACGGCTACATCACCACGGGGGACACACGTCTACATCACCACGGGGGACACACGTCTACATCACCACGGGGGACACACGACTATATCATCACGGGAGACACACGTCTACATCATCACGTAGGACGCACGTCTACATCATCACGGAGGACGCACGTCTACATCACCACGGGGGACACACGTCTACATCATCACGGAGGACGCACGTCTACATCACCACGGGGGACACACGTCTACATCACCACGGGGGACACACGTCTACATCACAACGGGGGACACACGTCTACATCACCACGAGGGACACACGTCTACATCACCACGGGGGACACACGTCTACATCACCACGGGGGGCACACGTCTACATCATCACGGAGGAGGCACGTCTACATCACCACGGGGGACAAACGTCTACATCATCACGGAGGACGCACGTCTACATCACCACGGGGGACACACGTCTACATCACCACGGGGGACACACGTCTACATCACCACGGGAGACACACGTCTACATCATCACGGAGGACGCACGTCTGCATCACCACGGAAGACACACGTCTACATCAGCACGGGGGACACACGTCTACATCACCACGGGGGGCACACGTCTACATCATCACGGGGGACACACGTCTACATCACCACGGGGGACACACGTCTATATCATCACGGGAGACACACGTCTACATCATCACGGAGGACGCACGTCTACATCACCACGGGGGACACACGTCTACATCACCACGGGGGACACACGTCTATATCACCACGGGGGACACACGTCTACATCACCACGGGGGACACATGTCGACATAAACACGGGGGACACACGTCTACATCACCACGGGGGACACACGTCTACATAAACACGGGGGACACACGTCTACATCACCACGGGGGACGCACGTCTGCATCACCACGTCTACATCACCACGTCTACATCACCACGGGGGACACAGGTCTACATCACCACGGGGGACACACGTCTACATCACCACGGGGGACACACGTCTATATCACCACGGGGGACACACGTCTACATCACCACGCGGGACACACGTCTACTTCACCACGGGGGACGCACGTCTACATCACCACGTCTACATCACCACGTCTACATCACCACGGGGGACACACGTCTACATCACCACGGAGGGCACACGTCTACATCACCACGGGGGAAACACGTCTACATCACCACGGGGGACACACGTCTACATCACCACGGGGACACACGTCTACATCACCACGTCTACATCACCACGGTGGACACACGTCTACATCACCACGGGGGACACACGTCTATATCACCACGGGGGACACACGTCTACATCACCACGGGGGACACACGTCTATATCATCACGGGAGACACACGTCTACATCATCACGGAGGACGCACGTCTACATCACCACGGGGGACACACGTCTACATCACCACGGGGGACACACGTCTACATCACCACGGGGGACACACGTCTACATCACCACGGGGGACACACGTCTACATAAACACGGGGGACACACGTCTACATCACCACGGGGGACACACGTCTACATAAACACGGGGGACACACGTCTACATCACCACGGGGGACGCACGTCTGCATCACCACGTCTACATCACCACGTCTACATCACCACGGGGGACACAGGTCTACATCACCACGGGGGACACACGTCTACATCACCACGGGGGACACACGTCTATATCACCACGGGGGACACACGTCTACATCACCACGGGGGACACACGTCTACTTCACCACGGGGGACGCACGTCTACATCACCACATCTACATCACCACGTCTACATCACCACGGGGGACACACGTCTACATCACCACGGAGGGCACACGTCTACATCACCACGGGGGAAACACGTCTACATCACCGCGGGGGACACACGTCTACATCACCACGGGGACACACGTCTACATCACCACGTCTACATCACCACGAGGGACACACGTCTACATCGTCACGGGGAACGCACTTCTACATCACCACGTCTACATCACCACGGGAGACACACGTCTACATCACCACGGGGGACACACGTCTACATCACCACGTCTACATCACCACGTCTACATCACCACGGGGGACACACGTCTACATCACCACGGGGGGCACACGTCTACATCACCACGGGGGAAACACGTCTACATCACCACGGGGGACACACGTCTACATCACCACGGGGGACACACGTCTACATCGTCACGGGGAACGCTCTTCTACATCACCACGTCTACATCACCACGGGGGACACACGTCTACATCACCACGGGGGACGCACGTCTACATCACCACGTCTACATCACCACGTCTACATCACCACGGGGGACACACGTCTACATCACCACGGGGGGCACACGTCTACATCACCACGGGGGAAACACGTCTACATCACAACGGGGGACACACGTCTACATCACCACGGGGACACACGTCTACATCACCACGTCTACATCACCACGAGGGACACACGTCTACATCGTCACGGGGAACGCACTTCTACATCACCACGTCTACATCACCACGGGAGACACACGTCTACATCATCACGGAGGACGCACGTCTAAATCACCACGGGTGACACACGTCTACATAACCACGGGGGACACACGTCCACATCACCACGAGGGACACACGTCTACATCACCACGGGCGACACCCGTCTACATCACCACGGGGGGACAAACGTCTACATCGTCACGGGGAACGCACTTCTACATCACCACGGGGGACACACGTCTACATCACCACCGACGTGACACGTCTACATCACCACGAGGGACACACGTCTACATCGTCACGGGGAACGCACTTCTACATCACCACGTCTACATCACCACGGGGGACACACGTCTACATCGTCACGGGGAACGCACTTCTACATCACCACGTCTACATCACCACGGGGGACACACGTCTACATCACCACGGGGGACGCACGTCTACATCACTACGTCTACATCACCACGTCTACATCACCACGGGGGACACACGTCTACATCACCACGGGGGGCACACGTCTACATCACCACGGGGGAAACACGTCTACATCTCCACGGGGGACACACGTCTACATCACCACGGGGACACACGTCTACATCAGCACGTCTACATCACCACGAGGGACACACGTCTACATCGTCACGGGGAACGCACTTCTACATCACCACGTCTACATCACCACGTCTACATCACCACGGGAGACACACGTCTACATCATCACAGAGGACGCACGTCTAAATCACCACGGGAGACACACGTCCACATCATCACGAGGGACACACGTCTACATCACCACGGGTGACACACGTCTACATAACCAAGGGGGACACACGTCCACATCACCACGAGGGACACACGTCTACATCACCACGGGGGACACCCGTCTACATCACCACGGGGGGACAAACGTCTACATCGTCACGGGGAACGCACTTCTACATCACCACGGGGGACATACGTCTACATCACCACCGACGTGACACGTCTACATCACCACGAGGGACACACGTCTACATCGTCACGGGGAACGCACTTCTACATCACCACGTCTACATCACCACGGGGGACACACGTCTACATCGTCACGGGGAACGCACTTCTACATCACCACGTCTACATCACCACGGGGGACACACGTCTACATCACCACGGGGGACGCACGTCTACATCACCACGTCTACATCACCACGTCTACATCACCACGGGGGACACACGTCTACATCACCACGGGGGGCACACGTCTACATCACCACGGGGGAAACACGTCTACATCACCACGGGGGACACACGTCTACATCACCACGGGGACACACGTCTACATCACCACGTCTACATCACCACGAGGGACACACGTCTACATCGTCACGGGGAACGCACTTCTACATCACCACGTCTACATCACCACGGGGGACACACGTCTACATCGTCACGGGGAACGCACTTCTACATCACCACGTCTACATCACCACGGGGGACACACGTCTACATCACCACGGGGGACGCACGTCTACATCACCACGTCTACATCACCACGTCTACATCACCACGGGGGACACACGTCTACATCACCACGGGGGGCACACGTCTACATCACCACGGGGGAAACACGTCTACATCTCCACGGGGGACACACGTCTACATCACCACGGGGACACACGTCTACATCAGCACGTCTACATCACCACGAGGGACACACGTCTACATCGTCACGGGGCACGCACTTCTACATCACCACGTCTACATCACCACGTCTACATCACCACGGGAGACACACGTCTACATCATCACGGAGGACGCACGTCTAAATCACCACGGGAGACACACGTCCACATCACCACGGGGGACGCACGTCTACATCACCACGTCTACATCACCACGTCTACATCACCACGGGGGACACACGTCTACATCACCACGGGGGGCACACGTCTACATCACCACGGGGGAAACACGTCTACATCTCCACGGGGGACACACGTCTACATCACCACGGGGACACACGTCTACATCAGCACGTCTACATCACCACGAGGGACACACGTCTACATCGTCACGGGGCACGCACTTCTACATCACCACGTCTACATCACCACGTCTACATCACCACGGGAGACACACGTCTACATCATCACGGAGGACGCACGTCTAAATCACCACGGGAGACACACGTCCACATCACCACGGGTGACACTCGTCTACATCACCGCGGGGGACACACGTCCACATCACCACGAGGGACACACGTCTACATCACCACGGGGGACACCCGTCTACATCACCACGGGGGGACAAACGTCTACATCGTCACGGGGAACGCACTTCTACATCACCACGGGGGACACACGTCTACATCACCACCGACGTGACACGTCTACATCACCACGAGGGACACACGTCTACATCGTCACGGGGAACGCACTTCTACATCACCACGTCTACATCACCACGGGGGACACACGTCTACATCGTCACGGGGAACGCACTTCTACATCACCACGTCTACATCACCACGGGGGACACACGTCTACATCACCACGGGGGACGCACGTCTACATCACCACGTCTACATCACCACGTCTACATCACCACGGGGGACACACGTCTACATCACCACGGGGGGCACACGTCTACATCACCACGGGGGAAACACGTCTACATCACCACGGGGGACACACGTCTACATCACCACGGGGACACACGTCTACATCACCACGTCTACATCACCACGAGGGACACACGTGTACATCGTCACGGGGAACGCACTTCTGCATCACCACGTCTACATCACCACGTCTACATCATCACGTGGGACACACGTCTACATCACCACGGGGGGCACACGTCTACATCACCACGGGGGAAACACGTCTACATCACCACGGGGGACACACGTCTACATCACCACGGGGACACACGTCTACATCACCACGTCTACATCATCACGGGGGGCACACGTCTACATCACCACGGGGGAAACACGTCTACATCACCACGGGGGACACACGTCTACATCACCACGGAGACACACGTCTACGTCATCACGGAGGACGCACGTCTAAATCACCACTGGAGACACACGTCCACATCACCACGGGGGGACAAACGTCTACATCGTCACGGGGAACGCACTTCTACATCACCACGGGGGACACACGTCTACATCACCACCGACGTGACACGTCTACATCACCACGAGGGACACACGACTACATCACCACGGGGGACACACGTCCACATCACCACGAGGGACACACGTCTACATCGCCACGGGGGACACACGACTATATCATCACGGGTGACACACGT
This sequence comes from Arenicola marina, assembly GCA_964019135.1. NCBI lineage: Eukaryota > Metazoa > Annelida > Polychaeta > Arenicolidae > Arenicola > Arenicola marina. Next base: position 27,656,792 of record OZ025254.1, on the reverse strand, counting down.
CTACATAACCACGGGGGACACACGTCTACATCGCCACGGGGGAGTCACGTCTACATCACCACGAGGGACACACGTCTACATCGCCACGGGGGAGTCACGTCTACATCACCACGGGTGACACACGTCTACATAACCACGGGGGACACACGTCCACATCACCACGAGGGACACACGTCTACATCACTAGGGGGGACACACGTCTACATCACCAGAAGGACACGCGTCTACATCACCATGGCGGACACACGTCTACATCACTACGGGAGACACACGTCTACATCACCACGGGGGACACACGTCTACATCACCACGGGGGACACACGTCTACATCACCACATGGGACACACGTCTACGTCATCACGGGGGAAACAAGTCTACATCACCACGGGGAACACAAGTCTACATCCCCACGGGGGACACACGTCTACATCACCACAAGGGACACACGTCTACCTTACCAAGAGGGACACACGTCTACATCCCCACGGGGGAAACAAGTCTACATCACCACGGGGGACACACGTCTACATCACCACATGGGACACACGTCTACATCACCACGGGGGACACGTCTACATCCCCACTGGGGACACACGTCTAAATCACCACGGTGGACACACGTTTACATCACCACGTCTACATAACCACGGAGGACACACGTCTACATCACCACGGAAGACACACGTCTACATCAGCACGGCGGACACACATCTACATAACCACGGGGGGCACACGTCTACATCACCACGGGGGACACAAGTCTACATCACCACGAGGGACACACGTCTACATCATCACGGGGGGCACGCGTCTACGTCACCACGGGGGACACACGTCTACACCACCGCCGGGGACACACGTCTACATCACCACGGGGGGCACACGTCTACATCTCTACGGGGGATACACGTCTACATCACCACGGGGGACACACGTCTACATCACCACGCGGGACACACGTCTACATCACCACGCGGGACACACGTCTACATCACCACGGGGGGCACACGTCTACATCTCTACGGGGGACACACGTCTACATAACCACGGGGGACACACGTCTACACCACCACGGTGAACACACATCCACATAACCATAGGGGGCACACGTCTACATCACCACGGGGGACACACGTCTACATCACCACGGTGAACACACATCTACATAACCATAGGGCGCACACGTCTACATCACCACGGGGGACAGACGTCTACATCACCAAGAGGGACACACGTCTACATCACCACGGGGGACACATCTCTACATCACCACAGGGGACACACGTCTACATCACCACGTCTATATCACCTCGGGGGACAGACGTCTACATCAGCACGAGGGACACACGTCTACATTACCACGGGGGACACACGTCCACATCACCACGAGGGACACACGTCTACATCGCCACGGGGGAGTCACGTCTACATCACCACGGGTGACACACGTCTACATAACCACGGGGGACACACGTCCACATCACCACGAGGGACACACGTCTACATCACTAGGGGGGACACACGTCTACATCACCAGAAGGACACACGTCTACATCACCACGGGGGGCACACGTCTACATCACCACGGGGGAAACACGTCTACATCACAACGGGGGACACACGTCTACATCACCACGGGGACACACGTCTACATCACAACGTCTACATCACCACGAGGGACACACGTCTACATCGTCACGGGGAACGCACTTCTACATCACCACGTCTACATCACCACGGGAGACACACGTCTACATCATCACGGAGGACGCACGTCTAAATCACCACGGGTGACACACGTCTACATAACCACGGGGGACACACGTCCACATCACCACGAGGGACACACGTCTACATCACCACGGGCGACACCCGTCTACATCACCACGGGGGGACAAACGTCTACATCGTCACGGGGAACGCACTTCTACATCACCACGGGGGACACACGTCTACATCACCACCGACGTGACACGTCTACATCACCACGAGGGACACACGTCTACATCGTCACGGGGAACGCACTTCTACATCACCACGTCTACATCACCACGGGGGACACACGTCTACATCGTCACGGGGAACGCACTTCTACATCACCACGTCTACATCACCACGGGGGACACACGTCTACATCACCACGGGGGACGCACGTCTACATCACTACGTCTACATCACCACGTCTACATCACCACGGGGGACACACGTCTACATCACCACGGGGGGCACACGTCTACATCACCACGGGGGAAACACGTCTACATCTCCACGGGGGACACACGTCTACATCACCACGGGGACACACGTCTACATCAGCACGTCTACATCACCACGAGGGACACACGTCTACATCGTCACGGGGAACGCACTTCTACATCACCACGTCTACATCACCACGTCTACATCACCACGGGAGACACACGTCTACATCATCACAGAGGACGCACGTCTAAATCACCACGGGAGACACACGTCCACATCATCACGAGGGACACACGTCTACATCACCACGGGTGACACACGTCTACATAACCAAGGGGGACACACGTCCACATCACCACGAGGGACACACGTCTACATCACCACGGGGGACACCCGTCTACATCACCACGGGGGGACAAACGTCTACATCGTCACGGGGAACGCACTTCTACATCACCACGGGGGACATACGTCTACATCACCACCGACGTGACACGTCTACATCACCACGAGGGACACACGTCTACATCGTCACGGGGAACGCACTTCTACATCACCACGTCTACATCACCACGGGGGACACACGTCTACATCGTCAGGGGGAACGCACTTCTACATCACCACGTCTACATCACCACGGGGGACACACGTCTACATCACCACGGGGGACGCACGTCTACATCACCACGTCTACATCACCACGTCTACATCACCACGGGGGACACACGTCTACATCACCACGGGGGGCACACGTCTACATCACCACGGGGGAAACACGTCTACATCACCACGGGGGACACACGTCTACATCACCACGGGGACACACGTCTACATCACCACGTCTACATCACCACGAGGGACACACGTCTACATCGTCACGGGGAACGCACTTCTACATCACCACGTCTACATCACCACGGGGGACACACGTCTACATCGTCACGGGGAACGCACTTCTACATCACCACGTCTACATCACCACGGGGGACACACGTCTACATCACCACGGGGGACGCACGTCTACATCACCACGTCTACATCACCACGTCTACATCACCACGGGGGACACACGTCTACATCACCACGGGGGGCACACGTCTACATCACCACGGGGGAAACACGTCTACATCTCCACGGGGGACACACGTCTACATCACCACGGGGACACACGTCTACATCAGCACGTCTACATCACCACGAGGGACACACGTCTACATCGTCACGGGGCACGCACTTCTACATCACCACGTCTACATCACCACGTCTACATCACCACGGGAGACACACGTCTACATCATCACGGAGGACGCACGTCTAAATCACCACGGGAGACACACGTCCACATCACCACGGGTGACACTCGTCTACATCACCGCGGGGGACACACGTCCACATCACCACGAGGGACACACGTCTACATCACCACGGGGGACACCCGTCTACATCACCACGGGGGGACAAACGTCTACATCGTCACGGGGAACGCACTTCTACATCACCACGGGGGACACACGTCTACATCACCACCGACGTGACACGTCTACATCACCACGAGGGACACACGTCTACATCGTCACGGGGAACGCACTTCTACATCACCACGTCTACATCACCACGGGGGACACACGTCTACATCGTCACGGGGAACGCACTTCTACATCACCACGTCTACATCACCACGGGGGACACACGTCTACATCACCACGGGGGACGCACGTCTACATCACCACGTCTACATCACCACGTCTACATCACCACGGGGGACACACGTCTACATCACCACGGGGGACGCACGTCTACATCACCACGTCTACATCACCACGTCTACATCACCACGGGGGACACACGTCTACATCACCACGGGGGGCACACGTCTACATCACCACGGGGGAAACACGTCTACATCACCACGGGGGACACACGTCTACATCACCACGGGGACACACGTCTACATCACCACGTCTACATCACCACGAGGGACACACGTCTACATCGTCACGGGGAACGCACTTCTACATCACCACGTCTACATCACCACGGGGGACACACGTCTACATCGTCACGGGGAACGCACTTCTACATCACCACGTCTACATCACCACGGGGGACACACGTCTACATCACCACGGGGGACGCACGTCTACATCACCACGTCTACATCACCACGTCTACATCACCACGGGGGACACACGTCTACATCACCACGGGGGGCACACGTCTACATCACCACGGGGAAAACACGTCTACATCTCCACGGGGGACACACGTCTACATCACCACGGGGACACACGTCTACATCAGCACGTCTACATCACCACGAGGGACACACGTCTACATCGTCACGGGGCACGCACTTCTACATCACCACGTCTACATCAGCACGTCTACATCACCACGAGGGACACACGTCTACATCGTCACGGGGCACGCACTTCTACATCACCACGTCTACATCACCACGTCTACATCACCACGGGAGACACACGTCCACATCACCACGGGTGACACTCGTCTACATCACCGCGGGGGACACACGTCCACATCACCACGAGGGACACACGTCTACATCACCACGGGGGACACCCGTCTACATCACCACGGGGGGACAAACGTCTACATCGTCACGGGGAACGCACTTCTACATCACCACGGGGGACACACGTCTACATCACCACCGACGTGACACGTCTACATCACCACGAGGGACACACGTCTACATCGTCACGGGGAACGCACTTCTACATCACCACGTCTACATCACCACGGGGGACACACGTCTACATCGTCACGGGGAACGCACTTCTACATCACCACGTCTACATCACCACGGGGGACACACGTCTACATCACCACGGGGGACGCACGTCTACATCACCACGTCTACATCACCACGTCTACATCACCACGGGGGACACACGTCTACATCACCACGGGGGGCACACGTCTACATCACCACGGGGGAAACACGTCTACATCACCACGGGGGACACACGTCTACATCACCACGGGGACACACGTCTACATCACCACGTCTACATCACCACGAGGGACACACGTGTACATCGTCACGGGGAACGCACTTCTGCATCACCACGTCTACATCACCACGTCTACATCATCACGTGGGACACACGTCTACATCACCACGGGGGGCACACGTCTACATCACCACGGGGGAAACACGTCTACATCACCACGGGGGACACACGTCTACATCACCACGGGGACACACGTCTACATCACCACGTCTACATCATCACGGGGGGCACACGTCTACATCACCACGGGGGAAACACGTCTACATCACCACGGGGGACACACGTCTACATCACCACGGAGACACACGTCTACGTCATCACGGAGGACGCACGTCTAAATCACCACTGGAGACACACGTCCACATCACCACGGGGGGACAAACGTCTACATCGTCACGGGGAACGCACTTCTACATCACCACGGGGGACACACGTCTACATCACCACCGACGTGACACGTCTACATCACCACGAGGGACACACGACTACATCACCACGGGGGACACACGTCCACATCACCACGAGGGACACACGTCTACATCGCCACGGGGGAGTCACGTCTACATCACCACGGGTGACACACGTCTACATAACCACGGGGGACACACGTCCACATCACCACGAGGGACACACGTCTACATCACTAGGGGGGACACACGTCTACATCACCAGAAGGACACGCGTCTACATCACCATGGCGGACACACGTCTACATCACTACGGGAGACACACGTCTACATCACCACGGGGGACACACGTCTACATCACCACGGGGGACACACGTCTACATCACCACATGGGACACACGTCTACGTCATCACGGGGGAAACAAGTCTACATCACCACGGGGAACACAAGTCTACATCCCCACGGGGGACACACGTCTACATCACCACAAGGGACACACGTCTACCTCACCAAGAGGGACACACGTCTACATCCCCACGGGGGAAACAAGTCTACATCACCACGGGGGACACACGTCTACATCACCACATGGGACACACGTCTACATCACCACGGGGGACACGTCTACATCCCCACTGGGGACACACGTCTAAATCACCACGGTGGACACACGTTTACATCACCACGTCTACATAACCACGGAGGACACACGTCTACATCACCACGGAAGACACACGTCTACATCAGCACGGCGGACACACATCTACATAACCACGGGGGGCACACGTCTACATCACCACGGGGGACACAAGTCTACATCACCACGAGGGACACACGTCTACATCATCACGGGGGGCACGCGTCTACGTCACCACGGGGGACACACGTCTACACCACCGCCGGGGACACACGTCTACATCACCACGGGGGGCACACGTCTACATCTCTACGGGGGATACACGTCTACATCACCACGGGGGACACACGTCTACATCACCACGCGGGACACACGTCTACATCACCACGCGGGACACACGTCTACATCACCACGGGGGGCACACGTCTACATCTCTACGGGGGACACACGTCTACATAACCACGGGGGACACACGTCTACACCACCACGGTGAACACACATCCACATAACCATAGGGGGCACACGTCTACATCACCACGGGGGACACACGTCTACATCACCACGGTGAACACACATCTACATAACCATAGGGCGCACACGTCTACATCACCACGGGGGACAGACGTCTACATCACCAAGAGGGACACACGTCTACATCACCACGGGGGACACATCTCTACATCACCACAGGGGACACACGTCTACATCACCACGTCTATATCACCTCGGGGGACAGACGTCTACATCAGCACGAGGGACACACGTCTACATCACCACGAGGGACACACGACTACATCACCACGGGGGACACACGTCCACATCACCACGAGGGACACACGTCTACATCGCCACGGGGGAGTCACGTCTACATCACCACGGGGGGCACACGTCTACATCAACACGGGGGACACACGTCTACATCACCACGGGGGACACACGTCTACATCACCACGAGGGACACACGTCTACATCGCCACGGGGGAGTCACGTCTACATCACCACGGGTGACACACGTCTACATAACCACGGGGGACACACGTCCACATCACCACGAGGGACACACGTCTACATCACTAGGGGGGACACACGTCTACATCACCAGAAGGACACGCGTCTACATCACCACGGCGGACACACGTCTACATCACTACGGGAGACACACGTCTACATCACCACGGGGGACACACGTCTACATCACCACGGGGGACACACGTCTACATCACCACATGGGACACACGTCTACGTCATCACGGGGGAAACAAGTCTACATCACCACGGGGAACACAAGTCTACATCCCCACGGGGGACACACGTCTACATCACCACAAGGGACACACGTCTACCTCACCAAGAGGGACACACGTCTACATCCCCACGGGGGAAACAAGTCTACATCACCACGGGGGACACACGTCTACATCACCACATGGGACACACGTCTACATCACCACGGGGGACACGTCTACATCCCCACTGGGGACACACGTCTAAATCACCACGGTGGACACACGTTTACATCACCACGTCTACATAACCACGGAGGACACACGTCTACATCACCACGGAAGACACACGTCTACATCAGCACGGCGGACACACATCTACATAACCACGGGGGGCACACGTCTACATCACCACGGGGGACACAAGTCTACATCACCACGAGGGACACACGTCTACATCACCACGGGGGGCACGCGTCTACGTCACCACGGGGGACACACGTCTACACCACCGCCGGGGACACACGTCTACATCACCACGGGGGGCACACGTCTACATCTCTACGGGGGATACACGTCTACATCACCACGGGGGACACACGTCTACATCACCACGCGGGACACACGTCTACATCACCACGCGGGACACACGTCTACATCACCACGGGGGGCACACGTCTACATCTCTACGGGGGACACACGTCTACATAACCACGGGGGACACACGTCTACACCACCACGGTGAACACACATCCACATAACCATAGGGGGCACACGTCTACATCACCACGGGGGACACACGTCTACATCACCACGGTGAACACACATCTACATAACCATAGGGGGCACACGTCTACATCACCACGGGGGACAGACGTCTACATCACCAAGAGGGACACACGTCTACATCACCACGGGGGACACATCTCTACATCACCACAGGGGACACACGTCTACATCACCACGTCTATATCACCTCGGGGGACAGACGTCTACATCAGCACGAGGGACACACGTCTACATCACCACGGGAGACACACGTCTACATCACCACTGGGAACAGACGTCTACATCACCACGGGGGACACACTTCTACATCACCAAGGGGGACACACGTCTACATCACCACGGAGGACACACGTCTACATCACCACGGGGAACACACGTCTACATCACCACGGGGGGCACACGTCTACATCACCACGGGAGACACACGTCTACATCACCACGGGGGACACACGTCCACATCATCACGGAGGACGCACGTCTACATCATCACGGGGGACACACGTCTACATCAGCACGGGGGACACACGTCTACATCACCACAGGAGACACACGTCTACATCAGCACGGGGGACACACGTCTATATCACCACGGGGAACACACGTCTACATCACCACTGGGGACACACGTCTACATCATCACGGAGGACGCACGTCTACATCACCACGGGGGACACACGTCTACATCACCACGGGGGACACACGTCTATATCATCACGGGAGACACACGTCTACATCATCACGGAGGACGCACGTCTACATCATCACGGAGGACGCACGTCTACATCACCACGGGGGACACACGTCTACATCATCACGGAGGACGCACGTCTACATCACCACGGGGGACACACGTCTACATCACCACGGGGGACACACGTCTACATCACCACGGGGGACACACGTCTACATCATCACGGAGGACGCACGTCTACATCACCACGGGGGACACACGTCTACATCACCACGGGGGACACACGTCTACATCACAACGGGGGACACACGTCTACATCACCACGAGGGACACACGTCTACATCACCACGGGGGACACACGTCTACATCACCACGGGGGGCACACGTCTACATCATCACGGAGGACGCACGTCTACATCACCACGGGGGACACACGTCTACATCATAACGGAGGAGGCACGTCTACATCACCACGGGGGACACACGTCTACATCACCACGGGGGACACACGTCTACATCACCACGGGGGACACATCTCTACATCACCACAGGGGACACACGTCTACATCACCACGTCTATATCACCTCGGGGGACAGACGTCTACATCAGCACGAGGGACACACGTCTACATCACCACGGGAGACACACGTCTACATCACCACTGGGAACAGACGTCTACATCACCACGGGGGACACACTTCTACATCACCAAGGGGGACACACGTCTACATCACCACGGAGGACACACGTCTACATCACTACGGGGAACACACGTCTACATCACCACGGGGGGCACACGTCTACATCACCACGGGAGACACACGTCTACATCACCACGGGGGACACACGTCCACATCATCACGGAGGACGCACGTCTACATCACCACGGGGGACACACGTCTACATCAGCACGGGGGACACACGTCTACATCACCACAGGAGACACACGTCTACATCAGCACGGGGGACACAAGTCTATATCACCACGGGGAACACACGTCTACATCACCACTGGGGACACACGTCTACATCATCACGGAGGACGCACGTCTACATCACCACGGGGGACACACGTCTACATCACCACGGGGGACACACGTCTATATCATCACGGGAGACACACGTCTACATCATCACGGAGGACGCACGTCTACATCATCACGGAGGACGCACGTCTACATCACCACGGGGGACACACGTCTACATCATCACGGAGGACGCACGTCTACATCACCACGGGGGACACACGTCTACATCACCACGGGGGACACACGTCTACATCACCACGGGGGACACACGTCTACATCATCACGGAGGACGCACGTCTACATCACCACGGGGGACACACGTCTACATCACCACGGGGGACACACGTCTACATCACAACGGGGGACACACGTCTACATGACCACGAGGGACACACGTCTACATCACCACGGGGGACACACGTCTACATCACCACGGGGGGCACACGTCTACATCATCACGGAGTACGCACGTCTACATCACCACGGGGGACACACGTCTACATCATCACGGAGGACGCACGTCTACATCACCACGGGGGACACGCGTCTACATCACCACGGGGGACACACGTCTACATCACCACGGGAGACACACGTCTACATCATCACGGAGGACGCACGTCTACATCACCACGGGGGACACACGTCTACATCACCACGGGGGGCACACGTCTACATCACCACGGGGGGCACACGTCTACATCATCACGGGGGACACACGTCTACATCACCACGGGGGACACACGTCTACATCACCACGGGGGGCACACGTCTACATCACCACGGGGGACACACGTCTACATCACCACGGGGGACACACGTCTACATCACCACGGTGGACACACGTCTACATCACCACGGGGGACACACGTCTATATCACCACGGGGGACACACGTCTACATCACCACGGGGGACACACGTCTATATCATCCCGGGAGACACACGTCTACATCATCACGGAGGACGCACGTCTACATCACCACGGGGGACACACGTCTACATCACCACGGGGGACACACGTCTATATCACCACGGGGGACACACGTCTACATCACCACGGGGGACACACGTCTACATCACCAGGGGGGCGCACGTCTACATCACCACGTCTACATCACCACGTCTACATCACCACGGGGGACACACGCCTACATCACCACGGGGGACACACGTCTACATCACCACGGGGGACACACGTCTATATCACCACGGGGGACACACGTCTACATCACCACGGGGGACACACGTCTACATCACCACGGGGGACGCACGTCTACATCACCACGTCTACATCACCACGGGGGACACACGTCTACATCACCACGGGGGGCACACGTCTACATCACCACGGGGGAATCACGTCTACATCACCACGGGGGACACACGTCTACATCACCACGGGGACACACGTCTACATCACCACGTCTACATCACCACGAGGGACACACGTCTACATCGTCACGGGGAACGCACTTCTACATCACCACGTCCACATCACCACGGGAGACACACGTCTACATCATCACGGAGGACGCACGTCTAAATCACCACGGGTGACACTCGTCTACATAACCACGGGGGACACACGTCCACATCACCACGAGGGACACACGTCTACATCACCACGGGGGACACACGTCTACATCACCACGGGGGACACCCGTCTACATCACCACGGGGGGACAAACGTCTACATCGCCACGGGGAACGCACTTCTACATCACCACGGGGGACACACGTCTACATCACCACCGACGTGACACGTCTACATCACCACGAGGGACACACGTCTACATCGTCACGGGGAACGCACTTCTACATCACCACGTCTACATCACCACGGGGGACACACGTCTACATCGTCACGGGGAACGCACTTCTACATCACAACGTCTACATCACCACGGGGGACACACGTCTACATCACCACGGGGGACACACGTCTACATCACCACCGACGTGACACGTCTACATCACCACGAGGGACACACGTCTACATCGTCACGGGGAACGCACTTCTACATCACCACGTCTACATCACCACGGGGGACACACGTCTACATCGTCACGGGGAACGCACTTCTACATCACAACGTCTACATCACCACGGGGGACACACGTCTACATCACCACGGGGGACGCACGTCTACATCACCACGTCTACATCACCACGTCTACATCACCACGGGGGACACACGTCTACATCACCACGGGGGGCACACGTCTACATCACCACGGGGGAAACACGTCTACATCTCCACGGGGGACACACGTCTACATCACCACGGGGACACACGTCTAGATCAGCACGTCTACATCACCACGAGGGACACACGTCTACATCGTCACGGGGAACGCACTTCTACATCACCACGTCTACATCACCACGTCTACATCACCACGGAGACACACGTCTACATCATCACGGAGGACGCACGTCTAAATCACCACGGGAGACACACGTCTACATCACCACGGGGGGACAAACGTCTACATCACCACGGGGGACACACGTCTACATAACCACGGGGGACACACGTCCACATCACCACGAGGGACACACGTCTACATCACCACGGGGGACACCCGTCTACATAACCACGGGGGACACACGTCCACATCACCACGAGGGACACACGTCTACATCACCACGGGGGACACCCGTCTACATCACCACGGGGGGACAAACGTCTACATCACCACGAGGGACACACGTCTACATCACCACGGGGGACACCCGTCTACATCACCACGGGGGGACAAACGTCTACATCGTCACGGGGAACGCACTTCTACATCACCACGGGGGACACACGTCCACATCACCACGAGGGACACACGTCTACATCACCACGGGGGACACCCGTCTACATCACCACGGGGGGACAAACGTCTACATCGTCACGGGGAACGCACTTCTACATCACCACGGGGGACACACGTCTACATCACCACCGACGTGACACGTCTACATCACCGCGAGGGACACACGTCTACATCGTCACGGGGAACGCACTTCTACATCACCACGTCTACATCACCACGGGGGACACACGTCTACATCGTCACGGGGAACGCACTTCTACATCACCACGTCTACATCACCACGGGGGACACACGTCTACATCACCACGAGGGACGCACGTCTACATCACCACGTCTACATCACCACGTCTACATCACCACGGGGGACACACGTCTACATCACCACGGGGGGCACACGTCTACATCACCACGGGGGAAACACGTCTACATCACCACGGGGGACACACGTCTACATCACCACGGGGACACACGTCTACATCACCACGTCTACATCACCACGAGGGACACACGTCTACATCGTCACGGGGAACGCACTTCTACATCACCACGTCTACATCACCACGGGAGACACACGTCTACATCATCACGGAGGACGCACGTCTAAATCACCACGGGAGACACACGTCTACATCACCACGGGAGACACACGTCCACATCATCACGAGGGACACACGTCTACATCACCACGGGTGACCCACGTCTACATAACCACGGGGGACACACGTCCACATCACCACGAGGGACACACGTCTACATCACCACGGGGGACACCCGTCTACATCACCACGGGGGGACAAACGTCTACATCGTCACGGGGAACGCACTTCTACATCACCACGGGGGACACACGTCTACATCACCACCGACGTGACACGTCTACATCACCACGAGGGACACACGTCTACATCGTCACGGGGAACGCACTTCTACATCACCACGTCTACATCACCACGGGGGACACACGTCTACATCTTCACGGGGAACGCACTTCTACATCACCACGTCTACATCACCACGGGGGACACACGTCTACATCACCACGGGGGACGCACGTCTACATCACCACGTCTACATCACCACGTCCACATCACCACGGGGGACACACGTCTACATCACCACGGGGGGCACACGTCTACATCACCACGGGGGAAACACGTCTACATCACCACGGGGGACACACGTCTACATCACCACGGGGACACACGTCTACATCACCACGTCTACATCACCACGGGGGACACACGTCTATATCACCACGGGGGACACACGTCTACATCACCACGGGGGACACACGTCTACATCACCACGGGGGACGCACGTCTACATCACCACGTCTACATCACCACGGGGGACACACGTCTACATCACCACGGAGGACACACGTCTACATCAGCACGGGGGACACACGTCTACATCACCACGGGGGGCACACGTCTACATCACCACGGGGGAATCACGTCTACATCACCACGGGGGACACACGTCTACATCACCACGGGGACACACGTCTACATCACCACGTCTACATCACCACGAGGGACACACGTCTACATCGTCACGGGGAACGCACTTCTACATCACCACGTCCACATCACCACGGGAGACACACGTCTACATCATCACGGAGGACGCACGTCTAAATCACCACGGGTGACACTCGTCTACATAACCACGGGGGACACACGTCCACATCACCACGAGGGACACACGTCTACATCACCACGGGGGACACCCGTCTACATCACCACGGGGGGACAAACGTCTACATCGTCACGGGGAACGCACTTCTACATCACCACGGGGGACACACGTCTACATCACCACCGACGTGACACGTCTACATCACCACGAGGGACACACGTCTACATCGTCACGGGGAACGCACTTCTACATCACCACGTCTACATCACCACGGGGGACACACGTCTACATCGTCACGGGGAACGCACTTCTACATCACAACGTCTACATCACCACGGGGGACACACGTCTACATCACCACGGGGGACGCACGTCTACATCACCACGTCTACATCACCACGTCTACATCACCACGGGGGACACACGTCTACATCACCACGGGGGGCACACGTCTACATCACCACGGGGGAAACACGTCTACATCTCCACGGGGGACACACGTCTACATCACCACGGGGACACACGTCTACATCAGCACGTCTACATCACCACGAGGGACACACGTCTACATCGTCACGGGGAACGCACTTCTACATCACCACGTCTACATCACCACGTCTACATCACCACGGGAGACACACGTCTACATCATCACGGAGGACGCACGTCTAAATCACCACGGGAGACACACGTTCACATCATCACGAGGGACACACGTCTACATCACCACGGGTGACACACGTCTACATAACCACGGGGGACACACGTCCACATCACCACGAGGGACACACGTCTACATCACCACGGGGGACACCCGTCTACATCACCACGGGGGGACAAACGTCTACATCGTCACGGGGAACGCACTTCTACATCACCACGGGGGACACACGTCTACATCACCACCGACGTGACACGTCTACATCACCGCGAGGGACACACGTCTACATCGTCACGGGGAACGCACTTCTACATCACCACGTCTACATCACCACGGGGGACACACGTCTACATCGTCACGGGGAACGCACTTCTACATCACCACGTCTACATCACCACGGGGGACACACGTCTACATCACCACGAGGGACGCACGTCTACATCACCACGTCTACATCACCACGGGGGACACACGTCTACATCACCACGGGGGGCACACGTCTACATCACCACGGGGGAAACACGTCTACATCACCACGGGGGACACACGTCTACATCACCACGGGGACACACGTCTACATCACCACGTCTACATCACCACGAGGGACACACGTCTACATCGTCACGGGGAACGCACTTCTACATCACCACGTCTACATCACCACGTCTACATCACCACGGGAGACACACGTCTACATCATCACGGAGGACGCACGTCTAAATCACCACGGGAGACACACGTCCACATCATCACGAGGGACACACGTCTACATCACCACGGGTGACCCACGTCTACATAACCACGGGGGGCACACGTCCACATCACCACGAGGGACACACGTCTACATCACCACGGGGGACACCCGTCTACATCACCACGGGGGGACAAACGTCTACATCGTCACGGGGAACGCACTTCTACATCACCACGGGGGACACACGTCTACATCACCACCGACGTGACACGTCTACATCACCACGAGGGACACACGTCTACATCGTCACGGGGAACGCACTTCTACATCACCACGTCTACATCACCACGGGGGACACACGTCTACATCGTCACGGGGAACGCACTTCTACATCACCACGTCTACATCACCACGGGGGACACACGTCTACATCACCACGGGGGACGCACGTCTACATCACCACGTCTACATCACCACGTCCACATCACCACGGGGGACACACGTCTACATCACCACGGGGGGCACACGTCTACATCACCACGGGGGAAACACGTCTACATCACCACGGGGGACACACGTCTACATCACCACGGGGACACACGTCTACATCACCACGTCTACATCACCACGAGGGACACACGTCTACATCGTCACGGGGAACGCACTTCTACATCACCACGTCTACATCACCACGTCTACATCACCACGTGGGACACACGTCTACATCACCACGGGGGGCACACGTCTACATCACCACGGGGGACACACGTCTACATCACCACGGGGGAAACACGTCTACATCACCACGGGGGACACACGTCCACATCACCACGGGGGGACAAACGTCTACATCGTCACGGGGAACGCACTTCTACATCACCACGGGGGACACACGTCTACATCACCACCGACGTGACACGTCTACATCACCACGAGGGACACACGACTACATCACCACGGGGGACACACGTCCACATCACCACGGGGGACACACGTCTACATCGCCACGGGGGACTCACGTCTACATCACCACGGGGGACACACGTCTACATAACCACGGGGGACACACGTCCACATCACCACGAGGGACACACGTCTACATCACCACGGGGGACACCCGTCTACATCACCACGGGGGGACAAACGTCTACATCACCACGTCTACAGTAAGTGTGCTCTTGGAATATATGCAAACCAATTGTAATTTAATTCCGCAATACAAACGTCATACAAACTATTGATTGAGCCAGTCCGCTATTGTTCGCGAGAAGCCATTTCTTATCTAATTAGTGCGATACTCCGACGATAGCATCACGAATATTGCTGCTCCAATTCAATGATCTGCTCGTTATTTCTCATATTTCGCGCGCATAAATGTCCCCACGTCATAAATAAAACTACATTCCGGATCCTGTTATCCGGATACTTCCCTTTGTTTTCTCGGTTTACGCCAACTGGCAAAACAGGCAAGACAGCCATCGTATCTATAACCAACCGTCCCCCCCACGCCCACCCGTCAGCCACCCTCACCATTACCACCAACGTCCACACACACAGTTCAACCCTCGATCTGTTACCTCACCTAAAGACCCCCCCCCCATCCCTCACTCTCCCAACTTGTTTCTCATTGCAACTTTTGCATTTGTTTCATCCTGTACAGTACTGTTCAGTCCTGTATACAGCAGTGTTGCGTTCCGTGGGACCTGTGGTGCGCACGGAAGGCAGAGAGTGGGACCTGTGGTGCGCACGGAAGGCAGAGAGCGGGACCTGTGGTGCGCACGGAAGGCAGAGAGTGGGACCTGTGGTGCGCACGGAAGGCAGAGAGTGGGACCTGTGGTGCGCACGGAAGGCAGAAAGTGGAACCTGTGGTGCGCACGGAAGGCAGAGAGTGGGACCTGTGGTACGCACGGAAGGCAGAGAGCGGGACCTGTGGTGCGCACGGAAGGCAGAGAGTGGGACCTGTGGTGCGCACGGAAGGCGGAGAGTGGGACCTGTGGTGCGTACGGAAGGCAGAGAGTGGGACCTGTGGTGCCTACGGAAGCGACCCGGGGGAAGCGATAGGGATCGAACGCCAACCCTCGCGATACAACGTGAGCCTGGCAAACTGGTCAAGGTCTTAACAGGTAAGTGGTGATAATTCGACAAGACCCATGTTCAATATTTATCAAGATTTTTTAAAGTTCTAAATAAACTATTTAAACAAAATATAAACATGCCTGCCTAGCCGCTCTGGGTCCGTGTATGTAACTGCTATGCATTTCCATTGCCAATTGTCAGGTTAAAGGAAAACTAATAGAAATATTGACTCATTTTCGTTGAAATGGGTATTGGGAAAAAAGACATGTCTGCCAATGTCGGCGGCCTGTGGATCATGTATTCGCGGCTTCTCTAACCACACTGTAAGCGTGGAAACAGATTACTAAACTGTACCTACACATTACTACACGTTGCTTACAGATTACTACACTGTACGTACAGATTATTACACTGTACGTAGAGATTACTAAACTGCACGTAGAGATTAATACACTGTACTTACAGATCACTACACTGTGCGTACAGATTACTACATTGGCCTACAGATTAATAAACTGTATGTACAGATCACTAAACTGTACGTAAAGATTAATACACTGTACTTACAGATCACTACACTGTGCGTACAGATTACTACATTGGCCTACAGATTAATAAACTGTATGTACAGATTACTAAACTGTACGTAAAGATTAATACACTGTACTTACAGATCACTACACTGTGCGTACAGATTACTACATTGGCCTACAGATTAATAAACTGTATGTACAGATTACAATACGGTAAGTACATATTGCTAAACGGTACGTACATATTACTACACTAGACGTACAGATTGCTAAAATAAAGTACAGATAACTACACTTTACGTAAAGATTACTAAACTGTACGCACAGGTTACTAAACTGTACGTACAGAGTACTACACTCTACGTACAGAGTACTAAACTGTACGAACAGATTACCACACTGTACGTACAAATTACTAAACAGTATGTACAGATTACTAAATTGTACGTACAGATTACTAATCTGCACATACACATTACTACACTGTAAGTACAGATTACTGCACTTTGCGCACAGATTACCACCATGTACGCACAGATTACTAAATGTGCGCAAATATTACTACTCTGTATGTACAAATTACTACACTGTACGTACGGAGTGCTAAACAGTGTGTACAGAATACTAAACTGTACGTACAGATTACTAAACTGTGAGGACAGATTACTAAACTGTACGTACAGATTACTACACTGTAAGCACACAGATTACTGCAGTGTACGTTTAGTAGTCTGTACGTACAGTGTGGTAAACTGTATGCACAGTGTAGTAGTCTGTACGTACAGTGTGGTAAACTGTATGCACAGTGTAGTAGTCTGTACGTACAGTGTGGTAAACTGTATGCACAGTGTAGTAGTCTGTACGTACAGTGTGGTAAACTGTATGCACAGTGTAGTAGTCTGTACGTACAGTGTGGTAAACTGTATGCACAGTGTAGTAGTCTGTACGTACAGTGTGGTAAACTGTATGCACAGTGTAGTAGTCTGTACGTACAGTTTAGTAATCTGTACACACATTGTCCATTGAAACAAGAGACCGGGCGGGATGGGGAGGTATGAGCACTGATAACTTGGGACGGGCGCTGTTGGGGGGGGGGGGGGGTCCACGGCGCCCGCCCTTGGTATGTATGTGGTGTCCGTGGCGGGGGGGGGGGGTATGGATGGTTGTTCTTGCCCCGCCCACGTGCTCTTCTGGCTCCTCGGATCTTGGCTTTCACATCGTAACCCGTTGATCATTTCCAACGGTCAACTTTATTTGGTCAGTTACAAAAACTGGACTAGTACACGCCACTGTCATCGCTAAAGTCCCCTTGCTCTTTCTGGATCACCCCGGGGAGCCTCGCTCCGGGCGAAAGTGCAACCCGACCTCTGGCTCAGCCACTGAGCCAGCCAATCAGGTGACAGGGGGTGGGGCTTAGAGGCCGGCAGCGAGAGGATCAGCCGCCGCCACCCCGTCCCGCACATGTCACGCGCGGACACTAGATGTATATATATTTTTGTTCTTTTATCTGAATGATAACGAATACCTATTTATCTGTGCGAGCCATTCTAACACACCTTACACGATTTGTCTTTCTACACATAGCACAACACCATCAGAAAGCCATTCATTATCAGCCAATATTGGCACAATTTAATAATAGTACTAATACTAATAATAGTAGTACTAATACTACTAATAATAGTACTAATACTAATAATAGTAGTACTAATACTAATAACAGTAGTACTAATACTAACCATAATAGTACTAATACTAATAATAGTAGTACTAATACTACTAATAATAGTACTAATACTAATCATAGTACTAATACTACTAATAACAGTACTAATACTACTAATAACAGTACTAATACTACTAATAATAGTACTAATACTACTAATAATAGTACTAATACTAATAATAGTAGTACTAATACTACTAATAACAGTACTAATACTACTAATAATAGTACTAATACTAATAATAATAGTACTAATACTAATAATAGTAGTACTAATACTACTAATAACAGTACTAATACTACTAATAACAGTACTAATACTACTAATAATAGTACTAATACTAATAATAATAGTACTAATACTAATAATAGTAGTACTAATACTACTAATAACAGTACTAATACTACTAATAATAGTACTAATACTAATAATAATAGTACTAATACTAATAATAGTAGTACTAATACTACTAATAACAGTACTAATACTAATAATAGTAGTACTAATACTACTAATAACAGTACTAATACTACTAATAATAGTACTAATACTAATAATAATAGTACTAATACTAATAATAGTGCTAATACTAATAATAGTACTAATACTAATAATAGTGCTAATACTAATAATAGTACTAATACTAATAATAATAGTACTAATACTAATAATAGTGCTAATACTAATAATAGTGCTAATACTAATAATAGTGCTAATACTAATAATAGTACTAATACTAATAATAGTGCTAATACTAATAATAGTGCTAATACTAATAATAGTACTAATACTAATAATAGTACTAATACTAATAATAGTGCTAATACTAATAATAGTGCTAATACTAATAATAGTACTAATACTAATAATAATAGTACTATTACTAATAATAGTACTAATGGTAATAATAATACATATACTAATAACAGTACTAATACTAATAATAGTAATACCAATAAGTACTAATACTAATAATAGTAGTACTAATACTAAAAATAGTACTATTACTAATAATAATAGTAAGTAAGTAACTAATTTGTTTATTTAAGTCACATATGAGGTATACAACTGATAACATTAACAACCAGTTAAACACAAAATATAACCCCTCACCCAGCCCTACCGGGCTTACAAGTGACTGTGAAATGGATGGTGTTAGGACTGCCGCATATCGGCCAAAAAAGAGAAACCAAAAAATATATATATATAATAATAATGACATAAAGAAAAAAGAAAAAAAAAAGAAAAACAAAAAAGAACAAAAAAAAAACACGATAAAAAATAGAATGGAAGAAAAAAATTCAATTCAATGAAATAAATCAATACGATGCAATAATAGTATTTGACTAAATTTAAGTTTAAGTTGTTTTTTTTATGTCCTAGTTATATAACAAACTACGCTGGGACATCCATCATTCATTGCTTAAAAATTGCGCTACCTCCTTCCAGTAGTTTTGTATTAGATGAGTCAATTTATCATAGTTAGACAGGGCCATAAAATCAGGATGAGATACTTTCCGATACAGGTTTTCACGTTGACTACTATACTCCCGACAGCAGCAAAGAAAGTGTACCCCATCTTCCACCTCCCCGGATGAGAAATATCCGACATAAGCGTTCATGCGCTTCCCTCCTCCTGTACCGGTTAGAGTGTTGATCTTTCTTCGTTCTAAATCTACCCGTTTCGATTTCCAACGGTAAAATACCACACCTGAATTGTGCGAGGAGGGCTCGCTGACTTCTGCTCAGGTATTGCCGGAGATATGGCTCTGGTTCGATGTGACTTTTAAACCTTATGTAAGTTCTCAGCCAAAAAAAAACATTCCATAGCCGTAGCATACATAGATATCGTCTGTACTTTGGTATCATCCACCCCATGTCGCCAGTAATAGCTTCTATGGGTGCGAACTTATGAACACCCATAAAATACCTCATGGCCCTGTAATGAATGGAGTTACACTTAGCGTGTCTACCCATTCCCCATACTCCAGCTCCATAATCAGAGATGAGTACAACTCCTGCGTGGTAAAGATGAGTAAACGTTTCGTAACCTACGTTTTTAAGAGATTTAAAGCGACCGATAATACCTCCAAGGGGTCTCCCGCTAGATTCAGCTAGCACCGTAGAGCACTCAAGGAACAACAAGTGCTCGTCAAATATGACTCCAAGATATTTATAGTTACTGACAAGCGATATTCTCTGATTCCCGAAATGAAATTCAAACATGCTTCGTCTACGCCTACGAGGCCGGAAGTGAACGATACCTGACTTATTTATATTAAGGCTTAGTTTCCACTTTTTGCACCATTCACATGTAAAACTTAACATCTGCTGTAACTTTCAGACGATTCTATTGGGCTTCTAAACCAAAATTCCGTGGTAAGAACGGAGTGATCTGGAAGTTTACACTGATCTGTAACTAAAGTACTGAGACCATTATTTGTGACAAGGTCTGACACCAACTGTACCTTAAAGGCTTTACACGCCGCTAGGCAGTCATGTGGCATAATGATGTAATCAACCACGGATTTACCTCTAGTCGACACAAAGGTATAATTGTTATCTACAGTTTGTAACCTCCCATTTAACATACAGAATTTACTGCCATGCAGAAAACCAAGCAGAGATTCACGATGACCATTCTTTGTACTGTCTAGAACCTCCCTTGTCGGCACATCATCAACACCTTCAATAACATCTTGCTCCTTACCAACTCGCGCATTTAGATCACCACAAATCATGATCATATCGGCCTCATCGTATAAATATATCTCAGCCATTAGATGTGAAAAGAAGGCTGAAGTATCTTTACCCCAAGTAGAGTTCTCCGGCGGGAGATAGCAAGCGAACAACACTAAACGGAAACCGTTACATCTATGCGTTAACTCAATACCCAGAATACCTTCCTCTTTATCAATTACCTGACATTTAAATTCTGCAAAGAGTGTATCTTTTACGAGTACTCCGACTCCACCGGAGCCCTTAGTCGCCTTCACATGCATTTTACCTCTGTTATTAGCATAGAAAGTATAACCAGGTATCAACATGGTTGAGTTTTCCATCAAGTGGGTTTCATTTAAGCAAAAATGTCACTCGATACACTGTTGATGACTGACTGCCTTAACAGTTTGTTTAACTCAGTGAATCCGTTGATGTTCCAGGTGGACACCGTCAGAGTCGAGGGTGGGGGCGGGGCGCCATCCTACGTGTTCTTTTCAGAGTCTGCCCCAGAGGATGCGATAGCAGACGCCTCATTCTTGTTTCTCCCTCCGCTGTCTTTCGTTACCACCCGGCCGCTACCGCTTATTCTGTACTTATGTCCGTTCGGCATTTTCTTGAGGATTTCAGCAAAGTTCAAATGACTAAGCGCTCTGTATGGTTCATACACCTCCTGAGGAGCACTCGCCTGTACTGATTATCGTCCTTGAGATTTGTTTTCGCACGTAGGACTGCAATTTTATCGTCAGTTGTGGTGAATTCTATTTTAACGACTCCCGGTTTATTGTTTCTAGAGGGCAGTCTCGCTATTCGCTGCACTGCAATGTCTCTCAGACCAAGACCGTTGCGAATTAACTCTTCAATTTTGTCGTAGATTCTCCTAGATGACGCTATAGTCCGGATCAAATGGCTTTCGCGCGGGTGACGCCGTTGCTTCTATCGCCTTCAGCCTCTTTTCAAACGTATCCATTTTGTTATAGACTTGGGCAAGTTCCAGATCAACAAAGTCTCGAAGATTCTTAAAATCCTTCGTCAATCTGACATTCAATTGGCTTTCCATATTAGAGATTCTCTGTTCCAGCGACTGGCGCGGTTTTGTCTGATCTGCTTTTAATTCCAGCAGCAGTGACTTTATTTCCTCCATTGTTTCAGCGCCTTGCGGGCTAACAGCTGTGACTTCGTACCTGTCAGAACACTTGTCCGTTGTACACTCTGTCGATCCGTCACTCGCACTAGCAGAGCGTAGCCTCACCGAGCCGTGACCGTTGGTCAGCCACTTTTCCAATGTGCCTTGCGCGTTTCGGCCTTCCACGCTGTGGGTTCGACGTCTGCGTAATGGCGTCGCCTGGGTGCTACAATCAGAAGAACTGTTCCGCCGCCGTTTTCCTTTTGTTGATGAAGTATGCCCAGTTTCTGACATACTCCACAGTGTCCATGTATGTTTAACTCATATATCCTTATCCGACAGTTTACTATTCCCCAAGGTTCCGTCGCAAATAGGGTTTATTGTCTCTCGGCCATAAAGTACGGCTGAGCGACCTGTAGACTCTGTGACTCTCTCTCAGTATTAGTACTAATACTAATAATAGTACTAATACTAATAATAGTACTAATATTAATAATAATAGTACCAATACTAATAATAGTAGGCAACATTTCACGCATTGTCCTTTTAGCTTGCTTGATATCCAGCGTTTACCATGACTAATGTTTCATCGTGCAGTTGAATCAGAGATTATGTAACTTTTATACTCGATCGCTGGTTAAATAGGAATCGGCAAAACATGTGTTGTCTGTATTAGGGATGGGAGGGGTACCAGCCCGGGGGTGGTGGGGGGGGGGGACCAGTTCTTCGCGTGAGTAAGGTTAATGCCGCGGGAAAGATTAAAGATTGAAAGATTGAAAGATTAAAGATTAAAGATTAAAGATTAAAGATTAAAGATTAAAGATTAAAGATTAAAAGATTAAAAGATACCCTTTCTAAGAATGAAAAAAAGTCCCCTTTTTTCAGATGTACTTTTTCAACAAGACCCCGCTCGTCTGCCTAAAAAAAAATTTCTTTTCACAGACCATCATACTTCTGTAGGGCCTCAGGAAATGTTTCTCGCTGCCTTAAAATCGACATGCCACACAAGACTTAGCGACACGCAACATGGACCTCGACATGCGACATGGACCTCTTTTTAAAATCGACACGCAACATGGAACTCGGTTTAAATCGACATGCGACATGTCCCCCCCCCCTCTCCCCCACTCTGATGATCCATACAACGATACGGTACGGGATAGTTATTTCCGGTATCCGTAGCCCCGATTGCTGTCTCTACTCCGCAGTTATGTGAATTTAATTTTCTTTTAAAAATCCGTAAAGTATGTGAAAACCTCCGTTCTGGCCAGCCCCCCCCCCCCCCTCCCCCGCCAACCCATTTACAGCCACTTTGGCAATAGCGCTCACAATCCGAGTTGATAAGTAGGCATATTAAAAAAATAAAAGCCATCTTGAGCATTTTCGCGAACGTCAATTGACGTCATGTCACGTCACGATGACGTATTATTAGATAAAACGTTAAATTCGTAGCGCCATTCATAATGAGTCAAGCAATCGCTCTTGAGAACAAAATTTCATGTTCACTTAAACACGTCGTCTTCAGAGACACCTATGGCGAGGGGGCTAAGTGTGCGTCAACGTCATGGCTTACGTGCTCCTATGAAAGTTTGGGCCTGCTTGATGTTCAGGTAATTTGGCAATAGCTACCATCACCCATAAGTTCATGAGTTCACCCATGATTTCGTAAGTAGGTATACTTAACAAAATAGAAGCCCTCGTGAATATTGTCGTTATCGTCAAATGAAGTTCGTGAAGTCACGAAGACATAATAAATAAAAGATACAAAAGTACCGTTAATATTGCTTCAAGAGAAGCGCATTGGCTTCAAACTGGATGTCCAATTAAGCTCCGCCTACAGTGCCACACTGCCTGTCGAAGGCAGCATTTAGCCCAAATTGCCCCTATAAGGCCCTTTAGCCAAAATTGGCCCTGACGACTCGTAACGTCGCCATTAATAAAGCTTCCAAATGTACTTATGTATTTTCGTCCTCGACCTATGGTCGAATATCTCTTGTTTATATGGGTATCTTTTTCATCTCAAATGATCCGCTATCTCAATGCCCCCCCCTCCCCCCGGGTGCCCTAGGGTCTGTTTTGTAACTTCCATCAACGCATATCCAGTGATGTCAGGGGATGACACGGTAACCTGTCATGGTTATATAAATACATATCCAGTGATGTCAGGGGATGACACGGTAACCTGTCATGGTTATATAAATACATATCCAGTGATGTCAGGGGATGACACGGTAACCTGTCATGGTTATATATCCAGTGATGTCAGGGGATGACACGGTAACCTGTCATGGTTATATATCCAGTGATGTCAGGGGATGACACGGTAACCTGTGATGTCAGGGGATGACACGGTAACCTGTCATGGTTATATAAATATATTATTATAAGTTACTCATCGGTCGAACACGATGTTCAGTGTGAACTAAACAATAGCGGCACAAATATTGTAAGTCTAGATTTATTCATGTCTGCTCTTCCATAGCTTTGGTGACATAGTGGGTGAATTTCTTTGGGTCAGCACCGTTTATGCCACCCAGTATATTCAACATCTTCCGGACCTGCCGATAGGGCTACCACAAACGTCAATGAAATGTTCACACCGGTCGTTTCCGGTTTATTTAGGGGCAATAGAACCAGCCAAGACAGTCACTTTTCAATCAGCCGCCATCGTCTCCCGAATGTCCCGTGCAGTCTAGAACATACAATCGGCTACCGAATGGATGCGCGCACCCGACCCAAGTGAAAGAAGTGTCTGGTGGTATACCGGTGCTTAATATGTGCGTATTCGGTTTACCTTGGGGATATATCCGGGTTACCAAAGAAATCCACCCAATGATGACACATAGGGAAGACGTAAGAATGCCGATATGGACCGGATTTTCGAGTGACCTAAGGCAAACCATATTGAGTATGGTATGTCATATGGATATGAGCCATGTATGTGACAGTCATATATTCACGTTGACAGCCCAGCCAAGTTAATTAAGTAACTTATAGTTCAGTAACTCTGAATAATGAATGTGTTTTGTAGAACTGTCCAGCATGATTCTTATGTGTTCAGTGTAAAAAATATCTGCTTTATCATATATTTATAAGAGGGCAATTTGCTAAAAAAGAACCACAAGAACGGCATCTCATTCTAATTTGTTGTACATTATAACATTATTATTATAATGATTATTATTGAATTATTTCAAAGGTATCTCTTGAGGCAAAATAATTATTAGCAGCTTGAAACATTTGGCCGTCAGTGCGTCGCGATTGCTTCCTGCCATGCGAGAGTCATACAAGCGACACAGAAGCAGTAGTAGTAGTTGTTTCCGTACTTCCATTTAATTGAATACCTCCTCGGTTTGAATTCAGTCCCGTACAGTATATTTTCCCCTCCGCCAGTCACTCCAAATCCAAGCACCCTCCGCCTCGCAACACCTAGCCCCTCACCCAGCGACACAATATACCCGCTCCCTGTGCCCATCCTGTCACCCCTCCTCGCCGTCGCAGGAGTTCTTTGCGAGGCTCGTTACATTCGCCGCATTACGCTCCTGTAAGGCTTGAAGCCCCTGAGATTTGACAGAGGAAACACAGTACATAGAGGTAAACATGGACATGGTCATGGATATGCGCAGACAACATATGCTTTATACCCTCTTCCGGCAGGTCGGTGACCCTATAGTTAAATATAATGTATTTTATCAATCATGTTTGTCGTAGATAGCTTATCAAACTGGATTTATAAATTTCCGTTTTACACTCCGAGGGCTTCACCCTGCACCGAGTGCTTCACCCTGCACCGAGTGCTTCACCCTGCATCGAGTGCTTCACCCTGCATCGAGTGTTTCACCCTGCACCGAGTGCTTGACCCTGCACCGAGTGCTTGACCCTGCACCGAGTGCTTCACCCTGCATCGAGTGATTGACCCTGCACCGAGTGCTTCACCCTGCATCGAGTGCTTCACCCTGCATCGAGTGTTTCACCCTGCACCGAGTGCTTGACCCTGCACCGAGTGCTTGACCCTGCACCGAGTGCTTCACCCTGCATCGAGTGATTGACCCTGCACCGAGTGCTTCACCCTGCACCGAGTGCTTCACCCTGTATCGAGTGCTTCACCCTGCATCGAGTGTTTCACCCTGCACCGAGTGCTTCACCCTGCACCGAGTGCTTCACCCTGCACCGAGTGCTTCACCCTGCATCGAGTGCTTGACTGTGTACCGAGTGCTCCACCCTGCACTGAGTGCTTCACCCTGTATCAAGTGTTTCACCCTGCATCGAGTGCTTCACCCTGCATCAAGGGCTTCACCCTGCACCGAGTGCTTGACCCTGCACCGAGTGCTTCACCCTGCATCGAGTGCTTCACCCTGTACCGAGTGCTTCACCCTGCACTGAGTGCTTCACCCTGTATCGAGTGTTTTACCCTGCATCGAGTGCTTCACCCTGCATCGAGGGCTTCACCCTGCACCGAGTGCTTGACCCTGCATCGAGTGCTTGACCCTGCATCGAGGGCTTCACCCTGCATCGAGGGCTTCACCCTGCAGCGAGTGCTTCACCCTGCATCGAGGGCTTCACTCTGCATCGAGTGCTTCACCCTGCATCGAGTGCTTCACCCTGCACACTTTAATACATGCACCTTAAGCATAAAGAAAAATCATTTGTTTGACGCAGATATTAAACGTGCCCACCATGGTTCGTCTCCCGCATCTGTCACCAACCGGAAGACGACTATGCGGCCTTATGAGGGTGAACTGAACGGCACACGTGGAAGGAACCCAACAAACATGACGGAATCGGACCAGTACTTCGGTCGATAATGGGCCGGTAACGGGCCGGTACTGAGCCGGCAAGCGACCAACGCTGGCCCGATTGCGGCTCGCCAGCACAATATGCACGTAGCTCGGTTTATGGCTATTCTACATCATCTTATTGCGGTTATGTAAATGCCAAAAAAAGAACATTTCGTTGTGTATTTCAACCATAAGCAGCAGCGCACAGAGATTCACAGCAAAGACGTCTCAGCAGGGAAATTACCTCATCCTTATGTAGATATTCTTTGGTTATATCCCTATCATGAAAGCTTGAACGATAATAGGGATAAGCCCAGCCAATGCAGGATCACTGATTGTTTAGCTGTACTTTCCAGCTAGATTTCTAATTAATTAGATCATGGAGTGCTAAGCCAAATAAAAGCAAGAAGCTAAACCCATAAACAACAAGTCGTATTCGCTAGGTGGCGCTGATAGATACAGAGTCAATCAATTTGAAAGTGAAAGTGCTGCCGATGACACTATATTCCTATAGTGGATTCTATTGATTTATGCATGGGTGACGTCATAACTGTCGTTTAAAACGAAGTAAGTTGCAAATCTCTCGTCTTACCCAGACTGACGACTGCCAAACCACACATGTATGACCCAGCGCCCGCCACCCACCCCGCGAGCGAGCACGAGCTAGCCGCGTAGTTACTGCTCAACGGCCGCCAAACCTTCATCTCGCCAAATTGTTTTCGCCCTCGATGGAGGGCGCACCGCCGGACACGTCAGAGAGGTACTCCCGTCCCCTCGGCCCACATAAGCCACCCAGGCTCTCCGTCACCCCAGGGGGAGGAATGGACGGTGGGGATGGGAGGGGGTTGTAATCTCATTTCCCCCAGTGCGTAATACCTTATAACTCTTCGCCGGCCAACCCTCAAGCGTCAGATACAAATGAGCCTGTTTCCATTCAGTTGATTTGTCATATCGTGCCTAAAAATAGATATAGGGCGGTGCCATTTCCGTAATAAGTGCACATGCCGCCCCCTAGTCACGCCCTCCCTCCCCTCACCCCTCGTTCCACTCCCGAGTCCTCATTCTCGTGGCATTCGCCTGGGTCAGAGGTCAGAGGTGGCCGTGTATTTCTAGGCCCTATGTCATATTCAGGCATCTCTGGCTGTCATGTTATGTTCCGGAAGAACGCAGATCTACCGTTAAACCCCCCCCCACCCTAGACGTCCCTGGTGCAACCACGTGACTCTCCCCGTACACCCCGGAATCCATCACTCACCTGCCCCCTCAGCCACCCCCCGAATTGACAGTACACCACCCCCGCATGACGCCCACGCATAATGCACTCACTTACCACGCCACCCTTTCCCCATCACACCGCTCGCCATTTTCGGGGTTTCGCCTTCCCATCTACCACAGCTATGTCCCCTCCCAAATAGATCCTTCGCCCACTTTCGTCGTCTTTCTAATTTACAACGACTCAACCCCCAACCGCCGCCCCCCCCCCCCTCCCCTCCACTCCTACACTCAGCTTGACGCACCCTCTTATCCTTCCTCGTAGCGAATTCCACGTGCCAGCCCCTTCGCGTCCTACCCACCCCTTTCCGCAACCCCAGTCTCCCTCCCACGTCACCGCCAGCCCTTATCGAACAGATTTCCCGGCGTCCTCTGCGCCTACTGATGGACGCACCAGTCCATGTGTTTGCGGTAATTCTACACCCCACGTGGTATATAACTTCATCAAGCCATCGAATAACGCGTCATATGCCGTCGTCCCCCATAACACTTTACCCACAATTCTATCGCCTTCGTTCCAGCGCCAGTTCCGGTGGCGCTGCATAATTTCCTGCTCAGTGAACTGACGTAACAATCCATGAGCATAAATATCTCCATCTTTCGTCAATGATTAACTGCAGAAGCCCCGCACCATTGTTATTATTATCGTAGCACAACATTTGACCTTGACCATTATAGCACGCAGACACTGGGTTAAAGTGCAAACCCAATACGAGGCTTTCATTCTTCCATGGAAACCGTATATGACGCTTTTTTGTTGGCCGAAGCTACTGGATCAGGGTGCGTCTACAGCGCGCCTTCCTACCCCGCCCCCTCCCTTTCCTTGTCCCTATCTTCCTCCAACTCCACCCCCACCCCACACCCACTCCACCCACCCCAACGCATTGTTCCCTCTCCGCCCACTCAGTAGCAATTCACCGGAAGTCCGCATGGGTTATGCCTTCAGCTAAAGTGGTTGAATGGCTTAGGCCCGGGGCATAATAAAATGAGCACCCACATTTGTTTTCCACATCGCCTGCCTACGACGTATCCTTCCTGGAACATTTCCATGTGATCTAATTGCATATTAAAACATCTCCTCGAGCACAACCCTCTCAGATGCAAATGTGTTTCTTAATCCACTACATTTACTGGGTCAGTGTGCATGGTGACAGTGCCAGTAAAATATTGCCCCAGTGATTTTGCCGTTCTCGTGTGATTTCACTCGCTGGGGCAAATCTCGTTAATTTCGCATTATATCACCCAGGGAAGAAATCTCGTTACTTACCAGGTGGCGGGAATATCGTTACTTCTCGCATTATCTCACTCAGTGGAAGGAGTCTCGTACGTCAATACCAGCGTTACCTTACCCGGCGGCGGAAATATTGTTACTTCTGGCGTTACCTTACCCGGTGGCGGGAATATTGTTACTTCTGGCGTTATCTTACCCGGTGGCGCGAATCTCGTTACTTCTCGTGGTATCTCACCCGATTTGGGGGGGGGGGGGGGATTGTTACTTCTCGCGTTATCTTATCCGGCGGGAATCTGTGATTACTTTTCACTTTATTTATCCTGGTGGTGCGATTTCTATTTACTTCTCGTGTGACCTCATCAAATGGAGGGAGTCTCGCTATTGCCGTGAGACCGTTATGGCGGGGGTATCCTGACACATTTCATGTATTTTCTATCGGCTTCTCAGAAAATTTGAACGATTTCATGTAATTGAAAGCAATCTCAGTATATCTTTAACATAACGCCATTGGTCATTTAATGAGAAAGGGTTGTTGAGGATTGGGTGGGGAGGGGGGGGGGGGAGTTGGGGGAGGAGGGGGGGGGGTGAGGGTGGGGTGGGGGTGGGGAGATCACCCAGTGGCCCAGAGCGTAGTGCGTTAAGCCAGCTCTTGTCAAGCGTGCTC
The DNA here is from genome assembly GCA_964019135.1 of Arenicola marina. Taxonomy (NCBI): domain Eukaryota; kingdom Metazoa; phylum Annelida; class Polychaeta; family Arenicolidae; genus Arenicola; species Arenicola marina. The sequence goes on along the minus strand of OZ025254.1, from coordinate 27,624,827 downwards.
TGCTCAGGCCTCGGCCGGTGCGTGGTTCGGATCCCATCTGTGGTAATCCTGAAGAGTAAGGCATTACTTCCAGTGACATGGCCCCCGCTTTGCCTTGCCCCAACGCGTAAGTCAACTCATAAAAAGATACACCGATAATTAAGTGTGTGTGGGGGGGGGGGGGGGTAGTGACGCATGGGTAGGACCATAGAGATTTCATCCAACTTCATTGACCCCGGAGATCTCTTGGCCTGATACAGTGTGCACAAAAGCGGCCTAAAAACATTTCACTTCCAAACTAACCATCTTCTTAAGTGTGTTAGTGTTTGTCATATAAACGTGGTTCCGCTCTCTCTTAAATGAAAGAAGGAAGGGAGAGGGGGGCCATGTTCCTGGGGGTAACCCCCTACTCTTTGCGAAGAGGGACATGGTATCTTTATCTTGTGACCACAAAGACATGGCCAAAGCGGGGCGCGAACCACCGATCCACGTTCCGTTAGGCTGTCTGCAAAAGTAGGACAAAAGTAAGACTGAAAATATAGAAAAAAAGGAGGACCATAGAACCAAACAGTGGGACTCATCAGCGTATTTTGCAACATTATTCATGCTCATACCGGATAAATGAAATTATTGAGCAAATCGTTTTTTTAAATTGTACCTGCATTTTCGTGATTAAAACTTGACGGATGCCAGTATTGATTTTAAAGATGTATTATGATGCAACAAGAAAATGCCTCTGACTATTTTAAGCAAATACAGTAAAACCTCTCTAAGTCGACCGACGACGGGACTGCTACTGATCGATCGACTTATGGAGGTGGTCGGGTTACAGAATATCCTTCCGATACTTTACTCGTGGCAAAAAAACACAGAAAAAAATATGTTTTTACAATGCAATGTAGTCTTTGTTTATTTGGAAAGTCTGATATTCAAATATACATGTACAAGTAATCACTTTTGACTATTTTTCTTTATCGAAACTCAGATTCTGTTTGGTTTAGGTAAGTTCAGACAATCCTTATCCAAATAGTCACACAATAAAAGAAATTATATTTAAATCATAATAATAATAATAATAATATATAAAGACGCCATAACACAAAATACTGCAATACGCGTGCCGAAGTGCAACCGTGCAACCTTTGTGCTGCGTCTTAAGCACGGTGCAACACTACCGCTACCGGAACTACTTCCTGCATACCCCAAAGGCACATGTTGTGTCCGCGCGGGTTGGTTCGTTAGTTGTATATTCAGGACGCTTTAACCACTTTTGGTCATATATAATGCATTCCATCTGCCCTAGACCAGTTTCCGCCGCCTTACAACTAACTGAAGTCTTTCCAATCTAGGACCCCCCTCCCCCACCCCCTGACCAGGTCTCTGCACCAGCACCCACATATGCTTCCAAGCGTAGAAGTGCATGCTGGTCAGCTTGCCGTAGTTTGGTTCGGCGATGTGGATGTTGAGTGACTGGCTCTGGTCGATCAAGGCGCCCCGATCGGCGGCCATCTTAATGATGTTTTTCTGCGAGATCTCCCAGACCGTCTTGAGAGTGAAGCCAGCTCCTCGGCGCTTGGCACCGCACGCTAATGCACCCCCCCCCCCCCCCCCTCCACCGCGAGACTTCACGCTCGGCTGGCGGGGGGCGAGATTACGGCATGCCGAGAAAGCAGCCATTTGAGCTGAGGCTGCCGCCCGGAATGGTTTATGCAACGTTACACACTTATTTGGATACCAAAATCATCGGACTAAACATTTTCTGAATCTATGAGGTAAGGTCTTTGATAATAACGTGACACCTACATGCCTCCGCCAACTACATCGGCGCGGAAAAATTACTGCGGCGCCGCAGTAAATTACATCCTACAAAATATCCTGGCCCACTTATAACAAAGCATCGCGGAGCACACAAACTGATGACGTTTACCACTGAAATGAAAATTTGTGGTAAATTGATATCACGGGCAAGGCTAAGAGACACTATTTGGCAGTCTGGCATTGGTGGAGTATACACAAAACCAATCTTGAATGATTCAAGGACTGATTCTTATTTGTATTTTGACCTCTTTAGTTTTGGCGGGAAAGAGCTCGACATGCAACTTTAAGTAAGTTTAACTGTTGTGCGGAGCAACAAGTTTTCTTCCATTTTAATAACACTTTAATTACAACTCCAAGTAGGCCTAGCCCCAATCATCATAACAGCTTGGCAGCTAGAGATTATGGTTTCTGCAACATAATTGGTGGTGGGGGTAGGGGACCCACAATGTATACTAAACATATTGACTTATTGTGGTTAGTATACGTTGTGGAGCTCTGATGTCAAGATATTCAGGGGAATTATTGATATATCTAATATTAAGGACAATCATAATGTTATGTATTAAGTTATGGGTTTTCATAATTTTTAGGATAGACCCCGTCTATGTGTATTAGCTATTTTCAGGACATAAAAAACTAAAGAAAAAGGCCCAAACTGAATTTTGTTGCATTCAAAGTTATACAAGAGAAACATCAATATACAAGGGTAGACCTTGGCACTTGCGCCAAGGGTAGACCTAGTTCAACTGCGTACAGATTAAAATACATGTACCTGAATATCATATACCGGTATTACTGAGCCTCAGTTTTACGATTTATGTCAAGATTTGCTACTTCGTAAAAAAGAAAATCTCATCAAATCTTATCTTATCCAAGAAAGCTTAAATTTGTCAAGTGCCTATGACATGGAAACATTCTTGAATACAATAGTTTAAATGACACCCCCCTGATCTAACTACAGGGCCACCTGAGAGCCTAACGGCATGTGGATCCATGGTTTGCACCCTGCCGTACCCATGTCTGTGTGGTCACAGGATAAATATCCCATGTTCTTCTTCGCAAGGTGTATGGGGTTAACCCCAGGGACATTGCTCTACTCAGCCTTCCTTCCCACATTGGTGCGATATCACCAAAAGTAGTTTAAGCATCATGAATATACAACCAACCAACCTAAACTCGGAACTTTTTGTAATCTTTGGCACACAAGATATAAACTGTATAATTTATTAATGCCTAGACAATATTATTAAACTGTATAATATTATTTATTTTCATTAAGTGACTGCCATATATCATATGCCTTCCTGAGTATTAGCTGAATGTATATAGATATTATTAATAATTATGATATTAGCTGTATACATAATTAAGTCCTCTCACTAGTGTACATACCCCTACCTATCTTTCAAGCTATAGAAACGCATATCATTTGTCCAGATATGCTTGATCAAACTAATATGATAAAACTTATATTGGGGAAGAGCATTGAATGTAACTGTCAATAAACACCTTGTGATTCATCTGCCCGTGAATTAACCCTGTTTATTCATGTATATTATGGTGTTGGCACTGAATTGTAAAAATACAAAAGAGTCTATTGTTAACTGGTTTTCTTGTGATCAAAGTTATACATATAATAAGCATTGAAATGGTTTCTTTCTGCTTTCTGTAAACAATGAGATTGCATTTATGCAAACTAAAAGGTTACCCAGTAGTCTGCAGTGTCAAAACTGTAATACCATTAATGTTATGGCTATTGCAGTTGATTCAGTGGCAATGAAGATTATGTATGCAAGCGCATTATATATACATTTTACTTACTAGAGCTATATTTTTTTCAGAATCTTTTTCAGAAACACCATGAGCTCCATGAACCAAGTGATTGTAAGCAAACCTTTAGATTTTTTGTCAGTGACATATATATTAGCTTTAAATGTAGCTTGTTTATGTCAATCTGAATCTAATCTGATGTGAAACTAATACTTTCCATTTCAAATATAATGTTACTTCTTTAGTGTTGATGTCAATCCTATAATAAGATTCTTATTATGTGAGAAAATATTTAGTGTGATGTTCTTGTTTATTGTTTACAGTTAATTTTAATAAAATGACTTATGTGAGGGCAAGTGCAGTATTCGTTGAAATAAATACACCTTACCCCGGTAGTTCAGATATTGTCATACCATGCACTATAACTATTGGGCTTAAGATAAATTTAATTTTGCAGCAGCAGTGTTCTTATGAATTTTGTCATGTTACATTTATGACAGTCTCATTATGAACTTATAATGTTAATGAAAATTATTATTATCAGCCCGTCATGGCTGACTGCCACATTAAGTTTTTCTGAAAGATTTTATATAGCCAGTAATCTGTGTTACCCACACCTTCCCCCCTTCCCCATATAATGCATAGCCAGCGGAAACAACCAATTACGGCCGTTTGATTCATGAGAAGAAATAGGTATCGTTTCAAGCGTGGGTTTAGAAATAGTGCTTTGAGAAACTCGTGTAATGGATTTAAATTTTTCTCTCAGCTACCAGCAGCGGAATCGACAACCGATGCCCTGCTGTTCACCGATTCCATCGGAAATTTACTTGCGGCACATGACCGGCTGCAGGGTCTACGCTAGTCGTGGGGCGACCCTACAGCGCCTGCTACAAGAGTGTCGGCGACAACCGGATCTTTTTACGGGGGTTCGTTATGTTATGCTTGTGGGGAGAGAGACTCCGCTATTTTAAAGCATATCTGGGACTTCTCAACGTTCCTGAGAGAAGTGTGCGATCCCGGGTTTCGTGTGGCCATATGTAGTATCCTACCACGACCGGTAGACTTTTGCAAAACGCAAGAAACCGTGAACAGCGTGAACGCGCAGCTGGGCCAGGATTGTGGTCACAGAGGGTATCTATTTTGGAATACTCACAAGTCCTTCTTGCGTTCGTGTCAGCCAAAGCGACAACTATTTGCAGTTAGAGATGGGGGGCTGCACCTGAATCAGGAAGGCACACTTCTTCTCAAGCAGAGACTGATGCACTTGTCAGTCCTGCGGCGTTAGGCTTCATATTTCTGTATTCGTCTAACGAGATGTTCGCTTATTGTTTTGGTCATATATCGGTCTGTGGTGTTTGTCTAGGTAATGAATTTTATTTATCTCTTCATGTATTGTAATATCTTGGTTAGGTCCATCATATGAGGATGTAATTTTTTTTTACCCGTACCCACCCAGGTGGGATAGGGACCAGCCTATGGTGGATTGGTTTTAACATTAATTGAGGAGGCTGTAACTGGTTAATGTAATATCGCGGCTCAACTCTCTTTTTGACATAAAGTATGTATCCTTGATGTATTTACTTGGATCGTCTGTCGCTAGTCACATCGGACGTAGTTCATTGTCCAGATATATGCGTACTGGCTTATATAGAGCGCAAGAGAACTGATGATTGTCGTAATGTTAACGCTCTACCGGTTCAATGATCGGTCTTGTTCTTAATTGACCTGGTTATAGGGTTATTCGCATTCCCCTTATCATTGCAAGAGCTACTGGCGGTCGTGTCATATACGGGGAGAACATGTATTTTTCAAAGGTGAAGCAAAGGTGTTTGTGATGATGCATATGTGGTTTCTTTTTATATTCTAAATGCAAAACCAGTGTGTGCGTCAAGTACTAAATTTGGGCGTTCGATGAATATATGTGGGATCGAACGTATGTTGATGATACCAGAGGGCAACTCTGAAAATATAGTTTTCCTGTGGTTCAGTCAGTCATTTCGTATACGTATCGAGGGCAACCCATGCAATTTTATAATATACAACATCAAAAAACACAATTTTGACTTTATTTACTAGTGTTGGTTTCACATACTTCAAATATCAGGAAAAACCTATCTCTACTAACAGTGGCTCATGTACATTGTATAATTCAAGACTGCTTGAAGCCAAAGCGGATTTTTTTTTTGTGTCTTTTATTATCTATCATAAAATTTAGCTGCACAAAGTGCCACTGGTGGACAACAACACGGTCGGATCGCCCCGACTGGATTAGCAAATAAGTAACATCGAGATATATTTTTAAAAAAATCGATCACTTGGCCTTCTTCTATGATCTGAGCACTTGTCTTCAAACTCTGCGAGCCATATATCAAGCTCAGCCTGGTTCGCAATATCAGTCCAAATCGTTGCTTTAAACTGATCTTTCGGGGCCCCAAAGTATTCATCATTCTCAAAGAATTCTAAGGACTCAACCTTGTAAAATTTGCGGGGAGGCAAGACAGACTCCAACAATTGCGAATCGGGATACCCTTTGGTCGGGTGCCTTATAGTAGGTTCTCTCCCTTCACGACGAGCATAGATATGGTCCGCCATAGGGCCTGATTTTGATTTCAAGGGGACAGTGTCTGACTCTGGTCGGATGTGTTTATTACACGGGATATCTGTATGAACAGAAAGTGAAGGACGCCGCTTTACCCTCTTGCTCGGGGGAGGCAAAACAAAATCACTGTCACTGGAAGATTCAATGACACTAGGAACTGCTTGTCCTTTGGGAGAGACATCATCAATGCAAACTGGACTCACAGAAGCATGCGACCCTACAAAGTTGGGCTTGAGATTAGGATTCCCTGAAGTGGTTTTGGGATCCTCGTGTATGACTGGTGCTTTGACGGCTTTGATGGCACCAGCGAGTGGCTGCTTTCTTAGAGAAAGACTACCTTTTCTCGGCTTGGCAGACGCTTTCTGAGACTTAAGCGTCTCTGCAGCCTCCTGCGGCGTTGGCCATTCAGAGGTGGACAAAAGAACGTCGACAGGGGGCAGAACAGTCGGCGCAGTCGAGGGATCGAAACTAGAAGAACTGACTTCAGCCAAGCGCTTTGGCTTTTTACCTTTTCCTTTCGAGACAACTGGGACCCAACCCTTGTCGGGTTCTGCTGCAGCAATCTTCGGTTTCAGAAGAAATGCTTGGCATTAAAGAGCAATTAGGAGTCCCTGTGGTGCTTGAGCGAGAGGCTGTAACGCTGATCCTTGAGTCTTGACACAACTGGGCCAAAAGAAGTGGGGGACGACCTAAAAGGGTTAGAATCAGTGAAAGACGGATTTCCGCCGAGCAATTCGTGGCGTTGTAGAAGTTTTTTGTTATTGCACGGCTCCCATGCAAGAACTCTTGTATTTGCGCGTCGTTAGCTTTCGACAACACGACAGCAACCATTGCAACAATCGGGCCGCAAGAATGGTTATCGTCCTGGCGTGGGTATGCCTCAGCAATCGAGCGAACAGTGATCGACGCCATAGCGGTCTTGAGCCGATCAGGCAGTCGCTCCCTTAGCGTCGGAAGCAGATTTGAAGGAGCCGAAAACCCTAGGCTGTCGCCATAGTAGACCGCGTTATATCGCACGTCGAGCACGGCAAGAGACCAGTGGTGTCCACCATCACTGGCTATAACGGTTGAGGAATCCCTAAGCGCCACATTCAAAGGGACGACGTAATAATCGTACGAGTCTGGAAGCGCAGATGTAGCATGCACAGTCGCGCAGAAAACCTTTTGGTTTCCTTCATTCAACGCGACAAATATTGCGTCAATGTTTACGTCACTAAACCATTTTTTACAAAGAAACGCTCTGATGTCAAGGGGGGTCAGGTTTGAGCTACCGAAAGGGAGCGACTTAGTGTACGGGGTATCCCAGAGACGGTGTCTTAAGAAATCCAGATCATCCTTATGATCGGCGAAAAATGCCGGGTATTTCGCCTGTAGGTCATTCAACCACTTTTTTTCTTCTGCTATCTCACTTTTGCAGTATTTCCATATATGATATCGCCTGCATAAACTCAGGCCACCCGAATCATAGCTACCCCAATCGAAGCGTGCAACGTACTCGGGACCATTTTCCAGCAGAGTCAGGGCACGCCCGCAAGCTAAATCCGGTGGAAGGAAAGAGGCACGAAGGGGATCGTCGATAACAGAATATCCCATTTGGGCAATCTCAAAACGACTATCACCAGTCGGGGGAAAAGGTAAACCTGCTATAAATCTCCTTGAGGGAACTTCAGAACCATGGCGTGCACTCCGCTGAAAGCGAAACAAAGAGATGCCTATTAACGCAAAGGAAGACTGGATTTACTAACGATTATAAAAAGATATCTACAGTAATATACAAATGTTAGCATCACAATTTCACAGTTCGAGACAATAGACCAACTGTTATTTATTCAGTCATACTTCAAAAACACAAGTATCTTAGTGTACAACAATGATCAAGCATAACAATAACTAAAACAATTGTAGTATAGAAATAAACTTATTTAAGATGTTAGAGGGGATTTCATAAGCAAACTTAACATGGAATGGCCCTCAAGCTTACATTTAAATCCTTTCACAATGAGAAACATTGAGGTTTTGGTTTAAAATCCTCCTCGATTAATCTACTAATAAACTATATCAACCATAACTCGATACCCATAAACTGGTTTGGGATTGAAGACATTGGCAAACACAATACAAAATAAACAACCTGTATATAATGTGAAAGAGATCACCAAACCTCACAAAGGCTGAACAAAGCAATCCGCAAACCTACTGTTATACATTAGGTAATATATGATGTTGTATAATCATTGAATCTGAACATAACATTGAACCATTTGATATGAAAAAACACTACCATAGCGCTAATTATGTGTAAGTAAAACATGTTATCCTATTAGATTACCCTGGAGATATCTAAGACTTTAGAACAGCTCATGTTAACCTGTAAGCAAATTAGGTTTCACATTCAATGTCACAAGTCCTTAATTAATTTATTTATTAAGCAACAATTCCTTTTAAATTTCCCTCCTACAAGGCCACCAAAATTCTATAATATTCTCGTATAAAATACATAACATTATACACTGATAGAGTTTTTAACTTGATGAAGTGATTTCCTAGCTCCAATATCTTTCTAAAGTAATTTAGCATTAAGCATTTATTGTAGAGAGGTTAACCAATGTATATATGTAATGCTAATTACACCAATCATGTCATTTTGCACCTTCATTTTGGGCCCAGGTGCAAATAAATAAACTCAAATTGAAGCAGATCCTGGAAATGCATATAAAATATATGCTTATGGTATTTGCCATGTTATTGCATATGTCCATGATCATGGAAGCCACATTGAACATTTCAGGTTAATCGGCTGTCCGGCTGCAGAGTAATGACAGGAAAACCTTGCTAAAAAGGCTCTTTTTAGAGCTATTTGCATGACATTTGATGGCTTCTTTTAATTTGAGAACAATAATACTGCATTGAACTCAAAATTGTCCATGGTTGCATATACAGGGAGTATATAGGAAAACATTTATTACAAAATGATATGTGAAATGGCAAAAATGGCTCCAAAATAACTTTCGGCTATGTTATTTTGAAGCAAAACCACAATTTTATAAGCTTTGGGTTCTTGAGAAGACAGGTCATTCAACTGGTACAAAAATTATTAGAAAAGAGTATCAGACGTTTTTTTAGTTAGTAACCTCAGTGCACATTTTACTGCTTCTTAAGCTTAATTACTTATGCATGTTACAAATCTAGGATGTCTCCTTTTGTCCCAACAGCAATAGTGGTAAACACTAATCTTTCTTTGCTTACTACCATGCACAACACAGTTGGTGTAATTTATGTATTTCTGTAATTATTAGCCTCGACCCATATACAGATTGCTCCTTAAGGCTTTTCCTGATTCTCCAAATATTTTTGTCCCAGGGGTCCAGTTTACATAATGTCCTGACAGTAACAGTGATGAATATCCAACAGCAGAACATACGTATTATCCAAAAAAACTGACCCAAATGTTGATGGAGGAATGATTATGAACTATACTACATATTTCAGGCATTAAATATTCCATAATAATTAAATTTACACTTGTTCAACATGTTTAATAAGTCTCACTGCAGTATTCCTAATGTCTGATATATTTAGATTGATGCCCAAGTTGTGGTTCATTTTGATATAAATATGCTTATATATACTGTCCTCAGAGTAAAAAAGTTTCTTTTGATATTTTACCTTAGAACAATTTTTATGTGAAGGGAACATTTACCATTACTTTTTTTAATGTTAGGTCTACCTCCATGCCAATCAACATATGTACTTTCAATAAGGAAACCTCAAATTTCAGAAAACTGGTCTAGTTTGACCACTAAATGCATTGTTTTATTAAATGTAACAAGTCAGAATTCAATAAATTTCATGTATTAAATTTATTTCTTGATAAAATGTTACACTTTTTCTGCACCTGGCCTTATCTAACATTTATGACCTATTATTAATAATGATAGTACATGTATCAAGGAATTAACTAAAGTAGGTATATATAATATATAGTGATTAGCATATGAACTCCCCCGTCTTCAATTTTGGTGTTAAGAAGAAATAGTGCAGGTACAATAGATTATAGTATATATATTTATTGGTGATAATTAACATATGTGATAGTTGTGTCACTGCCATGCCTAGCCCTGGTAGCCAACATGCATACCACGCTAACCACGCTCTGTTTATGAGCCTGATCACAGGCATGTACCACAGCCGTACTACCAGAACAGCCGTTCTACCAGAACAGCTGTATGGTCTCCCCACCCTTCAGTATGGGTGGGGCAAGGAGATGGCTGGGGGAGAGCTTTGAATTGTAATCCTCTAATCCCAGAAAGGCATGACTTGTAAATGTCTATAAGATATTGCACTGAAGAATCTTTGAATTGTCTTTTTCGGGTTGACTTGTTATCAAAGAATGCCAATTAATCCATTTTGATACCAAACTCCAGTGCGAGCCTCCCCTGCCTTCACCCCCCACTGCAAAGTATGCATGATATGGCCCGCCAATCAACCCAGGCTGCTAGCTTCACGTAACCATCCTCCCTCCACCCCTCCCCCACCCCCATAGACCACCACCACCACCCACCCAAACCCTTACGGCCGTTCTGGTAGTATGGCCGTTCTGTCCATACATCAGCTCCCGAGGCTAGGCATAGGCCAGGCCCAGGTTTTAAACTTTGATGTTAACATGTGACACCATAACTTGCATAAGGCATAACATCGTCATCGATACTTATAATGTTAAGTTATGCTCCTTAAAATGTGCTTGAACAAAGCAGGGCTATAAGCAGGGCTATAATCACGCCAAGGGACCCTATGAACATTACCTCAGTATCAAGCGGGGTCCCGCGGGGCTTTATAATCACATAATAAATGTTAACCAGAGGCTAAAACTACCTGCCACCTGGAACGGCTGCATGGACGCGGGATAGACAGTTCAACGGAAACCTGGAACGCCTAAATGCACTGCGCCAAACCTGGGCCGAAATCTCGCGCTATGAATATTCATCGAACATCACAAAAAGGAACCGGAAGCCGAAACCGGGTGTGAATTACAAAAACGCTGGCGAGTGAGATTACCTGGACGGCGCCCCCTGGCGAGTGAGATTACCTAGATGGCGCCCACTGGCGAGTGAGATGACCTGAATGGCGCTCCCTGGCGAGTGAGATTACCTAGATGGCGCCCCCTGGCGAGTGAGATTAACTTAATGGCGCCCCCTGGCGCGTAAGATTACCTGGATGGCCCCCCTTGTTGAGTGAGATTACCTGGAAGACGCCCCCTGGTGAGTGAGATTACCTGGATGGCGCCCCCTGGCGAGTGAGATTACCTGGACGGCGCCCCCTGGCGAGTGAGATTACCTGAATGGTGAATGAGACTACCTGGACGGCGCTCCCTGGTGAGTGAGGTTACCTGGATGGCGCCCCATGGCGAGTGAGATTAACTGGACGGCGCCCCCTGGTAAGTGAGATTACCTGGACGGCGCCCCCTGGCGAGTGAGATTACATGGATGGCGCCCCCTGGCGAGTGAGATTACCTGGACGGAGCCTCCGTGGGCGATGAGCTGGTTCTCCATGTCGTTCAAGAGGTTGTTCTCCGTCAGGTATTTCAGAAGATGGTGGTTTACCCCCTGTGGAAATGAAAGCAAATAAATCAATTGGTGGATGTCTTCTGCCAGCTTCGGGCACAGACACGGATAAACCAATCCAAGAAAAAAAGAAATGAAATGAAACCAATCCAAGAAATGTAGAAATGAAATGAAACGATTATATTTAAGGTCTCTTGAAAACTGGGCCAAGAAACCTCCGGGGACAATGACATGGGACTGGATGAACCTTGCTCCAGGGCGCCAAACCACGACCAGTGTCATCTGCAGTTTAGCCTGTTTACTAAATGAGCTATGGAGCCCCCCCCCCCACCCCTCCCCGGTTTCTTGAGGGCGGAGGGGAGGGTTCAGAGCCACGTGGAGCCCCCTCCTTCCCTGGAGCCTCCCCCCCCCGGGTTACTGGGGGCGGAGGGGAGGGGAGGGTTCAGAGCCACGTGGACCGCCCTCCTTCCCTGGAGCCCCGCCCCCCCCCCCCCGGTTACTGGGGGCGGAGCGGAGGGTTCACAGCCACGTGGAGCCCCCTCCTTCCCTGGAGCCCCCCCCCCCGGGTTACTGGGGGCGGAGGGGACGGTTCACAGCCACGTGGAGCCCCCTTCTTCCCTGGAGCCCCCCTCCCCCCCCGGTTACTGGGGACGGAGCGGAGGGTTCACAGCCACGTGGAGCCCCCTCCTTCCCTGGAGCCCCCCTCCCCCCCCGGTTACTGGGGACGGAGCGGAGGGTTCACAGCCACGTGGAGCCCCCTCCTTCCCTGGAGCCCCCCCCCCCCCCCGGGTTACTGGGGGCGGAGGGGACGGTTCACAGCCACGTGGAGCCCCCTCCTTCCCTGGAGCCCCCCCCCCCCGGGTTACTGGGGGCGGAGGGGACGGTTCACAGCCACGTGGAGCCCCCTCCTTCCCTGGAGCCCCCCCCCCGCCCCGGGTCACTGGGGGCGGAGGGGAGGGTTCACAGCCACATGGAGCCTCATCCTTCCCTGGTTCCCCCTGATTTAGAGCCACGTGGGACGCTTACCTGGAACTCCCCCGAGAGGACCCGTCGGCTGTAGATGTTGCTGGTGTAGGGCTCTATGGCCTCGTTGTTACCCAGGATCTGAGCCGTGGAGGCGGTGGGCATGGGGGCCAGCAGCAGACTGTTCCTCACGCCGTGTCTGCCATGGGGGGTGGGGATGGGGAGTGGGGTGGAGAGACAGAAGAAAGGTGGTGAGACAAAGGTCATATGTTAGTGAAAACATACGGTACAAATATCATACACACAAGCTTGCAGTGGTGCAGTCAGAATAATAATGTTATGTATAACAATATATGTATATATATAGAAGGGGTAGTTAATTTGTCAATATTAGCACCCATACTTATATACTGGGGCGACGTAGGAAGCACGGTTGAAAAATGAAACAGATTAGGTGCCCGGGCTATAATTCGAAGCCAGGACCGATTGATCTGCTGTCTAGTGCGATAACCATTACACCAGTGACACCCCCATGTAAAAGAATATTAGAATACAAGTCTCATCAATACAATATTTTAATTCACTTTAGCACCCTTTGAAAAATTCATTTGTGCACGTCAGGCAATGTACGCACGTCACTAACGAAAATCAGACAGGATCTGGTCCGGGCATCGATACCATGTAAGGATCGTAACATCATCAGAACATGGGGCGGAATGAATGAGCCACCACTGTTCATATATGGGATAAACCAGGTCCACTCAGCGTGGCGTGAGGCTGGTAAACAAGAGCCCAGTGTAGGCGGGGGTGGGGGCGGGGGTGGGGGCGGGGGCGGGGGCGGTAGTGGTCACAGATGGTATATTATGGAAGCGATGTGCCTTACTTCTTCACTTCGGCCCTGAGGACATCCCAGTCATGCAGTCCCGTCGGTTTCACACCCCACAAGTCGAACCGGAAGCGCTGAAATGTTGAAACACCCGAGGGCGAAGGCACATTAATACTGGAGGGTTTTAGGCCACTTTAGTGCACACATTGGCCTAAACGGAGGCAGGGGACGCTTAATGATGAAAGATGAACGTGAAGCGATCGTCTTGGTGTGAAATTCACTGTGATACCGATGGAGATAGTTGGTTAGTTCGAGTAGGACGCTTTAAACGAAGGATCAAGACAAAGAAGAGCCATGTCTCCGGGAGTAACTCTTTGCGTAGAAAGACACAGGTGGGATTCGACACATGCACCGCACTCACTACTTGGCTGATGGGCGGCCCCACATGACACTCACCCCCTGGCTGATGGGCGGCCCCACATGACACTCACCCCCTGGCTGATGGGCGGCCCCATATGACACTCACCCCCTGGCTGATGGGCGGCCCCATATGACACTCACCCCCTGGCTGATGGGCGGCCCCACATGACACTCACCCCCTGGCTGATGGGCGGCCCCATATGACACTCACCCCCTGGCTGATGGGCGGCCCCATATGACACTCACCCCCTGGCTGATGGGCGGTCCCACATGACACTCACCCCCTGGCTGATGGGCGGCCCCACATGACACTCACCCCCTGGCTGATGGGCGGTCCCACATGACACTTACCCCCTGGCTGATGGGCGGCCCCACATGACACTCACCCCCTGGCTGATGGGCAGCCCCATATGACACTCACCCCCTGGCTGATGGGCAGCCCCATATGACACTCACCCCCTGGCTGATGGGCGGCCCCATATGACAACTCACCCCCTGGCTGATGGGCGGCCCCACATGACACTCACCCCCTGGCTGATGGGCGGTCCCACATGACACTCACCCCCTGGCTGATGGGCGGCCCCACATGACACTCACCCCCTGGCTGATGGGCGGTCCCACATGACACTCACCCTCTGGCTGATGGGCAGCCCCACATGACACTCACCCCCTGGCTGATGGGCGGCCCCACATGACACTCACCCCCTGGCTGATGGGCGGCCCCACATGACACTCACCCCCTGGCTGATGGGCGGCCCCACATGACACTCACCCCCTGGCTGATGGGCGAGCCCTCGTACGTCTCATATGGCCCATCCACCTTGGCGAGCTCGATGCTGGCCTTGACGGCGCCGTAGTAGATGGTGTCGAATATCTTCTTGTTGAGGTCCATGGCCTCCTCGCTGTCGAAGGGGTAGCGCATCAGGATGAAGGCGTCCGCCAGACCCTGGATTCCGATCCCGATGGGAGGATGACGCATGTTCGAGCGCCGCGCCTGCAACGAAAACAGACATTGGCGTTTTAGGCCAGTTTGGCACATCCTCTGGGAGGGTCGCCGGATTAGGGGGATGAAATTTCGGCCCAATGTATGAAATGAAATGAATGGGGTGCTTTGTGCACAGGGCTAGACTGGGCCAAGGAGCCTCCCGGGAGGATCAACAGCGAAGGGATGAGGCATGTCCCAGATGAGGTGCCCGGGTCCCGATTCTAACCAGTCACCCTCCGTTCGGGCCTGGCGCCACAAGTCCTACACACCGTCCATACGATGGCAGGTGTCCCCGGCACATACCTCCTCCACGGGGTAGTAATTGACGTCAATGATGCGGTTGAGGTTCATGGTGATGACTGCGGTCACCTCCTCCAGCTTCTTGAAGTCGAACCTTGACCTTGGATCGGGTAAATACCAAGACCTGAACCTTGACCTTGGATCGGGTGAATACCAAGACCTGAACCTTGACCTTGGATCGGGGGAATACCAAGACCTAAACCTTGACCTTGGATCGGGTGAATACCAAGACCTGAACCTTGACCTTGGATCGGGGGAATACCAAGACCTGAACCTTGACCTTGGATCAGGTAAATACCAAGACCTGAACCTTGACCTTGGATCGGGTGAAAACCAAGACCTAAACCTTGACCTTGGATCGGGGGAATACCAAGACCTGAACCTTGACCTTGGATCGGGTGAATACCAAGACCTGAACCTTGACCTTGGATTGGGTGAATACCAAGACTTGAACCTTGATCTTGGATTGGGTGAATACCAAGACCTGAACCTTGACCTTGAATCGAGTGAATACCAAGACCTGAACCTTGACCTTGGATCGGGGGAATACCAAGACCTGAACCTTGACCTTGGTTCGGGGGAATGCCTAGACCTGAACCTTGACCGTGGATCGGGTGAATACAAGACCTGAACCTTGACCTTAGATTGGGTGAATACCAAGACCTTGCGCCGGCTGAATACATTGAATACAGCTCGTTGTGGTTGTGCTCATGATCAAGAATGTTATTTTGCATGTTATTTATTGTGTTTTGTATTTGTACGGTAGGCCTGGTGCCAGAAGTTACCAATACACTATCTATCTATCATGATCAAAAACTTCTTTTTAATATAATTTTAGCATCTTAATTCAGAAAACCCACCCCTTGGGTGAATAAGTTTCTATTTTGAACCCGATGATCGCTCGACAGATGTTCCACTAAGCACTAAGTCTATTGGCGAAGCCTACGTGTGGCTCATGAATACGGCCCCGGGTACTCATAAGCCACACGCAGCTTATCACGGTCAGGAGTTATTTCACAACAACCGTTAAACGGACTGAGATATTCTATGCTCCAAATAGATATGATAAAACCAACAATACATACGGCATAAACAATGGTCACGACGTCAGTAACTGTATAATTGGCCAGCCATAAACAATGGTCACGACGTCAGTAACTGTATAATTGACCAGCCATAAACAATGGTCACGTCAGTAACTCTATAATTGGCCAGCCATAAACAATGGTCACGACGTCAGTAACTGTATAATTGGCCAGCCATAAACAATGGTCACGACGTCAGTAACTGTATAATTGGCCAGCCATAAACAATGGTCACGTCAGTAACTGTATAATTGGCCAGCCATAAACAATGGTCACGACGTCAGTAACTGTATAATTGGCCAGCCATAAACAATGGTCACGACGTCAGTAACTCTATAATTGGCCAGCCATAAACAATGGTCACGACGTCAGTAACTGTATAATTGACCAGCCATAAACAATGGTCACGTCAGTAACTCTATAATTGACCAGCCATAAACAATGGTCACGACGTCAGTAACTCTATAATTGGCCAGCCATAAACAATGGTCACGACGTCAGTAACTGTATAATTGGCCAGCCATAAACAATGGTCACGTCAGTAACTGTATAATTGGCCAGCCATAAACAATGGTCACGTCAGTAACTGTATAATTGGCCAGCCATAAACAATGGTCACGACGTCAGTAACTGTATAATTGGCCAGCCATAAACAATGGTCACGTCAGTAACTCTATAATTGACCAGCCATAAACAATGGTCACGTCAGTAACTGTATAATTGGCCAGCCATAAACAATGGTCACGACGTCAGTAACTCTATAATTGGCCAGCCATAAACAATGGTCACGACGTCAGTAACTGTATAATTGACCAGCCATAAACAATGGTCACGTCAGTAACTCTATAATTGACCAGCCATAAACAATGGTCACGACGTCAGTAACTCTATAATTGGCCAGCCATAAACAATGGTCACGACGTCAGTAACTGTATAATTGGCCAGCCATAAACAATGGTCACGTCAGTAACTGTATAATTGGCCAGCCATAAACAATGGTCACGTCAGTAACTAAAATTGACCAGCCATAAACAATGGTCACGTCAGTAACTGTATAATTGGCCAGCCATAAACAATGGTCACGTCAGTAACTCTATAATTGGCCAGCCATAAACAATGGTCACGACGTCAGTAACTGTATAATTGGCCAGCCATAAACAATGGTCACGTCAGTAACTGTATAATTGGCCAGCCATAAACAATGGTCACGTCAGTAACTAAAATTGACCAGCCATAAACAATGGTCACGACGTCAGTAACTGTATAATTGACCAGCCATAAACAATGGTCACGACGTCAGTAACTGTATAATTGACCAGCCATAAACAATGGTCACGACGTCAGTAACTGTATAATTGGCCAGCCATAAACAATGGTCACGTCAGTAACTCTATAATTGGCCAGCCATAAACAATGGTCACGACGTCAGTAACTGTATAATTGGCCAGCCATAAACAATGGTCACGTCAGTAACTGTATAATTGGCCAGCCATAAACAATGGTCACGTCAGTAACTAAAATTGACCAGCCATAAACAATGGTCACGACGTCAGTAACTGTATAATTGACCAGCCATAAACAATGGTCACGACGTCAGTAACTGTATAATTGGCCAGCCATAAACAATGGTCACGTCAGTAACTCTATAATTGGCCAGCCATAAACAATGGTCACGACGTCAGTAACTGTATAATTGGCCAGTCATAAACAATGGTCACGTCAGTAACTGTATAATTGGCCAGCCATAAACAATGGTCACGTCAGTAACTCTATAATTGGCCAGCCATAAACAATGGTCACGACGTCAGTAACTGTATAATTGGCCAGCCATAAACAATGGTCACGACGTCAGTAACTGTATAATTGGCCAGCCATAAACAATGGTCACGTCAGTAACTGTATAATTGACCAGCCATAAACAATGGTCATGTCAGTAACTCTATAATTGGCCAGCCATAAACAATGGTCACGACGTCAGTAACTGTATAATTGGCCAGTCATAAACAATGGTCACGTCAGTAACTGTATAATTGGCCAGCCATAAACAATGGTCACGTCAGTAACTGTATAATTGACCAGCCATAAACAATGTTCACGACGTCAGTAACTGTATAATTGGCCAGCCATAAACAATGGTCACGACGTCAGTAACTGTATAATTGGCCAGCCATAAACAATGGTCACGACGTCAGTAACTGTATAATTGGCCAGCCATAAACAATGGTCACGACGTCAGTAACTGTATAATTGGCCAGCCATAAACAATGGTCACGACGTCAGTAACTGTATAATTGGCCAGCCATAAACAATGGTCACGTCAGTAACTAAAATTGACCAGCCATAAACAATGGTCACGACGTCAGTAACTGTATAATTGGCCAGCCATAAACAATGGTCACGTCAGTAACTCTATAATTGGCCAGCCATAAACAATGGTCACGTCAGTAACTGTATAATTGGCCAGCCATAAACAATGGTCACGACGTCAGTAACTGTATAATTGGCCAGCCATAAACAATGGTCACGACGTCAGTAACTGTATAATTGGCCAGCCATAAACAATGGTCACGACGTCAGTAACTGTATAATTGGCCAGCCATAAGCAATGGTCACGTCAGTAACTCTATAATTGGCCAGCCATAAACAATGGTCACGACGTCAGTAACTGTATAATTGGCCAGTCATAAACAATGGTCACGTCAGTAACTGTATAATTGGCCAGCCATAAACAATGGTCACGTCAGTAACTCTATAATTGGCCAGCCATAAACAATGGTCACGACGTCAGTAACTGTATAATTGGCCAGCCATAAACAATGGTCACGACGTCAGTAACTGTATAATTGGCCAGCCATAAACAATGGTCACGTCAGTAACTCTATAATTGGCCAGCCATAAACAATGGTCACGACGTCAGTAACTGTATAATTGGCCAGTCATAAACAATGGTCACGTCAGTAACTGTATAATTGGCCAGCCATAAACAATGGTCACGTCAGTAACTGTATAATTGACCAGCCATAAACAATGTTCACGACGTCAGTAACTGTATAATTGGCCAGCCATAAACAATGGTCACGTCAGTAACTCTATAATTGGCCAGCCATAAACAATGGTCACGACGTCAGTAACTGTATAATTGGCCAGTCATAAACAATGGTCACGTCAGTAACTCTATAATTGGCCAGCCATAAACAATGGTCACGACGTCAGTAACTGTATAATTGGCCAGTCATAAACAATGATCACGTCAGTAACTGTATAATTGGCCAGCCATAAACAATGGTCACGTCAGTAACTGTATAATTGGCCAGCCATAAACAATGGTCACGACGTCAGTAACTGTATAATTGACCAGCCATAAACAATGGTCACGTCAGTAACTGTATAATTGGCCAGCCATAAACAATGGTCACGACGTCAGTAACTGTATAATTGGCCAGCCATAAACAATGGTCACGACGTCAGTAACTGTATAATTGGCCAGCCATAAACAATGGTCACGACGTCAGTAACTGTATAATTGGCCAGCCATAAACAATGGTCACGTCAGTAACTGTATAATTGGCCAGCCATAAACAATGGTCACGACGTCAGTAACTGTATAATTGGCCAGCCATAAACAATGGTCACGTCAGTAACTGTATAATTGGCCAGCCATAAACAATGGTCACGTCGTCAGTAACTGTATAATTGGCCAGCCATAAACAATGGTCACGACGTCAGTAACTGTATAATTGGCCAGCCATAAACAATGGTCACGACGTCAGTAACTGTATAATTGGCCAGCCATAAACAATGGTCACGACGTCAGTAACTGTATAATTGGCCAGCCATAAACAATGGTCACGACGTCAGTAACTGTATAATTGGCCAGCCATAAACAATGGTCACGTCAGTAACTGTATAATTGGCCAGCCATAAACAATGGTCACGTCAGTAACTGTATAATTGGCCAGCCATAAACAATGGTCACGACGTCAGTAACTGTATAATTGGCCAGCCATAAACAATGGTCACGTCAGTAACTGTATAATTGGCCAGCCATAAACAATGGTCACGACGGCCAGCCAAATTCCATGTGTAAGCCACGTGTGGTTATATCGCCACTGGTCTAGTTTAACAACACCTCACTGCACCCAGTCTACACACCTCATCAGGACTGCTGTACTCGACAATCTCCGTACACAGGTTGGTTTAACGACACCTCACTGCACCAAGTCTACACACCTCATCAGGACTGCTGTACTCGACAATCTCCGTGCACAGGTTGGTTTAACGACACCTCACTGCACCAAGTCTACACACCTCATCAGGACTGCTGTACTCGACAATCTCCGTACACAGGTTGGTTTAACGACACCTCACTGCACCAAGTCTACACACCTCATCAGGACTGCTGTACTCGACAATCTCCGTACACAGGTTGGTTTAACGACACCTCACTGCACCCAAGTCTACACACCTCATCAGGACTGCTGTACTCGACAATCTCCGTACACAGGTTGGTTTAACGACACCTCACTGCACCCAAGTCTACACACCTCATCAGGACTGCTGTACTCGACAATCTCCGTACACAGGTTGGTTTAACGACACCTCACTGCACCCAGTCTACACACCTCATCAGGACTGCTGTACTCGACAATCTTCGTACACAGGTTGGTTTAACGACACCTCACTGCACCAAGTCTACACACCTCATCAGGACTGCTGTACTCGACAATCTCCGTACACAGGTTGCTGCACTTGATGGTTTCCAGGTTCTGCTGGTTGCTCATCTTGTTACATGCGTCTTTGTACAGCATGTAGAGCGTCCGGGTCTCTGTCTGAGCCTCGATCACGGCATACCACAGCGTCTGAGCCTTGATGGTACGCCGTCCCCGACCCTCCTTCTCGTACCTGTGGCGTACACCAAAACACACGTACCTTAACAGTCCAGTGGGGGTAGCGTAGTCGGCATCTGCAATAGTAAGACTTGGCGTGATCTAGCCTTTTACGCTGAACGGGCCGTTGACTGGAATCAATATTCATGAGAAACAGATCATATTATACTTTGAATAAAAATTTATGAATACCTATGTGAGAAATAACAAGCGAAAACGGAGGTGGTCAATAGTGAACAAGTCTTTTCATGTCCCTTCTTGGCGTACATGCGGTCAGTAATACTTCATATACCGGGTACATTGATATATTTATGGTAGGATTTTTTTTAAAGACAATTGGAAGACAGCAGAGTTGCGCAAAGTCTCATTTCATAAAATCAAATGTTAGTCCAACTCATATGCTATTTATATCAATTTCAGGCTGTCCAGCACACCCTCATGAAAAAGTAGGACAAAAGTAGGAATGGAAATACAGAAAAAGTAGGACAAAAGTAGGAAAATAGAAGCAAAAAGTATGACTCCAATAGCATATGTAGCAATATTATTCCGAATAAACAAATGACAAAAATTTATATTACTGAGAAAATGCTTTTTTAGAATATTTCTTATATGCTGCTCAGCTGCACCTGTATTTTCATTATTAGAACTTGACAGACGCTAGTGTTGATTTCAAGATATATCAAATACCTCTGACTTTTGCAATAATAGAAGCGATATGCACACTTTTACATCAACTCACGACATTTTGAAATTGCGCCTGGTGAAGGAAATACGAAAAAGTACGAAAAAGTAGGAAAATGTAGGTGTTTTGAAGAAAAAGTAGGAAAAATAGGATGGAGACAAAAAAGTAGGAAAAAGTAGGATCACTGGACAGCCTGCAATTTATATGAGCTACTACTTAAAATACCTCAAGAAATCACAAACTCTCCAGCTATGTTTACTGTCGATCACAAACGGTTTTGTGATTTCTTGAGCCATTTATTCGTCAATCCTTACATCATAAGTAGTAGTTTATATCAATTCTATGAATCTTTCTTACATATTACTTTTATTTTTGCTTCTTCACAAAAACAAAGCTGTTTAATATCACCTTCTGATGACATACAGAAATCACTTTTAATTAAGTCTTGAGACATTACACATGTACGACCACTCCACTACAGAGCAAATTTCGTTGTTGTTTTTCTGGTTTAAGAATGATACCTTAACCAATGACGGCAATATCGCGTCAATAGGGAACATAAGGATAAAGCGGAGCCATGTCCTGGGGTAACTCCCTACTCTTTTCGTACAAGTACATGGGGTCTTCATCCCCTAGGAACCCGGACATACCTTCAGTGGGGAGCGAACCCTCACACTGTGTTCGGCATAATGACCAAGTTGGCACAGCTCACAAAGCCTAGGTAAGCACTAGACCATTTGGGTGGCCCGTGTTGGTTTGGCATTACACGCCAACCACTAGACATGATCGGGTGAGCTCCATCCTATACCGACACAGCCATCTAATCCAACACCTACGTGCACACCCATCCACCTGGCTCAACTCAACCATGGCATCAACCAACATGTACTTTCAACAATCAGAATCTCATTCACTTACTTCTCGTAGAGTGCCTCGAACTCGTCGCCCCAAACGTCGGACAGTCCGGGACACTCGTTGGGACACATCAGAGTCCAGCTTCCGTTGCTCTCCACCCGCTTCATGAACAGATGCGGACCAGTGTTCTTCCGGCAATCCATGAAGTCGAAGATGTCGGCGTGCCACGGCTCCAAGTAGATGGCGAACGCTCCAGGACGCTGTAATGGCGGGTCGATCAGGATCAACGTGAGGCTTAGTGCCACTGATGATAAATCCCTAAGAGATAGCATCCTAATGACGTCCTACTTTAACGAGCGACAAACATTACTCCGCACTAACAGACAGTGATGATAAATTCCTAAGAGATAGCATCCTAATGACGTCCTACTTTAACGAGCGACAAACACTACTCCGCACTAACAGACAGTGATAAGTCCCTAAGAGATAGCATCCTAATGACGTCCTACTTTAACGAGCGACAAACACTACTCCGCACTAACAGACAGTGATAAGTCCCTAAGAGATAGCATCCTAATGACGTCCTACTTTAACGAGCGACAAACACTACTCCGCACTAACAGACAGTGATGATAAGTCCCTAAGAGATAGCATCCTAATGACGTCCTACTTTAACGAGCGACAAACACTATTCCGCACTAACAGACAGTGATGATAAATCCCTAAGAGATAGCATCCTAATGACGTCCTACTTTAACGAGCGACAAACACTACTCCGCACTAGCAGACAGTGATGATAAATCCCTAAGAGATAGCATCCTAATGACGTCCTACTTTAACGAGCGCCAAACACTATTCCGCAATAACAGTGACGATAAATCCCTGAGATAGCATCCCAATGACGTCCTACTTTAACGAGCGACAAACACTACTCCGCACTAGCAGACAGTGATGATAAATCCCTAAGAGATAGCATCCTAATGACGTCCTACTTTAACGAGCAACAAACACTACTCCGCACTAGCAGACAGTGATGATAAATCCCTAAGAGATAGCATCCTAATGACGTCCTACTTTAACGAGCGACAAACACTACTCCGCACTAACAGACAGTGATGATAAATCCCTAAGAGATAGCATCCTAATGACGTCCTACTTTAACGAGCGACAAACACTACTCCGCACTAACAGACAGTGATGATAAATCCCTGAGATAGCATCCTAATGACGTCCTACTTTAACGTGCGACAAACATTACTCCGCACTAACAGACAGTGATGATAAATCCCTAAGAGATAGCATCCTAATGACGTCCTACTTTAACGAGCGCCAAACACTATTCCGGAATAACAGTGACGATAAATCCCTAAGAGATAGCATCCTAATGACGTCCTACTTTAACGAGCGCCAAACACTATTCCGGAATAACAGACAGTGATGATAAATCCCTAAGAGATAGCATCCTAATGACGTCCTACTTTAACGAGCAACAAACACTACTCCGCACTAGCAGACAGTGATGATAAATCCCTAAGAGATAGCATCCTAATGACGTCCTACTTTAACGAGCGCCAAACACTATTCCGCAATAACAGTGACGATAAATCCCTAAGAGATAGCATCCTAATGACGTCCTACTTTAACGAGCGACAAACACTACTCCGCACTAACAGACAGTGATGATAAATCCCTAAGAGATAGCATCCTAATGACGTCCTACTTTAACGAGCGACAAACAGTACTCTGCACTAACAGACAGTGATGATAAATCCCTAAGAGATAGCATCCTAATGACGTCCTACTTTAACGAGCGACAAACATTACTCCGCACTAACAGACAGTGATGATAAATCCCTAAGAGATAGCATCCTAATGACGTCCTACTTTAACGAGCGACAAACATTACTCCGCACTAACAGACAGTGATGATAAATCCCTAAGAGATAGCATCCTAATGACGTCCTACTTTAACGAGCGCCAAACACTATTCCGGAATAACAGTGACGATAAATCCCTAAGAGATAGCATCCTAATGACGTCCTACTTTAACGAGCGCCAAACGCTATTCCGGAATAACAGACAGTGATGATAAATCCCTAAGAGATAGCATCCTAATGACGTCCTACTTTAACGAGCGCCAAACACTACTCCGCAATAACAGTGACGATAAATCCCTAAGAGATAGCATCCTAATGACGTCCTAATTTAACGAGCGACAAACACTACTCCGCACTAGCAGACAGTGATGATAAATCCCTAAGAGATAGCATCCTAATGACGTCCTACTTTAACGAGCGCCAAACACTACTCCGCAATAACAGTGACGATAAATCTCTAAGAGATAGCATCCTAATGACGTCCTACTTTAACGAGCGACAAACACTACTCCGCACTAGCAGACAGTGATGATAAATCCCTAAGAGATAGCATCCTAATGACGTCCTACTTTAACGAGCGACAAACACTACTCCGCACTAGCAGACAGTGATGATAAATCCCTAAGAGATAGCATCCTAATGACGTCCTACTTTAACGAGCCCAATTCGGGTAACTGGGTATGACGAATGGATAATTAAGACTGGTGTGTATAAGAGCTCTTTCCCAACTGGCTAAACTTGACCAGGACAGAAATGACAAGGGTTTACACACAAGACTCAAAGATTAAACGACAGAAAATTGACCATTCTGTACAGTGGGTGGAGGGTGGAGTGAATAACCAGAATAACAAACAAATGACTGCCTAACACTGTATAATGAAAACAAATACAACTGTAATGGTTTTAAAAAACACAAGCATCATTCAAACAGTCGTAAGGAGTGTTTCACTTATGGCCAGGTTCTACACCTAGAGTCTTTAGTTCTGATCTGCATTGCGCCGTGTGGCATCATTGACGAGTATTACAAAGGAGCGTCGCCTTGTTGAAGTGTTCGGACGGACCTTATTTCCGCCTTGGTCCACGTATCGGGCTGTGTTATTGTACACTCTCAACATGGGCAGCAAATCGTTGGATGTCCCATTGGTCTGCAAACGGAAAAGTGTACATGTATCATCAGTAGTGCAACAGGTGATAAAATTAGTAAGATAATGGCTGAAAACAAGGCAAGATAAAGGACTGCAGTAAACTGGTTTGATTTATATAATAACAACGTTAATGTATCCATATAATCAACACTTTACCCATTACAGTGTGATCTAAAGCCACGTACCCCTGCTATGTAGCTGCCTGTAGAGCGAATGCAGTGCACGTTCAGACCAATGCCACCGGCACTCTTGGAAATGAGGGCGCATTGCTTCAGTGTATCGTAGATGCCCTCAATACTGTCATCTTTCATCGTCAGAAGGAAACAACTGAGGACAAACAAGAGGTATGTGATATTAGAAAATGAAAAAAAAATATTTAAATCCATATTGTGTTCTATCAGTGGAATTTCATTATCAGTCAAATATCACAGGTTTCGCAAAATTAACATGTTCTTTTGACATGCAGTAGGATTGCCACATTGAAATCTTTCTCATTTTATATGTTTTTATAACACTAATTATGCTGTTAATGTCAAGCTCAATTACTTGAGGACTTGTAAATAATAGAACCTCTATTAGAATCAGGTTTTACAGTCACATATCAATATATCGCATATTGATATGTTGATAAGCGTATTATGTGTTTATAATGGTTACTTAATAGAGCACGCGCAACAGTAGATATACAAGATGTTACTGTGTCGAGTATATCATGCACTTAAGTGGTTTATCATCACTGATGTTAAAATAACACCTGTAGAAAACCCAAATGAGATTCTTAACTAATACATAAGCCAAAAACAAAACAAAACTTTACATTATGTTGTGAAAGCCAAACAATGAAGGTAAATCACTTTGCATGGTCATCTGTGCACATAGACGCAAACACAAACAGGTCTGTGATTGACTCCTCAAAAAAAACGGATAAATTAGGACTTAAAAGTAGCAATCCCAGGCAAAAAGGTATGGCATTCTGATAAACATTAGCAGAATGGGTGCCTTGCAGGTCATCTGGTGAAATCTTTAAAAACTTCAAAAAATAGGGAAACGCAGGGACAAAATAGAAAAAGGAGAGAAAAAGGTAAGAAAGTGGCGAGACTTTTTACAAAGTGAACACGTGGGAAACAGTTACAGGCCTGATTCAACTAGGGAAAGCCAAAACAAATCATATTCCCATTTCATCTGGGCATGTGCTCGCAAACACAAACAATCCATGGAAGAAAAAGAAGTGCATCACATTTTCCCTTTTCATCTTAACGCGTGCTCGCCTGTACCGCGTGCGTAGCCATGGCAACTAGCAGGAAGCAGACGCCATTTGTTAGCGCTGTAGACCCACCTTGACATCTGCGGACGCTTGGTACCGGCATTGAACGAAGTCGGCGTGGCATGGGTTAACCGCTTCTCCGACAGCAGGTTGTACGTCTGATATCACCCCCAAGGAAATAAACAACGAAAACATCAACCTCTTGGCACTACATAACGACGGTTCCGTTCCGAAACAGCTGCGGAAATAAAGGGAAGATTAACCTACCTAGACAGCTGGGGGCAGCTGGTGCCGGAATTAAACAGTGTAGGGGAGGCGTGAGTAAACCATTTCTCTGAGAGAAGGTTGTACGTCTGTAAGGCAAGAAAGGACACTGCGCACACCCATAACATTCTAAAATAGTTAACCTTAATAAGGACTGTGTGTACTATTGTTTTTATTAATCTATGGAAGACCATCGAAGTAACCGCGGTGCCAGGAAGTGCAAATAATTAGTATCTGCACAAGTACAAAATAATGGAATATATCGTTTTCGTCAAAACACTAACGTTAAATGTTATAACAGATTCAAAACTTCCACCAGAACACTTCTAGTCTTACATTTAACAACTCCACCACCTATGTTGCGCTCCAATGCGACTATTGACACCAAGGTATGTTCTACCTTAGCTCAGGCTCCGCAATGGAGCCCACCACACCATTGGGTCGGAGACCGGGAGGGGGAGGGGGCTTTTTACTATCACGTAACTCTTATCACTTGTACTGTCGAGCCGAAAAGAAAGGAAACCAAATCATAAAGGCGGCTGCGCACTCATAATCGCGGTATAACGCTTATCGTAAAGGTACGATCAGTCCTCACATCAACCTATAGCACGCTCACGCTCTTACATCAATGGCAGAATCGATGTCATTGTGGTGAATGCCGACCGCCACTCGCATCAACCTGTGCTGGGGACGCTCGGCAATCTTGCCGTTAATCTTTAACAGGGAGGATGCTTCCAGCGTCTGAAACATAAAGTCTTAACGTTTTATTATACCATATTAGTAGGAATGAAGCATGATACGGATCTTGCTAGCTTCTGGAAATTAATGCACCTGACAAAGTGTTCTGTATTTCTGGATATGGTAATCAAAGCAAAGGTATAACTTGGGAGAGGAACGATATGGATATTAAAGTGAAAAAATCAATTATACTTTTTTTCCTTCGTTAAACTGATTGGCAGCAGGTTTTTAAAAATACTTTGTTAAACTCCAACTGCATGAATCTAAACATATAATACCCAAAAGAAAAAATAGACACAGGTCAAAATAATAATATGCAATAATTAGACCAGTATTGTACCTTGAATTCGTCGTAGTTGTAGCCATAATCACGGTCATAAATAATAGAAGAGTTCAGGCGGCCCGCATTCTTTGTGATGATGTCGTGAATGTCTTCGGCGACCATGGGAGAATGCTGCTGGTTCTTGGGGTCGATGTAACTGTGCAAATCATCCATCACGTCTAGAACATGAAAAAAAAGTCCCATTTGCTATCAGACCAGGATTGAAAAATTCTATGTTGGGTGTTTTAGGCCAATTTTATTAAAATAAATATGAAGGCTAATTTGGGCCAAATACCGGTAACCTCCCAGGATAATAAAATTAGGTTCTCCGCATTGATGTTTACATCAAACAAGACAGTTAAGACTTAGAGGGTAACAACTGTAGCCCCTCCAAGGTGTAGGGCTATGATCTGAATGTGTTTGATTATAGGCTTAGCCCTGGTTTTTCAGTGCAAAC
Organism: Arenicola marina; assembly: GCA_964019135.1. Lineage (NCBI taxonomy): Eukaryota > Metazoa > Annelida > Polychaeta > Arenicolidae > Arenicola > Arenicola marina. The sequence continues at coordinate 27,596,031 of OZ025254.1, read as the reverse complement.
CCCATGTCAAGTTTGAAATGTGCCCCAGTGTTAATTAATATGTCTGTCAATGATGGGAATTATTATGGAAACGAGGGACAACATTGTCGCGTTGATACTTGTAATGATGACGTCATTGTCGCGTTGATACTTGCATGCGTGACGTTATAGCCGATATTGATATTAAAATAATACAAATAATTAGAGAACTACCAGCCGTACACCGTTGTTGTATATGACGTGGAAGGTATGACGGCGTCAATTAGGACAAAATTAGGAAAATAGAAGCAAATACTAAGATTCGAACAGCATATATAGCAACATTATAAATGCTCATAACGGATAAATGGAGGACACCAATTATCTTAGCGAGCAACTACTTTAGAACATGGTGCTGAGTTGTAACGGGTATTTCAGTTATTAAAACTTGTATTAAAACTTGTGGACAGAGGACAGTGTTGATTCAGAGACATATCCGGAAGCAAATGGCAAATGCCTGACTGTGACGGACTTGGTAATAACACAAAGGGATATATCCACTTTTACAGCAGTTCACCGCATTTTGACATTGCGCCTTGTGAAGACAAAGTATGTATTTTAAGGAAAAAATAGATACCTTGAAGTTTTTTTGGAAAAAAGTAGGTATTTTGGAGAAAAGTAGGAACAATAGGATGAGGACCAAAAAGTTGGAAAAAGTTGGTTCACTGGACAGATGCAGGTGCCAGAGTTTGAACCCATGACCTTTTGATTGCCAGCTCAACCAACTGAGTCAGGGAAGCTCTGTATGTAAGATGGTTACATGTAACGACAAGCAGATTACATACATTATTATAATTAAGCGACAATTTAACTGTGCCAGGCAAACACACCACTAAAGACTTTCTTGGTTTCCTTGTGCAGCTTGGACACAGCAATGCGTGCAGCTAGAATGTCATAATCCGGATGCGTGGTCGTCATGGTTGCAGCAGTGTCAGCAGCCAGGTTATCCAACTCCTGGGTGGTGACTCCTGGGTACAAGCCATTGATTACCTTTCGCGTGATTGCTGCCTGCAAATAAGGAGGACAAACGTGGAATCGACGGTTATTTTGGTCAGTTTTGTACACACAAGGGCTAAATTAGAAACCTCTTGGCCAATAAGTGATTTGGAGGAAATATGCTCCACATTACAGTGATTCTAATAGGTAGGCCAGTGGGTGGGTCCCAGAGCTCCTTACATTTACGGGACATCTGAAAAATAATGGGATATTAATTTAAATAAAATATTGCATAGTCTAGCTGCTCACTATATATTTACAATGTGTCACCATGTCCCCTCACAGCTCAATGAAATGCGTCATTTGAAATTTTTATGTGACAAATGACACAGGACGTGTACCTATCAGAATTGCTGCATTAGACAGATCACCCATACCGGGTAGTGAGCCAAAAGCCATATTGACCTGTAGTCTAGTGTTTCACTACTAAACCACTGAAGCGGAAATGACACATGTAGCAATTTTATTATACATTTTTCTAACCCAGTTTAATCCTTTCTATGCTTGTAGACTTAATGTGTAAACATAGGTGCAATAATCAGACTGTTATTTACCATAATTTTTAATTGAACTGAGTAATTTCAGCCAAATAAATCTGTACCTACTTTATCACAACAAAGTATATGTCATTTATGGTGTAAAGCAACATATATTTTTTTCAATACTGTAACTAGCTTACATTCATACCCATATTTTATTTTTGTGTTTTGGCTCAACCATAAAAAAAACTTATTATGGCAGTATCATATAGATATAAAATAGCACTTCAAAAGCCAGTTGATAGATTAAACAAGTTTGACTTTCTTAAAGATCACTAAACTATGGATTGCTATAGTAATTAACAAATTACAGTACTTACCGGATCCACAAATTCTGTATTTAGGTTGTAGCATAGCTTGGATACGCTTGACGTAATCTTGTCAAACATAATGCTCTCCTTCCTACCATCTAAAATAAAACAGGAGTGCTAATGTAAGTAATAGAAACAACATAGCAGGTTACTTTGTCACATATCGTAGCAGACCATGGCCATACATGACCATGGCCTATGGCAATATTAAGTGTAGGAAGATTCAGAATTCTGTAATTGCCTATTTATATTGTTTATAACATATATTATGGTTTAACTTGCTGATGGTTTTGAATGACTATGGCTTCTTGTGCAACAAGGGTTTATCTCAACCTATAACCTTTTGTGCTGCCACAGCTTCACCTAAAGATAGAGCCTCTGAACCAAACTTCATCAGCAGAGGGACTACCAGTAAGTTACCCATATCAGATATGTACCATCACATTTTTTTGCAGTTATAAGGTTTTTATAGCCCAGATTTTTGGATAACTCACTCAACTCAAAATGAATCCCTCATTTTTTTGCAGAACTCATTTCATCTAAAGTGGACCTCATCTTTTCTTTTTCAAACCCAAATCAACATAGTTATCTCTGTATTATCCATCATTTTCAGACTCCTCCATTATACAAATGTCCCAGAAGTGAACTAAATAGTCTTATAAGACTAGGTCTGATATGAGGCCGGGGCCCCTGGGGGATCAAATGACTTTTGTCCATTTTTCCAAATTCAGTGTTTACTGTAATTTTTACTGTTGAAATAACCGTATCGCTGTCAGAATTTTTTAAGAAACTAATGCCTAGAACTACTGAAAACTGTGCCTGTGTCACAATTTTCAGCATTACATTTTTATTTTCAATGTCAGTTGTGGTTGATTGTACATTCACCCCACTTTAACCAATTCTAATCATATTGTGTCAATGAGCGAACGAATGGAAGAGCAGAGCCGTATCCGTGTGTAACCCCCTACTCTTTGCAATGGATATGGGATCTTTATCCTGCAACCACAGACATAACAAATTCACATGCCTTTCAGCTCTCAGGTGGCCAGAGCACTCTCAATGCAATAGTTCCATCTCCTAACCCTCTGCCATCAAGGCACCCCATTCCATCTCCAAAACCTACAAGCTCTGCTATCAAGGCACTCAATTCCACCTCCGAAACGGAGATGGAACTATCAATGGATGCGCTGTAGCCCACTGAGCTATCAAGAGGGGGGGGGCCTAATTGTCAGTTGTGGTTTATGAAATAACATAAAACAGCAATGCCAATGTCACACTTCTTGTGGTTTATGAAATAACATAAAACAGCAATGCCAATGTCACATCACTATTTATCCCTTAATTCCAACCCTTTAACACTAAGTAACAGTCCAATACTGGAACTTCGAATAAGCCAGTCTTACCAGAAGTTTTTAAGACCTAAATTATAGATCTAGACTAAATCATCAATCTTAGCTCTGACATCAAAACCATCACCAAGGTGAAGGTTTTGAATAGTACAACGCTTTTCGATGTAGAAACAAGCATGGCAGCGTACACAAACTGGAAACGTAAATGGCTTGATATTTCACATGCTGGTGAGGTGGTGTATACTTAGCCGACATTCAACTTCTGAAAAGGCGCCGGGAGTAAGAATAAAGTTTGTAGATTGCAAAGAGGTAACTATTTTAAACATTAGGTCACACAATTTGTGCTGGGAGCTTTCAAACGGGAGCCACCTTGGTGGTGGTTTTGATGTCAGAGCTACATCATACTTTGGCGCAAGTGCCCCCAGGCAAGCCCGCTTCAGCGGGCTTGCCTGGGGGCACTTGCGCCAACATCATAATAAGCTTATAAATAAAAAATAACTTCTAACAAATACAGTCAGGACAAGAAGAAATTTGTAACTTACCAAAGTCCTAGACAAAAAAACTATTAAAACTCATTGGCTGGTGTAGGTCTAGTGAAATTGTGATGGTAAACAGCAGTTAAACCAGGTTAAACTGTAACTTAGCCTAAGCAGGACTTGATTTAGATCGATTTGGTGTAAGTTGTTTTGTGCAAACTATTGTTCTGGTTAAGTCTTAATTTAGTCATAATAATATATTATACATTTGCATAGTAATAATATTAGGCATACTCTTAAGTACAATTCAAATCACAAAGGACGAGCTAGGTTCCTGCAACGGAACATGCATTAGGCCTACGTCAAACAATATCCGACAGTAAACTTGCTTTGACCTTTGTCTAGGGACGTCAGTGAATTCGCGAACAGCAACCGCGCTATTCTGACAGCATGTGAAATACAGGTCCTAGTTTTGCATATATTTCGCAAAGAAATATTGTTCTATTCTACCCGTATTTGGTATCAAAATTGAGCCAAGCAATTTTCGAATACATAGGAACAATTGGTTAAAACTTTGTGCAAATATTCCGTTGATATATTTACGATTGTCTTAGCGAGCTGGACAAGAAATCATGAGCGCGGCCATTTTGTTTCTTGACATAGGTCACATGATTGAAAGGATGTTGCAAAGGATTTGGGGGCAATATGATTTAACCGACCTTTTTAACAGAAAGAAGAAGCTTCAAAGATGTTTGCGAAACTAAGTTTATGATCATACCTACATCAGAAGTTACCTTAATTTATAGTTGAATTTAGTCAAGATTTTAAGGGCCCAGCATTTATTTGAAACTAGTTTGGCAAGCATAGGCATTGTTTATTGTGTAAGTTTGAACCTAGTTCTAACCGAAAATATCGTTACCTTGTCTCCATAGACGATCGCAAAAGATCGCATGGCATTTGAGATGTACCTACCGCAAAGCGTCTGCTCCATGAATACGATTACCCTCAATATCGCTCACTTCCGGTTTTGTGTTTAGTTGTGAATTTAGACCTTTTTTCAAGTTTAATGTTTATTGCCTGGTGACATTCTATTTTAATCAATAAAATAAAATATTTGTCTTTATAATAATAGATTAAAGCTGCTCATACAGCAATTTTCCCCTGCAAATTTTAATTAAAACTGCTCATGCATACAGCCATCTTCCCTTAACTGGGTTAAGTTATGATCAAAATATTTTGGAAAAACATTCTGGACCCACCGTGACTGAACCTAAACTCTGAATGAGAAGTGGATGACATGTTAAAAAGCGGAAAATAATTATGCACAAGTTTGATGATGTGGTCTACAAGAAAGCCATTTTCCCATATAATTATGACACGCCTATTTGATTAAGAAAAAGTGATGTTATACAGTAACAGTCTGATAAACGGTGATGTATCACAGGTGCCAGGCTTCTCTGAATGGTTTAATGTTGTATATGATCAAAACAAGCACACAGTATATATCTATAAGCTGCAGGAGGATGTAAAACAAGGGGATCTGCAGATACTTGTAGAGAACTAATATCAGGTATAACATTATTCGACATTTTTTTCCTAAATAATACTATCCTATTATTGGTACTCACTATTAATTTACTATTTACTGGTAATTAATTTCATCACTATTAAAATTATATGGCATTTGACTGACTGCGCATCAAAATAAGTTGTATTGGTACCTTGCATCACAAAACTATATCTAGTCTTAAAGCTATTCAAACAGTTGTTTCCCAGGCAAATCATACCAGGATCTAACATTGTTACATTTTGAAGCCTGATTAATGCAAGAATTAATTATTATTATTATTTAATTACTATTGAAATATATTTCCTTGAACCTGCTCAATCTTTCATATCACTGCACTATGCAAAAAAAAATGTATTGTCGAGTAACGACTGATCGAATAACTTTAAATATTTGTTACTTTCCGTGTCATTATGTTTTTGGTATAGGAGTTATATATAGATCTAGACCTATTGTAAAATTAGATGTAAATTATCCATAATTTTACAAACTAACACAGCAAATATTTATTTTATCTCATCTACAGCATCTAAATAAGTTAATCAATAATAACTGTTGCTTGTAATATACTACATATGTATAATTTAACATGGTGGAAAGATTTAGCCAAAATATGGCAGAAAACTGACATTTAACAAAAAGTGATTTTTTCATGTCATTCATTTTCGGTAAAAGATAGTTAAATTTAGATTTCACCAATGTTCTTCTCTATCGAAAACCTTGACAATGATGTATAATATGTCCAAAACAACAGCATTTTTCAAAATCCTCCGACATCCCTACTTTGTCAGTTTCTCCTTTCGCAACGTTACCTGGTTACAGAAGCTTCAATCTGCTTCATGTTTTTCACAGGATTTAGATAAAGGATATCATTCGTGAATGTTTCCTATATATCACAGAAGATACGTACCTCGCTTGAGAACATACATCTTCCCTCTGTGTTCCATTTTGGGTGGGATTTTGTTCGGATACTATGAAGACTTTTGACCGCCGACTTGCTTCGCCGGTGCCGACAGTTAACAGAAGTGTTCAACGCCGGTGAATTTCCCGCTAAAACGAAACGTCATATGACGCGAACTAACCCCTAGCGAATGATGGTTGAACTACTTGAACTTTGGGCTTGATTGCTGGAGTGCAGTCGCGAGGTTCACAAAAGGGAAACAAAAAAAAATTGAATTAATGAAACAAAAGGTGAATATTCCGCGTTGAGGAAAACTAAGCCTAGGCGAAATTTATATCAGAAACCCTGATAAACATCGCCGTTTCGGCTGTGGTGTGGCAAACGTGTCTATCCCGGGACACCACAAAACTCGGTCGCGGCACTGCTACTTATTCCAAAGCATCGCGAAGCACACAAACTGATGACGTTTACCACTAAAATGAAAACTTGTGGTAAATTGATATCACGGACAAGGCTAAGAGACACTATTTGGCAGTCTGGTATGGGTGGAGTATAGATAAAAGTCTTGAATGAATCAAGAACTGATTCTTATATGTAACTTGACCTCATTAGTTTTGGCGGGAAAGAGCTCGACATGCAACTTTAAAGATCGTTATCTGGTTTCCATAGCCTTTCCCATACACCGAGGAAAGCGGGGGGCTGCTTGATCAAGACAGACATGTGTGTGTGCGGGAGTTGTGGATACGGGGTGGGGGGGGGGGGGGTGTTGGAGTGGGGGTGCCTGTAGAGTATGTAAGGCTGCCAGATGGCTGGATAACACAATTAGTACCGTAGATAGTAAATTGAGCATGCGGAATGGTGATGTCAGGTGGTGGTGGTTGGGGCGGCGGGGGGGGGCGGGATCGTGGAGGTGGAGCATGTGGTGTTGCTTAACTAATAGGCTGATAACGACCGGCAACCTGCCTAGAGGTGAAGTGGCTTAGGGTATTGGTACATTTTGCGCCACTAATATCCATCCCGATCAGTTAGCCTACACGGTATGGATACGTTTACGTGTCGGTTTTTTCAATTTTCATATAGGTTCTAGCTATTAACTAAATTACTTTTCATATAGGTTCTAACTATTAACCGGGATCTGGCCTGGCCAATAATATTTTATATGTAGTGGTGAACTACTGGTACACCTGCAAAAAACCATTCGGGACTCGAACCACCAATCCACGTGCCGTTTGGGTCTTAAGCGGTCACTAACCCAGTGGGCTATTGGGCGGCCCTCCTTAATAAATGAAATGAAGTTGATAATACATCAACGCTAAATCAGGAAGCGATGTTACACCAAACAAATCAAAGGCTTCTGAAACTTTCCAAAGCACATCTAGCATTGCAGCGTTTGTTTTATTTGGATGGGTCGGGGATGGCGGGGTGGATGCTTGTCTAACATTGTTGCACAGACAGTTTATATGAGGCCAGCTAGGGAAAAAGACCTAGGTATTTTTATCGTGCTCTTTAAATACATTTTAAAATGTAAACGGATGCCTTAAACTACGTATTTTAAGAAACACCGTGAGTTACGATGATGTTCATCGCGTTACGTTTACGGATACGTTCAATCGGAAAAACAGTTCAATGACTTTCTATTATCCTAAAGAAAGCCAATAATGTATTTTGCATACAGACAAATATTCAAACTATCTACTAATTTACTCATGTTTTTGAATGGCTAAATTACAACTTTTTACATCATTTTTACGATACATCATCTATGATGCATTGCGGATGGCTAAGCGCTAAATGTGTTTATGGTCCAGGTATCCCACGCCCGCGGACAACGTGCATGGCGCCATTATCGAATGTCTTCATGTTCGTATGCCATGACTTTAGCGATGTGTTCTATTTCATCGAAATACATCAAATGCCGTTATAATAAAAGTTCAACAATTGTATCCCGCGCTGACAATGGGGTACAGATACCGAGTCCAACAATTGTGTTATGGAAAGTCCATGAACCTCAATGTAAATCTAGGCTTGTCGGAGAACGGATTAAGTGGTTTTATGGCCGGGACGGACGAAAGGGTGTGTCTGTCGTCTGATAATACACATTGAAACCGAAATGAGCTTCTTGCAGCTATGTTACTTAAATCTATGGGGAGAGTTTGAATTTAAATCCCGACATTGGGGCATTGCGTGCACGACATAAGGTAAATACGAGGTGCTGAAATGTGGCTCTCTGTCATTCCTAGACCGCGCTCCAATGCCGCTCTGGCAGGACCCTTCACATGCACAACGGTTTACCACGCAACGGGGCTTCTAGGGCACTCAGGCGGCCGTCTTCCCGAGACCTGCACATGCAGACCGCATTACCACGCAACGGCGCTTCTAGGGTATTCGGGTGGCCAGCCTCCCGGGGGCTACGCATTGCTACGCAACGGCGGTTTAAAGGATATCTGTTAATACTTTCAGGGTGTTAGTAATGACTCAGTTATTTAGATTTGCCTTAACCGGTATGGCACGATATACGTAACCAAACAATACATATTTGGATTTCAAGTACACAGGCGCGCCCGTGTTCTTTCGCTTACTATATCCTCGAGGCGCTATTGGTAGCAGCAATGAACCCTTTTTGGATACAAATATTTATTTACTTCTAACCTTTAACTTTCCGTGCAGTTCCTGGGATCTCGGGGTAATTACATCATCAGAGGTGAACGGCAACGACGCTGTATGGCGATAGACCTTATGTGGCACCCTAACATCAAACGCATGGCATTCGGAGATACCATTGCACGCTACCCAGGCCGCCGCCGGCGCGATGCCGTCGGCAATACATTCTCACCCGGCGATTGCTTCTGGAACGCTTCAGGCGTACCAGGTGGATCCGGGGCAGAAAACTTTATCTGTCGATGGGTCCATTGTCTCTGCGAACAGCATGCGCAAATACCATGTGAGAATCTCCCGTCGATTCAAGACATCCTTGCCTTCGCTGACGCGGACGAGTGTGAGATAAGTTGGCTGCCGATGCCGCCGCAACTGGAAGAGCTGCGGATTACCAACCACAGGGAGTTCCCATTCGCCTACATATTCCATCCAATGGGCAATAAAACTGTATGCATTTCCGATAGGAACAGTTAAAAGTACTTAGAGCTGTCTAACGTCCAATTGGGGAGTATCTTTCGAGGGGGCTTATTACCCATATTTAAGGGTCTCACTCACATGCGCGTCTTCAACCTTCAAAACAATGAGGCACAGCTTAAGATTGTCACTCTCTTCAGTTACTACATAAATTTGGAATATTTGCTGATTGGAGGCAACACGGTGCGTTTGGATTTGGATGTGAAGTCGCGCTTTTTCGCGAATACTCCCAAACTTCGGACACTTGATCTTCAGGGTTGTGACATAAAATTCATTCCAAGGCTTGAATTCGACATGTTGCCTCTTCTAGAAGTGTTGAATCTCAGTAGAAATGCCTTGAAGGAAGTCGACGTTGACATCAGCAACCTTAAGGCACTACGACTTCTAAACCTGAGTCATAACGAGATCGAGGTATTGCCTGGGAGTATCACAAGGGTGTTAGATGCCATCGCTGCCGACCGCGAGATCATTGTTGACTTGTCTCAGAATCCTCTTCGGTTTAGTTGTCAAGATATGGCTTTCATCAACTGGTTTCAGAACACCAAGGTAACGCTGGTAAATAAGGGCAACTTGCTGTGCAGTCACGCATTATTGAGTTCCGTCTCGGCTGGCAAACTAGACGTTTCTGATCTGGAACAGTATTGTCTCACTCCATACAAAACTTTGATTACGATTTCTGTGGTGTGCACGCTCGCCGCTGTTGGCGCTATTGGTCTCGTTGTCCTTGGATACAGGAAGCGGTGGACGATCCGCTTCCATATACACGCTGCTAGGGAAAGCTGGATGAACCTCGTCCGCAAGAAGCGCGTCGCCACAGGTCACACGTACCAGTTTGACGCCTTCGTCGTCTACAATGCGGACGACAGAAGCTGGGTGCACGAAATCCTCCTGAAAACTCTAGAAGATAAATACGGAATGCGTCTTTGTATCCACTTCCGTGACTTCATTCCCGGCCACGACATCGAGGACACCATCGTTGACAGCATCAACAAGAGCAGGAAAACCGTGGTCGTCCTCTCCCCCAACTTCCTCAAGAGCGATTGGTGCAACTTTGAGTTCAAGATGGCGCGGCAGAGGATCGTCATGGACGGCGTTGACGTTATCATATTTGTCCTACTGGAAGATCTCCCAACAGAGGGCGTCTCCAAGACGTTGGCCCGATTGCTACAGAAGAAGACTTACCTAAAGTGGACGGAGGATGTTGACGGTGAAAGGCTCTTCTGGGACCAGCTGACGAAAGCCATCAACGATAAGTACACTGTGGATCCAGAACCCTAAGTGAATCGGTACTCCAACCTCCAGGAAAATTTAGCTCGGGATCATTTGAAAATCATAACCGATACTTTTTCGGGATCATTTGACGAAAATATTTAACGATTTGACACTGGAGATTGGAGATGGAGATTCTACTATTCTAGAGAGTTGTTCCAATGATGAGACAAAGATGGTTAGCAGGCAGTGAGCGATAATACACCGATAATAATGTGTGGGGGCGGGGTGGGGAGCCGGTTGTAGTACTTATTGAATGTACACAGCACCACGTGACTATTGTGACAGCCTCGAATACTTAAATCTAAAACTTAGGGCGTGTTCGATTTACATGAAACCAAAACCGGTTTGCCAAACTAACTGTTCGACAGGAGAAGAAACCGGTTTGGAAAAAAAAACGGTTTCGATTTCCTGTCGGTTTCAGGTAAATCGAACACGCCCTAAATGGGGGAGGGTTCTACATACATGTTCTGTCAGATGGGTGCAATAGTAAATGCGCGGAAAAGTTGCGTTCTTGTGTACTACGTCATGAAGCTGTGGGAATGCAATTTTGACGTATTTTGCCAATTAACTTCCAGGCAGATATATCCACGTATATTGTTTATAGTTCCTAAATAGTTAACACTGAAACAGATCACAAAATGCGTCTAGGTCATTTCATGGAACAATCTGCGATACATTACTCAGAGAGAGAATTAAATTGAGAGCCTAATGTAGGCTGCATTGTTTCGATTTAGAAATACTAATAAACTGGCTTGCGTAGTCTTATTGTTCCGATATAAAAGTAATGATGAACAGCCAAGTGTAGGCTTCATTGTTTTGATGTACAAATTATAATTAACTGCATAGTGTACACTTGCTTCTGTAAATGTAGAAATAATAAGTAACGGCCTAGTGTAAACTACATTGCTTCGATGTAGAAATTATAATTAGGGGTACGTTTCATTGTTTCGATGAAGAAATATTAATAAACAGCACAGTACACGCTTTATTGTTTCGATGGAGAAGTAATAATAACAGGCTTAGTCAACGCTTCATTGACGCGATGTCAAAGTAATAAATAACTGCTTAGTGTATGCTTTATTATCTCGATGTAGAAGTTATAATTGACAGCCTGGTGTACATTTCTTTGTTTTGATGTAGAATTTATAATGAACTGCCTTGTGTACGCCTTATTGTGTCGAAATAGAAATAATAACTAACAGCCTATTGTAAGCTTCATTGCTTCGATGTAAATATACAAATTAACTGCCTAATTTAAACTTTATTTTTTCGGTGTAGAAATAGTAATAATTTACATATTATAATCAACTGCATTGTGTACGCTTCATGGTTTCGATGTATCAATTATAGTTAACTGCTTAGTGTACTCTTGATTTTTTAAAAATTAAATATTAATTAACAACCTTGCGTATGTTTCATTGTGTCAATGTAGAAGTAATCATTAACAGCCCAGTGCAGCCTTTACTGTTGCGATGCAGAAGTAATAATAATAATAGTAATAATAATTAAAGTCATACTTAACGGCCTTGTAAACGCTTTATTGTTTTGATGTAAACAAAACAAGCCGGTTTTAAGAAATAAAACATAAGTTAAAACTCACATATATAGAATCCATATTATTTATCCATGAGCCTTAGATACCGGAGGAGTGCGTGTTGTCTGGGGATATTTGGCAAACGAACTTGGACAGAATCTAATCGTAAATTAGGTTTGTTGAATTAATACGTTTAATGAAACATTTACGTCCGAATTTGAAAAGTGCATTAGTCCTCGCAAGGCAAGACATGCAATCCAAGATGGAGAAGGAATGTCGAGGTCAGCCTCCTTTTATTCTCAAATGCAACCAGATGAACCTATAATACGGAAAGTCAATTTGTATTTCTCTTGTATGCTATGCATACGCCTGCAGATTAGTGATCACATTTATCTGATTGACAAGAAGACACCGATACCAGCGCTCCAGCTGCGATCAACTGATATTCGGGATCAGTCAACCGTTAAATTCAATGGAGAATATTAGTCGTCTGTCCGGCGCCTATCATATTTCGCCAAAATACCTTTTCGAGCCAAAAAAATGTCTTTGTGCAACATTGCAACATGCAAAAATGACTTTGAAAAAGTCTATGCAATACAATGATTATTGGGTCTTACCATAGACCTGTATCTTCGGGGCTATTAATTAGACCTGATCATAGACTTGCGTTTTAGGGTTTATTAATTGGATATGGGTCTGTGGGTCTATTAACTGGCCATTGCCATTGACCAGTTTTACAGATAGTTATTGGATATACCCCGCTACGACCAATGTCGCCCTTCCCCGCCTCGCAGGCAAAACTGGCCTTCATGCTATCAAACTTGGGGGGGTTGGGGTTCAAAAGGCCCGTTAATGTCGCATACTTTAACATCGATGGAGGCGTTATGACGGTTTGCGCCATCAAAATACGGATGTTCGGGCGTTTTTCGTTGAAAATGTGCCATTCAAGTATATGCGTTTGGTTTGAAATATACATGATTCCCCTCATGCAATCCATCCATTAAAGTCTCCGTTAGCATTACGTTGGTGTAACTTAATAATAAGTAGGGATAATAAATCACAGGCGATACATCCATCTGTCCATTCCATGGGCGAACCATTCTCTGAGCGTAGCTCACTAATAACTCACTCCTACTACTTACTACATTAATGCAATACGTCAGCTCTGTTAGTAAATTAGGGTTTAATACTAGGGCGGCTCCTATGCTAGCGGCCTTCTTGCTGTTAATGGGATTCCTCAGAGCGAGAATTGTCTAGGTTGCCATGTTTAGCCTTTAACGTTTGTCTTGGTTCTGCTTACTCAAATAAATCTTATTGAATCAGACATGGAAGATGGGCCCTGTGAACCGAAGCACACGTCTACATAAGCACGGGGGACACACTTCTACATCACCACGGGGGACACACGTCTACATCACCACGGGGGACACACTTCTACATCACCACGGGGGACACACGTCTACATCACCACGGGGGACACACGTCGACATCACCACGGGGGACACACGTCTACATCAGCACGGGGGACACACGTCTACATCACCACGGGGGACACACGTCGACATCACCACGGGGGACACACGTCTACATCACCACGGGGGACACACGTCTACATCACCATGGGGGACACACGTCTACATCACCACGGGGGACGCACGTCTACATCACCACGGGGGACACACGTCTACATCACCACGGGGGACACACGTCTACATCAGCACGGGGGACACACGTCTACATCACCACAGGGCACACGTCTACATCAGCACGGGGGACACACGTCTATATCAGCACGGGGGACACACGTCTACATCACCACGGGGGACACACGTCTACATCACCACGGGGGACACACGTCTACATCACCACGGGGGACACACGTCTACATCACCACGGGGGACACACGTCTACATCACCAAGCGGGACACACGTCTACATCAGCACGGGGGACACACGTCTACATCAGCACGGGGGACACACGTCTACATCAGCACGGGGGACACACGTCTACATCAGCACGTCTACATCACCACGGGGGACACACGTCTACATCACCACGGGGTACACACGTCTACATCAAAACGGGGGACACACGTCTACATCAGCACGGGGGACACACGTCTACATCAGCACGGGGGACACACGTCTACATCAGCACGGGGGACACACGTCTACATCACCACGTCTACATCACCACGGGGGACACACGTCTACATCACCACGGGGTACACACGTCTACATCACCACGGGGGACACACGTCTACATCAGCACGGGGGAAACACGTCTACATCAGCACGGGGGACACACGTCTACATCAGCACGGGGGACACACGTCTATATCACCACGGGGTACACACGTCTACATCACCACGGGGGACACACGTTTACATCACCACGGGGGACACACGTCTACATCACCACGGGGTACACACGTCTACATCAGCACGGGGGACACACGTCTACATCACCACGGGGACACACGTCCACATCAGCACGGGGGACACACGTCTACATCACCACGGGGGACACACGCCTACATCAGCACGGGGGACACACGTCTACATCACCACGGGGGACACACGTCTACATCACCACGGGGGACACACGTCTACATCACCACGGGGGACACACGTCTACATCACCACGGGGGACACACGTCTACATCACCACGGGGGACACACGTCTACACGACCATGGGGGACACAAGTCAACATAACCACGGGGGACACACGTCTGCATCACCACGTCTACAATACCACTGGGGACACACGTCTACATCACCACGGGGGACACACGTCTACATGACCACGGGGGACACACGTCCAGATCACCACGGGGGACACACGTCTAAATCGCCAGGGGGACACGCGTCTACATCACCACGGGGGACACACGTCTACATCACCACGGGAGTCCCACGTCCACATCACCACGGGGAACACACGTCTACATCACCACGGGGGACACACGTCTACATCACCACAGGGGACACACGTCTACATCACCACGGAGAACACACGTCTACATCACCGCGGGGGACACACGTCTACATCACCACGGAGAACACACGTCTACATGACCACGGGAGACACACGTCTACATCACCACGGGAGACACACGTCCACATCACCACGGGGAACACACGTCTACATCACCACGGGGGACACACGTCTACATCACCACGGGGGACACACGTCTACATCACCACACGGGACACACGTCTACATCACCACTCCTACATCACCACGTCTACATCACCACGGAGGACACACGTCTACATCACCACGGGGGACACACGTCTACATCACCACGGGGGACACACGTCTACATCACCAATCCTACATCACCACGTCTACATCACCACGGAGGACACACGTCTACATCACCAAGAGGGACACACGTCTACATCACCACGGGGACAAACGTCTGCACCACCCCGGGGGACACACGTCTACATCACCACGGGAGACACACGTCTACATCACCACGGGAGACACACGTCTACATCACCACGGGGAACACACGTCTACATCTCCACGGGGGACACACGTTTACACCACAACGGAGGACACACGTCCGTATTACCACGGGTACACACGTCTACACCACAACGGGAGACATGTTTACATTACCACGGTGGTCACACGTCTACATCACCACGTGAGACTGACGTCTACATCACCACGGTGGACACACGTCTACATCACCACGGTGGACACACGTCTACATCACCGCGGGGGACACACGTCTACATCACCACGGGGAACACACGTCTACATCACCACGGGAGACACACGTCTACATTACCACGGGGGACACACGTCTACATCACCACGTCTACACCAGCACAGAGGACGAACGTCTACATCACCACGGGAGACACACGTCTATATCACCACGGTGGACACACGTCTAAATCACCACGGTGGACACGCGTCTACATCACCATTGGGGACACACGTCTACATCACTACGGGGGGCACACGTCTACATCACCACGGGGGACACACGGCTACATCACAACGTCTACATCACCACGGGAGACACACGTCTACATCACCACAGGGGACACACGTCTACATCACCACTTGGGACACACGTCTACATCACCACGGGAAACACACGTCTACATCTCCACGGGGGACACACGTTTACACCACAACGGAGGACACACGTCCGTATTACCACGGGTACACACGTCTACACCACAACGGGGGACATGTTTACATTACCACGGTGGTCACACGTCTACATCACCACGTGAGACTGACGTCTACATCACCACGGGGGACACACGTCTACATCACCACGGGAGACACACGTCCACATCACCACAGGGGACACATGTCTATATCACCACGGTGGACACACGTCTATATCACCACGGTGGACACGCGTCTACATCACCATTGGGGACACACGTCTACATCACCACGGGGGGCACACGTCTACATCAGCACGGGGGACACACGTCTACATCACAACGGGGGACACACGTCTACATCACAACGTCTACATTACCACTGGGGACACACGTCTACATCACCACTGGGGACACACGTCTACATCACCACGGAGGACACAAATCCAGCTACATCAGCACTGGGAACACACGTCTACGTCAGCACGGGGGACACACGTCTACATCACCACGTGGGAAACACGTCTACATCACCACGGGGGAGTAACGTCTACATCCCCATGGGGGACACACGTCTATATCACCACGGGGCACACACGTCTACTTCACCACGGGGGACACACGTCTACATCACCACGGGGGACACACGGCCATATCAGCAAAGGGGGCCCACGTCTACATCACCACGGGTTACACACGTCTACATCACCACGGGGGACACACGGCCATATCACCACGGGGGACACACGTCTACACGACCACGGGGGACACACGTCTACATCACCACGGGGGACACACGTCTGCATCACCACGTCTACAATACCACTGGGGACACACGTCTACATGACCACGGGGGACACACGTCTACTTGACCACGGGGGACACACGTCCATATCACCACGGGAGACACACGTCTACATCACCAGGGGGGACACGCGTCTACATCACCACGGGGGACACACGTCTACATCACCACGGGAGACACACGTCCACATCACCACGGGGAACACACGTCTACATCACCACGGTGGTCATACGTATACATCACCACAGGGGACACACGTCTACATCACCACTCCTACATCACCACGTCTACATCATCACGAGGGACACACGTCTACATCACCACGGGGACACACGTCTACACCACCCCGGGGGACACACGTCTACATCACCACGGGGGACACACGTCCACATCACCACGGGGGACACACGTCTACATCACCACGGGGACACACGTCTACACCACCCCGGGGGACACACGTCTACATCACCACGGAGGACACACGTCTACATCACCACGGGGGACACACGGCTACATCACAACGTCTACATCACCACGGGAGACACACGTCTACATCACCACGGGAGACACACGTCTACATCGCCACGGGGAACACACGTCTACATCACCACAGGGGACACACGTCTACATCACCACTTGGGACACACGTCTACATCACCACGGGGAACACACGTCTACATCTCCACGGGGGACAAACGTTTACACCACCACGGAGGACACACGTCCGCATTACCACGGGTACACACGTCTACACCACAACGGGGGACATGTTTACATTACCACGGTGGTCACATTTCTACACCGCCCCGGGGGACACACGTCTACATCACCATGGGGGACACACGTCTACATCACCACGGGGGACACACGGCTACATCACAACGTCTACATCACCACGGGAGACACACGTCTACATCACCACGGGAGACACACGTCTACATCACTACGGGGAACACACGTCTACATCACCACAGGGGACACACGTCTACATCACCACTTGGGACACACGTCTACATCACCACGGGGAACACACGTCTACATCTCCACGGGGGACACACGTTTACACCACCACGGAGGACACACGTCCGCATTACAACGGGTACACACGTCTACACCACAACGGGGGACATGTTTACATTACCACGGTGGTCACACGTCTACACCGCCCCGGGGGACACACGTCTACATCACCATGGGGGACACACGTCTACATCACCACGGGGGACACACGGCTACAGTACAACGTCTACATCACCACGGGAGACACACGTCTACATCACCACGGGAGACACACGTCTACATCACTACGGGGAACACACGTCTACATCACCACAGGGGCCACACGTCTACATCACCACTTGGGACACACGTCTACATCACCACGGGGAACACACGTCTACATCTCCACGGGGGACACACGTTTACACCACCACGGAGGACACACGTCCGCATTACCACGGGTACACACGTCTACACCACAACGGGGGACATGTTTACATTACCACGGTGGTCACACGTCTACATCACCACGTGAGACTGACGTCTACATCACCACGGGGGACACACGTCTACGTCACCACGGGGGACACACGTCTACATCACCACGGGGGACACACGTCTACATCACCACGGGGGACACACGTCTACATCACCACGGGGGACACACGTCTACATCACCACGGGGGACACACGTCTACATCACCACGGGGGACACACTTCTACATCACCACGGGGGACACACGTCTACATCACCACGGGGGACACACGTCTACATCACCAAGGGGCACACACGTCTACATAAACAAGGGGGACACACGTCTATATCCCCACGGGGGACACACGTCTACATCACCAAGGGTGACACACGTCCGCATCACCACGGGCGACACACGTCTACATCACCACGGGGGACACACGTCTACACGACCACGGGGGACACACGTCTACACGACCACGGGGACACACGTCTACATCACCACGTCTACGCCACCACAGAAGACGAACGTCTACATCACCACGGGAGACACACGTCTATATCACCACGGGGGACACACGTCTATATCACCACGGGGGACACACGTCTACATCACCACGTCTACACCACCACAGAGGACGAACGTCTACATCACCACGGGAGACACACGTCTATATCACCACGGGGGACACACGTCTATATCACCACGGGGGACACACGTCTATATCACCACGGTGGACACACGTCTACATGACCACGGGGGACACACGGCCATATCACCACAGGGGACACACGTCTACATCACTACGGGGAACACACGTCTACATCTCCACGGGGGACACACGTTTACACCACCACGGAGGACACACGTCCGCATTACCACGGGTACACACGTCTACACCACAACGGGGGACATGTTTACATTACCACGGTGGTCACACGTCTACATCACCACGTGAGACTGACGTCTACATCACTACGGTGGACACACATCTACATCACCACTTGGGACACACGTCTACATCACCACGGGGAACACACGTCCACATCTCCACGGGGGACACACGTTTACACCACCACGGAGGACGCACGTCCGCATTACCACGGGTACACACGTCTACACCACAACGGGGGACATGTTTACATTACCACGGTGGTCACACGTCTACATCACCACGTGAGACTGACGTCTACATCACCACGGTGGACACACGTCTACATCACCACGGTGGACACACGTCTACATCACCGCGGGGGACACACGTCTACATCACCACGGGGGACACACGTCCACATCACCACGGGAGACACACGTCTACATTACCACGGGGGACACACGTCTACATCACCACGTCTACACCACCACAGAGGACGAACGTCTACATCACCACGGGAGACACACGTCTATATCACCACGGGGGACACACGTCTGTATCACCACGGTAGACACACGTCTACATCACCACGGGGGACAAACGTCTACACCACCCCGGGTGACACACGTCTACATCACCACGGGGAACACACGTCTACATCACCACGGGGGACACACGGCTACATCACAACGTCTGCATCACCACGGGAGACATACGTCTACATCACCACGGGAGACACACGTCTACATCACCACGGGGAACACTCGTCTACATCACCACAGGGGACACACGTCTACATCACCACTTGGGACACACGTCTACATCACCACGGGGAACACACGTCTACATCTCCACAGGGGACACACGTTTACACCACCACGGAGGACACACGTCCGCATTTCCACGGGTACACACGTCTACACCACAACGGGGGACATGTTTACATTACCACGGTGGTCACACGTCTACATCACCACGTGAGACTGACGTCTACATCACCACGGTGGACACACGTCTACATCACCACGGTGGACACACGTCTACATCACCGCGGGGGACACACGTCTACATCACCACGGGGGACACACGTCCACATCACCACGGGAGACACACGTCTACATTACCACGGGGGACACACGTCTACATCACCACGTCTACACCACCACAGAGGACGAACGTCTGCATCACCACGGGAGACACACGTCTATATCACCACGGGGGACACACGTCTACATCACCACGGGGGACAAACGTCTACACCACCCCGGGGGACACACGTCTACATCACCACTTGGGACACACGTCTACATCACCACGGGGAACACACGTCTACATCTCCACAGGGGACACACGTTTACACCACCACGGAGGACACACGTCCGCATTTCCACGGGTACACACGTCTACACCACAACGGGGGACATGTTAACATTACCACGGTGGTCACACGTCTACATCACCACGTGAGACTGACGTCTACATCACCACGGGGGACACACGTCTACATCACCACGGGGGACACACGTCTACATCACCACGGGGGACGTACGTCTATATCACCACGGGGGACACACGTCTACATCACCATGGGGAACACACGTCTACATCTCCACAGGGGACACACGTTTACACCACCACGGAGGACACACGTCCGCATTACCACGGGTACACACGTCTACACCACAACGGACGAATGTTTACATTACCACGGTGGTCACACGTCTACATCACCACGTGAGACTGACGTCTACGTCACCACGGGGGACACACGTCTACATCACCACGGTGGACACACGTCTACATCACCACGGTGGACACACGTCTACATCACCGCGGAGGACACACGTCTACATCACCACGGGAGACACACGTCTTCATTACCACTGGAGACACACGTCTACATCACCACGGGGGACACACGTCCATATCACCACGGTGGACACACGTCTACATGACCACGGGGGAAACACGGCCATATCAACACGGGGGACACACGTCTACATCACCACGGTGGACACACGTCTACATCACCGCGGGGGACACACGTCTACATCACCACGGGAGACACACGTCTTCATTACCACTGGAGACACACGTCTACATCACCACGGGGGACACACGTCCATATCACCACGGTGGACACACGTCTACATGACCACGGGGGAAACACGGCCATATCAACACGGGGGACACACGTTTACATCACCACGTGAGACTGACGTCTACGTCACCACGGGGGACGTACGTCTATATCACCACGGGGGACACACGTCTACATCACCACAGGGGACACACGTCTACATCACCACGGGGGACACGCGTCTATATCACCACGGTGGACACACGTCTACATGACCACGGGGGACACACGGCCATATCACCACGGGGGACACACGTCTACATCACCACGGGGAACACACGTCTACATCTCCACAGGGGACACACGTTTACACCACCACGGAGGACACACGTCCGCATTACCACGGGTACACACGTCTACACCACAACGGACGAATGTTTACATTACCACGGTGGTCACACGTCTACATCACCACGTGAGACTGACGTCTACGTCACCACGGGGGACACACGTCTACATCACCACGGTGGACACACGTCTACATCACCACGGTGGACACACGTCTACATCACCGCGGGGGACACACGTCTACATCACCACGGGAGACACACGTCTTCATTACCACTGGAGACACACGTCTACATCACCACGGGGGACACACGTCCATATCACCACGGTGGACACACGTCTACATGACCACGGGGGAAACACGGCCATATCAACACGGGGGACACACGTCTACATCACCACGGGGGACACACGGCTACATCACCACGTCTACATCACCACCGGAGACACACGTCTACATCACCACAGGAGACACACGTCTACATCGCCACGGGGAACACACTATTACATCACCACAGGGGACACACGTCTACATCACCACTTGGAACACACGTCTACATCACCACGGTGGACACACGTCTACATAACCATGGGGGGCACACGTCTACATCACCACGGGGAACACACGTCTACATCACCACGGGGGGAAACACGTCTACATTACCTCGGGGGACACACGTCCATATCACCACGGGGGACACACGTCTACATCACCAGGGGGAACACGCGTCTACATCACCACGGGGGACACACGTCTACATCACCACGGGAGACACACGTCCACATCACCACGGGGAACACACGTCTACATCACCACGGTGGTCATACGTCTACATCACCACGGGGGACACACGTCTACATCACCACGGGGGACACACGTCTACATCACCACTCCTACATCACCACGTCTACATCACCACGGAGGACTCACGTCTACATCACCACGAGTGACACACGTCTACATCACCACGGGGACACACGTCTACAACACCCCGGGGGACACACGTCTACATCACCACGGGGGACACACGTCTACATCACCACGGGGGACACACGGCTACATCACAACGTCTACATCACCACGGGAGACACACGTCTACATCACCACGGGAGACACACGTCTACATCACCACGGGGAACACACGTCTACATCACCACAGGGGACACACGTCTACATCACCACTTGGGACACACGTCTACATCACCACGGGGAACACACGTCTACATCTCCACGGGGGACACACGTTTACACCACCACGGAGGACACACGTCCGCATTACCACGGGTACACACGTCTACACCACAACGGGGGACATGTTTACATTACCACGGTGGTCACACGTCTACATCACCACGGGGGACACACGTCTACATCACCACGGGAGACACACGTCTACATCACCACGGGAGACACACGTCTACATCACCACGGGGAACACACGTCTACATCACCACAGGGGACACACGTCTACATCACCACTTGGGACATACGTCTACATCACCACGGGAAACACACGTCTACATCACCACGGGGGACACACGTCTACACCAACCCGGGTGACACACGTCTACATCACCACGGGGACACACGTCTACATCACCACGGGGGACAAACGGCTACATGACAACGTCTACATCACCACGGGGGACACACGTTTACACCACCACGGAGGACACACGTCTACATCACCACGGGGGGCACACGTCTACATCACCACTTGGGACACACGTCTACATCACCACGGGGAACACACGTCTACATCTCCACGGGGGACACACGTTTACACCACCACGGAGGACACACGTCTACATCACCACTTGGGACACACGTCTACATCACCACGGGGGACACACGTCTATATCACCACGGTGGACACACGTCTACATCACCACGGGGGACACACGTCTACACCAACCCGGGTGACACACGTCTACATCACCACGGGGACACACGTCTACATCACCACGGGGGACAAACGGCTACATCACAACGTCTACATCACCACGGGAGACACACGTCTACATCACCACGGGAGACACACGTCTACATCACCACGGGGAACACACGTCTACATCACCACAGGGGACACACGTCTACATCACCACTTGGGACACACGTCTACATCACCACGGGGAACACACGTCTACATCTCCACAGGGGACACACGTTTACACCACCACGGAGGACACACGTCCGCATTACCACGGGTACACACGTCTACACCACAACGGGGGACATGTTTGCATTACCACGGTGGTCACACGTCTACATCACCACGTCTACACCACCACAGAGGACGAACGTCTACATCACCACGGGAGACACACGTCTATATCACCACGGGGGACACACGTCTTATATCACCACGGTGGACACACGTCTACGTCACCGCGGGGGACACACGTCTACATCACCACGGGGGACACACGTCTATATCACCACGGTGGACACACGTCTACATGACCACGGGGGACACACGGCCATATCACCACGGGGGACACACGTCTACATCACCACGGGAGACACACGTCTACATCACCACGGGGAACACACTATTACATCAGCACAGGGGACACACGTCTACATCACCACTTGGGACACACGTCTACATCACCACGGTGGACACACATCTACATAACCATGTGGGGCACACGTCTACATCACCACGGGGAACACACGTCTACATCACCACGGGGGACACACGTCTACATTACCACGGGGGACACACGTCTACATCAGCACGTCTACACCACCACGGGGGAAACACGTCTATATCACCACGGTGGACACACGTCTACATCACCACGGCGGACGCACGTCTATATCACCACGGGGGACACACGTCTACATCACCACGCGGGACACACGTCTACATCACCACGGGGGACACACGTCTATATCACCACGGGGGACACACGTCTACATCACCACGGGGGACACACGTCTACATCACCACAGAGGACACACGTCTACATCACCAAGGGGGACACACGTCTATATCACCACGGGGGACACACGTCTACATCACCACGGGGGACACCCGCCTACATGACCACGGGGGACACACGTCTACAACACCACGTGGGACACACGTCTATATCACCACGGGGGACACACGTCTATATCACCAAGGGGGACACACTCCTACATCAACACGTCTACATCACCACGGAGGACACACGTCTACATCACCACGAGGGACACACGTCTACATCACCACGGGGACACACGTCTACACCACCCCGGGGGACACACGTCTACATCACCACGGGGGACACACGTCTACATCACCACGGGGGACACACGTTTACACCACCACGGAGGACACACGTCTACATCACCACGGGGGGCACACGTTTACACCACCACGGAGGACACACGTCTACATCACCACTTGGGACACACGTCTACATCACCACGGGGGACACACGTCTATATCACCACGGGGGACACACGTCTACATCACCACGGGGGACACACGTCTACATCACCACAGGGGACACACGTCTACATCACCAAGGGGGACACACGTCTATATCACCACGGGGGACACACGTCTACATCACCACGGGGGACACCCGCCTACATGACCACGGGGGACACACGTCTACAACACCACGTGGGACACACGTCTATATCACCACGGGGGACACACGTCTATATCACCAAGGGGGACACACTCCTACATCAATACGTCTACATCACCACGGAGGACACACGTCTACATCACCACGAGGGACACACGTCTACATCACCACGGGGACACACGTCTACACCACCCCGGGGGACACACGTCTACATCACCACGGGGGACACACGTCTACATCACCACGGGGGACACACGTTTACACCACCACGGAGGACACACGTCTACATCTCCACGGGGGACACACGTTTACACCACCACGGAGGACACACGTCTACATCACCACTTGGGACACACGTCTACATCACCACGGGGAACACACGTCTACATCCCCACGGGGGACACACGTCTACATCACCACGGGGAACACACGTCTACATCTCCACGGTGGTCACACGTCTACACCGCCCCGGGGGACACACGTCTACATCACCATGGGGGACACACGTCTACATCACCACGGGGGACACACGGCTACATCACAACGTCTACATCACCACGGGAGACACACGTCTACATCACCACGGTAGACACACGTCTACATCACCACGGGGAACACACGTCTCCATCACCAGAGGGGACACACGTCTACATCACCACTTGGGACACACGTCTACATCACCACGGGGAACACACGTCTACATCTCTACGGGGGACACACGTTTACACCACCACGGAGGACACACGTCCGCATTACCACGGGTACACACGTCTACACCACAACGGGGGATATGTTTACATTACCACGGTGGTCACACGTCTACATCACCACGTGAGACTGACGTCTACATCACCACGGGGGACACACGTCTACATCACCACGGTGGACACACGTCTACATCACCACGGTGGACACACGTGTACATCGCCGCGGGGGACACACGTCTACATCACCACGGTGGACACACGTCTACATCACCGCGGGGGACACACGTCTACATCACCACGGGGGACACACGTCCACATCACCACGAGGGACACACGTCTACATCACCACGGGGGACACACGTCTACATCACCACGGTGGACACACGTCTACATCACCACGGGGGACACACGTCCACATCACCACGAGGGACACACGTCTACATCACCACGGGGGACACACGTCTACATCACCACGGTGGACACACGTCTACATCACCGCGGGGGACACACGTCTACATCACCGCGGGGGACACACGTCTACATGACCACGGGGGACACACGTCTACATGACCACGGGGGACACACGTCTACATCACCACGGGGGACACACGTCTACATCACCACGGGGGACACACGTCTACATCACCACGGTGGACACACGACTACATCACCGCGGGGGACACACGTCTACATCACCACGGGGGACACACGTCCACATCACCACGGGAGACACACGTCTACATCACCACGTCTACACCACCACAGAGGACGAATGTCTAAATCACCACGGGGGACACACGTCTACATCACAACGTTGGACACACGTCTACATCACCACGGTGGACACACGTCTACATCACCGCGGGGGACACACGTCTACATCACCACGGGGGACACACGTCCACATCACCACGGGAGACACACGTCTACATCACCACGTCTACACCACCACAGAGGACGAACGTCTACATCACCACGGGAGACACACGTCTACATCACCACGGGGGACACACGTCTACACCACCCCGGGTGACACACGCCTACATCACCACGGGGAAACGCGTCTACATCACCACGGGGAACACACGTCTACATCTCCACAGGGGACACACGTTTACACCACCACGGAGGACACACGTCCGCATT
Organism: Arenicola marina; assembly: GCA_964019135.1. NCBI lineage: Eukaryota > Metazoa > Annelida > Polychaeta > Arenicolidae > Arenicola > Arenicola marina. The sequence goes on along the minus strand of OZ025254.1, from coordinate 27,568,774 downwards.
ACCACGGGTACACACGTCTACACCACAACGGGGGACATGTTTACATTACCACAGTGGTCAAACGTCTACACCGCCCCGGGGGACACACGTCCACATCACCACGGGGGACACACGTCTACATCACCACGGTGGACACACGTCTACATCACCACGGTGGACACACGTCTACATCACCGCGGGGGACACACGTCTACATCACCACGGGGGACACACGTCTACATCACCACGGGGGACAAACGTCTACATCACCACGTCTACACCACCACAGAGGACGAACGTCTATATCACCACGGGAGACACACGTCTATATCACCACGGGGGACACACGTCTATATCACCACGGTGGACACACGTCTACATCTCCACGGGGGACACACGTCTACATCACCTCGGGAGACACACGTCTACATCACCACGGGTGACACACGTCTATATCACCACGGTGGACACACGTCTACATCACCACGGGGGACGTACGTCTATATCACCACGGGGGACACACGTCTACATCACTACGGGGGACACACGTCTATATCACCACGGTGGACACACGTCTACATGCCCACGGGGGACACACGGCCATATCACCACGTGGGAAACACGTCTACATCACCACGGGGAACACACGTCTACATCTCCACAGGGGACACACGTTTACACCACCACGGAGGACACACGTCCGCATTACCACGGGTACACACGTCTACACCACAACGGGGGACATGTTTACATTACCACGGTGGTCACACGTCTACGTCACCACGTGAGACTGATGTCTACATCACCACGGGGGACACACGTCTACATGACCACGGGGGACACACGGCCATATCACCACGGGGGACACACGTCTACATCACCACGGGGGACACACGGCTACATCACCACGTCTACATCACCACCGGAGTCACACGTCTACATCACCACGGGAGACACACGTCTACATCACCACGGGGAACACACGTCTACATCACCACGGGGGACACACGTCTACATTACCACGGGGGACACAGGTCTACATCAGCACGTCTACACCACCACGGGGGAAACACGTCTATATCTCCACGGTGGACACACGTCTACATCACCACGGTGGACGCACGTCTATATCACCACGGGGGACACACGTCTACATCACCACGGGGGACACACGTCTACATCACCACGGAGGACACACGTCTATATCACCACGAGGGACACACGTCTACATCACCACGGGGGACACACGTCTACATGACCACGGGGGACACACGTCTACAACACCACGGGAGACACACGTCTACATCACCACGGGGGACACACGTCTACATCACCACGGGGGACACACTCCTACATCACTACATCTACATCACCACGGGGGACACACGTCTACATCACCACGGGGGACACACGTCTACGTCACCACGGGGGACACACGTCTATATCACCACGGGGGACACACGTCTACATCACCACGGGGGACACCCGTCTACATGACCACGGGGAACACACGTCTACATCTCCACGGGGGACACACGTCTACATCACCACGGGGAACACACGTCTACATCACCACGGGGGGCACACGTCTACATCACCACTTGGGACACACGTCTACATCACCACGGGGAACACACGTCTACATCTCCACGGGGGACACACGTTCACACCACTACGGAGGACACACGTCTACATCACCACTTGGGACACACGTCTACATCACAACGGGGGACGTACGTCTATATCACCACGGGGGACACACGTCTACATCACCACGGGGGACACACGTCTACATCACCACGGTGGACACACGTCTGCATCACCGCGGGGGACACACGTCTTCATCACCACTTGGGACACACGTCTACATCACCACGGGGAACACACGTCTACATCTCCACGGGGGACACACGTTTACACCACCACGGAGGACACACGTCTACATCACCACTTGGGACACACGTCTACATCACCACGGGGAACACACGTCTACATCTCCACGGGGGACACACGTTTACACCACCACGGAGGACACACGTCCGCATTACCACGGTTACACACGTCTACACCACAACGGGGGACATGTTTACATTACCACGGTGGTCACACGTCTACACCGCCCCGGGGGACACACGTCTACATCACCATGGGGGACACACGTCTACATCACCACGGGGGACACACGGCTACATCACAACGTCTACATCACCACGGGAGACACACGTCTACATCACCACGGGAGACACACGTCTACATCACCACGGGGAACATACGTCTCCATCACCAGAGGGGACACACGTCTACATCACCACTTGGGACACACGTCTACATCACCACGGGGAACACACGTCTACATCTCTACGGGGGACACACGTTTACACCACCACGGAGGACACACGTCCGCATTACCACGGGTACACACGTCTACACCACAACGGGGGATATGTTTACATTACCACGGTGGTCACACGTCTACATCACCACGGTGGACACACGTCTACATCACCGCGGGGGACACACGTCTACATCACCACGGGGGACACACGTCCACATCACCACGGGAGACACACGTCTACATTACCACGGGGGACACACGTCTACATCACCACGGTGGACACACGTCTACATCACCACGGTGGACACACGTCTACATCACCGCGGGGGACACACGTCTACATCACCACGGTGGACACACGTCTACATCACCACGGTGGACACACGTCTACATCACCGCGGGGGACACACGTCTACATCACCACGGGGGACACACGTCCACATCACCACGGGAGACACACGTCTACATTACCACGGGGGACACACGTCTACATCACCACGGTGGACACACGTCTACATCACCGCGGGGGACACACGTCTACATCACCACGGGGGACACACGTCCACATCACCACGGGAGACACACGTCTACATCACCACGTCTACACCACCACAGAGGACGAATGTCTAAATCACCACGGGGGACACACGTCTACATCACCACGTTGGACACACGTCTACATCACCACGGTGGACACACGTCTACATCACCGCGGGGGACACACGTCTACATCACCACGGAAGACACACGTCCACATCACCACGGGAGACACACGTCTACATCACCACGTCTACACCACCACAGAGGACGAACGTCTACATCACCACGGGAGACACACGTCTACATCACCACGGGGGACACACGTCTACACCACCCCGGGTGACACACGTCTACATCACCACGGGGAAACGCGTCTACATCACCACGGGGGACACACGGCTACATCACAACGTCTACATCACCACGGGAGACACACTTCTACATCACCACAGGAGACACACGTCTACATCACCACTTGGGACACACGTCTACATCACCACGGGGAACACACGTCTACATCTCCACAGGGGACACACGTTTACACCACCACGGAGGACACACGTCCGCATTACCACGGGTACACACGTCTACACCACAACGGGGGACATGTTTACATTACCACGGTGGTCAAACGTCTACACCGCCCCGAGGGACACACGTCTACATCACCACGGGGGACACACGTCTACATCACCACGGGGGACACACGTCTACATCACCACGGTGGACACACGTCTACATCACCGCGGGGGACACACGTCTACATCACCACGGGGGACACACGTCTACATCACCACGGGGGACACACGTCTACATCACCACGTCTACACCACCACAGAGGACGAAGGTCTACATCACCACGGGAGACACACGTCTATATCACCACGGGGGACACACGTCTATATCACCACGGTGGACACACGTCTACATCACCTCGGGAGACACACGTCTACATCACCACGGGTGACACACGTCTATATCACCACGGTGGACACACGTCTACATCACCACGGGGGACGTACGTCTATATCACCACGGGGGACACACGTCTACATCACTAGGGGGGACACACGTCTACATCACCACGGGGAACACACGTCTATATCACCACGGTGGACACACGTCTACATGCCCACGGGGGACACACGGCCATATCACCGCGGGGGACACACGTCTACATCACCACGGGGGATACACGTCTACATCACCACGGGGGACACACGTCTACATCACCACGTCTACACCACCACAGAGGACGAAGGTCTACATCACCACGGGAGACACACGTCTATATCACCACGGGGGACACACGTCTATATCACCACGGTGGACACACGTCTACATCACCTCGGGAGACACACGTCTACATCACCACGGGTGACACACGTCTATATCACCACGGTGGACACACGTCTACATGCCCACGGGGGACACACGGCCATATCACCACGTGGGAAACACGTCTACATCACCACGGGGAACACACGTCTACATCTCCACAGGGGACACACGTTTACACCACCACGGAGGACACACGTCCGCATTACCACGGGTACACACGTCTACACCACAACGGGGGACATGTTTACATTACCACGGTGGTCACACGTCTACGTCACCACGTGAGACTGATGTCTACATCACCACGGGGGACACACGTCTACATGACCACGGGGGACACACGGCCATATCACCACGGGGGACACACGTCTACATCACCACGGGGGACACACGGCTACATCACCACGTCTACATCACCACCGGAGACACACGTCTACATCACCACGGGAGACACACGTCTACATCACCACGGGGAACACACGTCTACATCACCACGGGGGACACACGTCTACATTACCACGGGGGACACAGGTCTACATCAGCACGTCTACACCACCACGGGGGAAACACGTCTATATCTCCACGGTGGACACACGTCTACATCACCACGGTGGACGCACGTCTATATCACCACGGGGGACACACGTCTACATCACCACGGGGGACACACGTCTACATCACCACGGAGGACACACGTCTATATCACCACGAGGGACACACGTCTACATCACCACGGGGGACACACGTCTACATGACCACGGGGGACACACGTCTACAACACCACGGGAGACACACGTCTACATCACCACGGGGGACACACGTCTACATCACCACGGGGGACACACTCCTACATCACTACATCTACATCACCACGGGGGACACACGTCTACATCACCACGGGGGACACACGTCTACGTCACCACGGGGGACACACGTCTATATCACCACGGGGGACACACGTCTACATCACCACGGGGGACACCCGTCTACATGACCACGGGGAACACACGTCTACATCTCCACGGGGGACACACGTCTACATCACCACGGGGAACACACGTCTACATCACCACGGGGGGCACACGTCTACATCACCACTTGGGACACACGTCTACATCACCACGGGGAACACACGTCTACATCTCCACGGGGGACACACGTTCACACCACTACGGAGGACACACGTCTACATCACCACTTGGGACACACGTCTACATCACAACGGGGGACGTACGTCTATATCACCACGGGGGACACACGTCTACATCACCACGGGGGACACACGTCTACATCACCACGGTGGACACACGTCTGCATCACCGCGGGGGACACACGTCTTCATCACCACTTGGGACACACGTCTACATCACCACGGGGAACACACGTCTACATCTCCACGGGGGACACACGTTTACACCACCACGGAGGACACACGTCTACATCACCACTTGGGACACACGTCTACATCACCACGGGGAACACACGTCTACATCTCCACGGGGGACACACGTTTACACCACCACGGAGGACACACGTCCGCATTACCACGGTTACACACGTCTACACCACAACGGGGGACATGTTTACATTACCACGGTGGTCACACGTCTACACCGCCCCGGGGGACACACGTCTACATCACCATGGGGGACACACGTCTACATCACCACGGGGGACACACGGCTACATCACAACGTCTACATCACCACGGGAGACACACGTCTACATCACCACGGGAGACACACGTCTACATCACCACGGGGAACATACGTCTCCATCACCAGAGGGGACACACGTCTACATCACCACTTGGGACACACGTCTACATCACCACGGGGAACACACGTCTACATCTCTACGGGGGACACACGTTTACACCACCACGGAGGACACACGTCCGCATTACCACGGGTACACACGTCTACACCACAACGGGGGATATGTTTACATTACCACGGTGGTCACACGTCTACATCACCACGGTGGACACACGTCTACATCACCGCGGGGGACACACGTCTACATCACCACGGGGGACACACGTCCACATCACCACGGGAGACACACGTCTACATTACCACGGGGGACACACGTCTACATCACCACGGTGGACACACGTCTACATCACCACGGTGGACACACGTCTACATCACCGCGGGGGACACACGTCTACATCACCACGGTGGACACACGTCTACATCACCACGGTGGACACACGTCTACATCACCGCGGGGGACACACGTCTACATCACCACGGGGGACACACGTCCACATCACCACGGGAGACACACGTCTACATTACCACGGGGGACACACGTCTACATCACCACGGTGGACACACGTCTACATCACCGCGGGGGACACACGTCTACATCACCACGGGGGACACACGTCCACATCACCACGGGAGACACACGTCTACATCACCACGTCTACACCACCACAGAGGACGAATGTCTAAATCACCACGGGGGACACACGTCTACATCACCACGTTGGACACACGTCTACATCACCACGGTGGACACACGTCTACATCACCGCGGGGGACACACGTCTACATCACCACGGAAGACACACGTCCACATCACCACGGGAGACACACGTCTACATCACCACGTCTACACCACCACAGAGGACGAACGTCTACATCACCACGGGAGACACACGTCTACATCACCACGGGGGACACACGTCTACACCACCCCGGGTGACACACGTCTACATCACCACGGGGAAACGCGTCTACATCACCACGGGGGACACACGGCTACATCACAACGTCTACATCACCACGGGAGACACACTTCTACATCACCACAGGAGACACACGTCTACATCACCACTTGGGACACACGTCTACATCACCACGGGGAACACACGTCTACATCTCCACAGGGGACACACGTTTACACCACCACGGAGGACACACGTCCGCATTACCACGGGTACACACGTCTACACCACAACGGGGGACATGTTTACATTACCACGGTGGTCAAACGTCTACACCGCCCCGAGGGACACACGTCTACATCACCACGGGGGACACACGTCGACATCACCACGGGGGACACACGTCTACATCACCACGGTGGACACACGTCTACATCACCGCGGGGGACACACGTCTACATCACCACGGGGGACACACGTCTACATCACCACGGGGGACACACGTCTACATCACCACGTCTACACCACCACAGAGGACGAAGGTCTACATCACCACGGGAGACACACGTCTATATCACCACGGGGGACACACGTCTATATCACCACGGTGGACACACGTCTACATCACCTCGGGAGACACACGTCTACATCACCACGGGTGACACACGTCTATATCACCACGGTGGACACACGTCTACATCACCACGGGGGACGTACGTCTATATCACCACGGGGGACACACGTCTACATCACTAGGGGGGACACACGTCTACATCACCACGGGGAACACACGTCTATATCACCACGGTGGACACACGTCTACATGCCCACGGGGGACACACGGCCATATCACCGCGGGGGACACACGTCTACATCACCACGGGGGATACACGTCTACATCACCACGGGGGACACACGTCTACATCACCACGTCTACACCACCACAGAGGACGAAGGTCTACATCACCACGGGAGACACACGTCTATATCACCACGGGGGACACACGTCTATATCACCACGGTGGACACACGTCTACATCACCTCGGGAGACACACGTCTACATCACCACGGGTGACACACGTCTATATCACCACGGTGGACACACGTCTACATCACCACGGGGGACGTACGTCTATATCACCACGGGGGACACACGTCTACATCACTACGGGGGACACACGTCTACATCACCACGGGGAACACACGTCTATATCACCACGGTGGACACACGTCTACATGCCCACGGGGGACACACGGCCATATCACCACGTGGGAAACACGTCTACATCACCACGGGGAACACACGTCTACATCTCCACAGGGGTCACACGTTTACACCACCACGGAGGACACACGGCCGCATTACCACGGGTACACACGTCTGCACCACAACGGGGGACATGTTTACATTACCACGGTGGTCACACGTCTACATCACCACGTGAGACTGATGTCTACATCACCACGGGGGACACACGTCTACATGACCACGGGGGACACACGGCCATATCACCACGGGGGACACACGTCTACATCACCACGGGGGACACACGGCTACATCACCACGTCTACATCACCACCGGAGACACACGTCTACATCACCACGGGAGACACACGTCTACATCACCACGGGGAACACACGTCTACATCACCACGGGGGACACACGTCTACATTACCACGGGGGACACAGGTCTACATCAGAACGTCTACACCACCACGGGGGAAACACGTCTATATCACCACGGTGGACACACGTCTACATCACCACGGGGGACTTACGTCTATATCACCACGGGGGACACACGTCTATATCACCACGGTGGACACACGTCTACATGACCACGGGGGACACACGGCCATATCACCACAGGGGACACACGTCTACATCACTACGGGGAACACACGTCTACATCTCCACGGGGGACACACGTTTACACCACCACGGAGGACACACGTCCGCATTACCACGGGTACACACGTCTACACCACAACGGGGGACATGTTTACATTACCACGGTGGTCACACGTCTACATCACCACGTGAGACTGACGTCTACATCACCACGGTGGACACACGTCTACATCACCACTTGGGACACACGTCTACATCACCACGGGGAACACACGTCTACATCTCCACGGGGGACACACGTTTACACCACCACGGAGGACACACGTCCGCATTACCACGGGTACACACGTCTACACCACAACGGGGGACATGTTTACATTACCACGGTGGTCACACGTCTACATCACCACGTGAGACTGATGTCTACATCACCACGGTGGACACACGTCTACATCACCACGGTGGACACACGTCTACATCACCGCGGGGGACACACGTCTACATCACCACGGGGGACACACGTCCACATCACCACGGGAGACACACGTCTACATTACCACGGGGGACACACGTCTACATCACCACGTCTACACCACCACAGAGGACGAACGTCTACATCACCACGGGAGACACACGTCTATATCACCACGGGGGACACACGTCGGTATCACCACGGTAGACACACGTCTACATCACCACGGGGGACAAACGTCTACACCACCCCGGGTGACACACGTCTACATCACCACGGGGAACACACGTCTACATCACCACGGGGGACACACGGCTACATCACAACGTCTACATCACCACGGGAGACATACGTCTACATCACCACGGGAGACACACGTCTACATCACCACGGGGAACACACGTCTACATCACCACAGGGGACACACGTCTACATCACCACTTGGGACACACGTCTACATCACCACGGGGGACACACGTCTACATCTCCACAGGGGACACACGTTTACACCACCACGGAGGACACACGTCCGCATTTCCACGGGTACACACGTCTACACCACAACGGGGGACATGTTTACATTACCACGGTGGTCACACGTCTACATCACCACGTGAGACTGACGTCTACATCACCACGGTGGACACACGTCTACATCACCACGGTGGACACACGTCTACATCACCACGGTGGACACACGTCTACATCACCACGGGAGACACACGTCTACATTACCACGGGGGACACACGTCTACATCACCACGGTGGACACACGTCTACATCACCACGTTGGACACACGTCTACATCACCACGGTGGACACACGTCTACATCACCGCGGGGGACACACGTCTACATCACCACGGAAGACACACGTCCACATCACCAGGGGAGACACACGTCTACATCACCACGTCTACACCACCACAGAGGACGAACGTCTACATCACCACGGGAGACACACGTCTACATCACCACGGGGGACACACGTCTACACCACCCCGGGTGACACACGTCTACATCACCAAGGGGAAACGCGTCTACATCACCACGGGGGACACACGGCTACATCACAACGTCTACATCACCACGGGAGACACACTTCTACATCACCACGGGAGACACACGTCTACATCACCACGGGGAACACACGTCTACATCACCACAGGAGACACACGTCTACATCACCACTTGGGACACACGTCTACATCACCACGGGGAACACACGTCTACATCTCCACGGGGGACACACGTCTACATCACCACGGGGGACACACGTCTACATCACCACGTCTACACCACCACAGAGGACGAAGGTCTACATCACCACGGGAGACACACGTCTATATCACCACGGGGGACACACGTCTATATCACCACGGTGGACACACGTCTACATCACCTCGGGAGACACACGTCTACATCACCACGGGTGACACACGTCTATATCACCACGGTGGACACACGTCTGCATCACCACGGGGGACGTACGTCTATATCACCACGGGGGAAACACGTCTACATCACTAGGGGGGACACACGTCTACATCACCACGGGGAACACACGTCTATATCACCACGGTGGACACACGTCTACATGCCCACGGGGGACACACGGCCATATCACCGCGGGGGACACACGTCTACATCACCACGGGGGACACACGTCTACATCACCACGGGGGACACACGTCTACATCACCACGTCTACACCACCACAGAGGACGAAGGTCTACATCACCACGGGAGACACACGTCTATATCACCACGGGGGACACACGTCTATATCACCACGGTGGACACACGTCTACATCACCTCGGGAGACACACGTCTACATCACCACGGGTGACACACGTCTATATCACCACGGTGGACACACGTCTACATCACCACGGGGGACGTACGTCTATATCACCACGGGGGACACACGTCTACATCACTACGGGGGACACACGTCTACATCACCACGGGGAACACACGTCTATATCACCACGGTGGACACACGTCTACATGCCCACGGGGGACACACGGCCATATCACCACGTGGGAAACACGTCTACATCACCACGGGGAACACACGTCTACATCTCCACAGGGGTCACACGTTTACACCACCACGGAGGACACACGTCCGCATTACCACGGGTACACACGTCTACACCACAACGGGGGACATGTTTACATTACCACGGTGGTCACACGTCTACATCACCACGTGAGACTGATGTCTACATCACCACGGGGGACACACGTCTACATGACCACGGGGGACACACGGCCATATCACCACGGGGGACACACGTCTACATCACCACGGGGGACACACGGCTACATCACCACGTCTACATCACCACCGGAGACACACGTCTACATCACCACGGGAGACACACGTCTACATCACCACGGGGAACACACGTCTACATCACCACGGGGGACACACGTCTACATTACCACGGGGGACACAGGTCTACATCAGCACGTCTACACCACCACGGGGGAAACACGTCTATATCACCACGGTGGACACACGTCTACATCACCACGGGGGACGTACGTCTATATCACCACGGGGGACACACGTCTATATCACCACGGTGGACACACGTCTACATGACCACGGGGGACACACGGCCATATCACCACAGGGGACACACGTCTACATCACTACGGGGAACACACGTCTACATCTCCACGGGGGACACACGTTTACACCACCACGGAGGACACACGTCCGCATTACCACGGGTACACACGTCTACACCACAACGGGGGACATGTTTACATTACCACGGTGGTCACACGTCTACATCACCACGTGAGACTGACGTCTACATCACCACGGTGGACACACGTCTACATCACCACTTGGGACACACGTCTACATCACCACGGGGAACACACGTCTACATCTCCACGGGGGACACACGTTTACACCACCACGGAGGACACACGTCCGCATTACCACGGGTACACACGTCTACACCACAACGGGGGACATGTTTACATTACCACGGTGGTCACACGTCTACATCACCACGTGAGACTGACGTCTACATCACCACGGTGGACACACGTCTATATCACCACGGTGGACACACGTCTACATCACCGCGGGGGACACACGTCTACATCACCACGGGGGACACACGTCCACATCACCACGGGAGACACACGTCTACATTACCACGGGGGACACACGTCTACATCACCACGTCTACACCACCACAGAGGACGAACGTCTACATCACCACGGGAGACACACGTCTATATCACCACGGGGGACACACGTCTGTATCACCACGGTAGACACACGTCTACATCACCACGGGGGACAAACGTCTACACCACCCCGGGTGACGCACGTCTACATCACCACGGGGAACCCACGTCTACATCACCACGGGGGACACACGGCTACATCACAACGTCTACATCACCACGGGAGACATACGTCTACATCACCACGGGAGACACACGTCTACATCACCACTTGGAACACACGTCTACGTCACCACGGTGGACACACGTCTACATAACCATGGGGGGCACACGTCTACATCACCACGGGGAACACACGTCTACATCACCACGGGGGGAAACACGTCTACATTACCTCGGGGGACACACGTCCATATCACCACGGGGGACACACGTCTAAATCACCAGGGGGAACACGCGTCTACATCACCACGGGGGACACACGTCTACATCACCACGGGAGACACACGTCCACATCACCACGGGGAACACACGTCTACATCACCACGGTGGTCATACGTCTACATCACCACGGGGGACACAGGTCTACATCACCACGGGGGACACACGTCTGCATCACCACTCCTACATCACCACGTCTACATCACCACGGAGGACTCACGTCTACATCACCACGAGGGACACACGTCTACATCACCACGGGGACACACGTCTACACCACCCCGGGGGACACACGTCTACATCACCACGGGGGACACACGTCTACATCACCACGGGGGACACACGGCTACATCACAACGTCTACATCACCACGGGAGACACACGTCTACATCACCACGGGAGACACACGTCTACATCACCACGGGGAACACACGTCTACATCACCACAGGGGACACACGTCTACATCACCACTTGGGACACACGTCTACATCACCACGGGGAACACACGTCTACATCTCCACGGGGGACACACGTTTACACCACCACGGAGGACACACGTCCGCCTGACCACGGGTACACACGTCTACACCACAACGGGGGACATGTTTACATTACCACGGTGGTCACACGTCTACATCACCACGGGGGACACACGTCTACATCACCACGGGAGACACACGTCTACATCACCACGGGAGACACACGTCTACATCACCACGGGGAACACACGTCTACATCACCACAGGGGACACACGTCTACATCACCACGTGGGACACACGTCTACATCACCACGGGAAACACACGTCTACATCTCCACGGGGGACACACGTTTACATCACCACGGGGGACACACGTCTACATCACCACGGGGGACACGCGTCTATATCACCACGGTGGACACACGTCTAGATGACCACGGGGGACACACGGCCATATCACCACGGGGGACACACGTCTACATCACCACGGGGAACACACGTCTACATCTCCACAGGGGACACACGTTTACACCACCACGGAGGACACACGTCCGCCTTACCACGGGTACACACGTCTACATCACAACGGGGGACATGTTTACATTACCACGGTGGTCACACGTCTACATCACGACGTGAGACTGACGTCTACATCACCACTTGGGACACACGTCTACATCACCGCGGGGGACACACGTCTACATCACCACGGGGGACACACGTCCACATCACCACGGGAGAAACACGTCTACATTACCACGGGGGACACACGTCTATATCACCACGTCTACACCACCACAGAGGACGAACGTCTACATCACCACGGGAGACACACGTCTATATCACCACGGGGGACACACGTCTATATCACCACGGTGGACACACGTCTACATCACCACGGGGGACACACGTCTACACCAACCCGGGTGACACACGTCTACATCACCACGGGGACACACGTCTACATCACCACGGGGGACAAACGGCTACATCACAACGTCTACATCACCACTTGGGACACACGTCTACATCACCACGGGGAACACACGTCTACATCTCCACGGGGGACACACGTTCACACCACTACGGAGGACACACGTCTACATCACCACTTGGGACACACGTCTACATCACCACGGGGAACACACGTCTACATCTCCACGGGGGACACACGTCTACATCACCACGGGGAACACACGTCTACATCTCCACGGGGGACACACGTTTACACCACCACGGAGGACACACGTCCGCATTAAAACGGGTACACACGTCTACACCACAACGGGGGACGTACGTTTATATCACCACGGGGGACACACGTCTACATCACCACGGGGGACACACGTCTACATCACCACGGTGGACACACGTCTGCATCACCGCGGGGGACACACGTCTTCATCACCACTTGGGACACACGTCTACATCACCACGGGGAACACACGTCTACATCTCCACGGGGGACACACGTTTACACCACCACGGAGGACACACGTCTACATCACCACTTGGGACACACGTCTACATCACCACGGGGAACACACGTCTACATCTCCACGGGGGACACACGTTTACACCACCACGGAAGACACACGTCCGCATTACCACGGTTACACACGTCTACACCACAACGGGGGACATGTTTACATTACCACGGTGGTCACACGTCTACACCGCCCCGGGGGACACACGTCTACATCACCATGGGGGACACACGTCTACATCACCACGGGGGACACACGGCTACATCACAACGTCTACATCACCACGGGAGACACACGTCTACATCACCACGGGAGACACACGTCTACATCACCACGGGGAACATACGTCTCCATCACCAGAGGGGACTCACGTCTACATCACCACTTGGGACACACGTCTACATCACCACGGGGAACACACGTCTACATCTCTACGGGGGACACACGTTTACACCACCACGGAGGACACACGTCCGCATTACCAAGGGTACACACGTCTACACCACAACGGGGGATATGTTTACATTACCACGGTGGTCACACGTCTACATCACCACGTGAGACTGACGTCTACATCACCACGGGGGACACACGTCTACATCACCACGGGGGACACACGTCTACATCACCACGGTGGACACACGTCTACATCACCGCGGGGGACACACGTCTACATCACCACGGTGGACACACGTCTACATCACCACGGTGGACACACGTCTACATCACCGCGGGGGACACACGTCTACATCACCACGGTGGACACACGTCTACATCACCACGGTGGACACACGTCTACATCACCGCGGGGGACACACGTCTACATTACCACGGGGGACACACGTCTACATCACCACGGTGGACACACGTCTACATCACCGCGGGGGACACACGTCTACATTACCACGGGGGACACACGTCTACATCACCACGGTGGACACACGTCTACACCACCCCGGGGGACACACGTCTATATCACCACGGGGGACACACGTCTACATCACCACGGGGGACACACGTCTACATCACCACGGGGGACACACGTCCACATCACCACGGGAGACACACGTCTACATCACCACGTCTACACCACCACAGAGGACGAATGTCTAAATCACCACGGGGGACACACGTCTACATCACCACGTTGGACACAGGTCTACATCACCACGGTGGACACACGTCCACATCACCACGGGAGACACACGTCTACATTACCACGGGGGACACACGTCTACATCACCACGGTGGACACACGTCTACATCACCGCGGGGGACACACGTCCACATCACCACGGGAGACACACGTCTACATCACCACGTCTACACCACCACAGAGGACGAATGTCTAAATCACCACGGGGGACACACGTCTACATCACCACGTTGGACACAGGTCTACATCACCACGGTGGACACACGTCTACATCACCGCGGGGGACACACGTCTACATCACCACGGGGGACACACGTCCACATCACCACGGGAGACACACGTCTACATCACCACGGGAGACACACGTCTACATCACCACGGGGGACACACGTCTACACCACCCCGGGTGACACACGTCTACATCACCACGGGGAAACGCGTCTACATCACCACGGGGGACACACGGCTACATCACAACGTCTACATCACCACGGGAGACACACTTCTACATCACCACGGGAGACACACGTCTACATCACCACGGGGAACACACGTCTACATCACCACAGGAGACACACGTCTACATCACCACTTGGGACACACGTCTACATCACCACGGGGAACACACGTCTACATCTCCACAGGGGACACACGTTTACACCACCACGGAGGACACACGTCCGCATTACCACGGGTACACACGTCTACACCACAACGGGGGACATGTTTACATTACCACGGTGGTCAAACGTCTACACCGCCCCGGGGGACACACGTCTACATCACCACGGGGGACACACGTCTACATCACCACGGGGGACACACGTCTACATCACCACGGTGGACACACGTCTACGTCACCGCGGGGGACACACGTCTACATCACCACGGGGGACACACGTCTACATCACCACGGGGGACACACGTCTACATCACCACGTCTACACCACCACAGAGGACGAAGGTCTACATCACCACGGGAGACACACGTCTATATCACCACGGGGGACACACGTCTATATCACCACGGTGGACACACGTCTACATGCCCACGGGGGACACACGGCCATATCACCACGGTGGACACACGTCTACATCACCTCGGGAGACACACGTCTACATCACCACGGGTGACACACGTCTATATCACCACGGTGGACACACGTCTACATCACCACGGGGGACGTACGTCTATATCACCACGGGGGACACACGTCTACATCACTACGGGGGATACACGTCTACATCACCACGGGGAACACACGTCTATATCACCACGGTGGACACACGTCTACATGCCCACGGGGGACACACGGCCATATCACCACGTGGGAAACACGTCTACATCACCACGGGGAACACACGTCTACATCTCCACAGGGGACACACGTTTACACCACCACGGAGGACACACGTCCGCATTACCACGGGTACACACGTCTACACCACAACGGGGGATATGTTTACATCACCACGGGGGACACACGTCTACATCACCACGGGGGACACACGGCCATATCACCACGGGGGACACACGTCTACATCACCACGGGGGACACACGGCTACATCACCACGTCTACATCACCACCGGAGACACACGTCTACATCACCACGGGAGACACACGTCTACATCACCACGGGGAACACACGTCTACATCACCACGGGGGACACACGTCTACATTACCACGGGGGACACAGGTCTACATCAGCACGTCTACACCACCACGGGGGAAACACGTCTATATCACCACGGTGGACACACGTCTACATCACCACGGGGGACGTACGTCTATATCACCACGGGGGACACACGTCTATATCACCACGGTGGACACACGTCTACATGACCACGGGGGACACACGGCCATATCACCACAGGGGACACACGTCTACATCACTACGGGGAACACACGTCTACATCTCCACGGGGGACACACGTTTACACCACCACGGAGGACACACGTCCGCATTACCACGGGTACACACGTCTACACCACAACGGGGGACATGTTTACATTACCACGGTGGTCACACGTCTACATCACCACGTGAGACTGACGTCTACATCACCACGGTGGACACACGTCTACATCACCACTTGGGACACACGTCTACATCACCACGGGGAACACACGTCTACATCTCCACGGGGGACACACGTTTACACCACCACGGAGGACACACGTCCGCATTACCACGGGTACACACGTCTACACCACAACGGGGGACATGTTTACATTACCACGGTGGTCACACGTCAACATCACCACGTGAGACTGACGTCTACATCACCACGGGAGACACACGTCTACATCACCACGGTGGACACACGTCTACATCACCGCGGGGGACACACGTCTACATCACCACGGGGGACACACGTCCACATCACCACGGGAGACACACGTCTACATTACCACGGGGGACACACGTCTACATCACCACGTCTACACCACCACAGACTACGAACGTCTACATCACCACGGGAGACACACGTCTATATCACCACGGGGGACACACGTCTGTATCACCACGGTAGACACACGTCTACATCACCACGGGGGACAAACGTCTACACCACCCCGGGTGACACACGTCTACATCACCACGGGGATCACACGTCTACATCACCACGGGGGACACACGGCTACATCACAACGTCTACATCACCACGGGAGACATACGTCTACATCACCACGGGAGACACACGTCTACATCACCACGGGGAACACACGTCTACATCACCACAGGGGACACACGTCTACATCACCACTTGGGACACACGTCTACATCACCACGGGGAACACACGTCTACATCTCCACAGGGGACACACGTTTACACCACCACGGAGGACACACGTCCGCATTTCCACGGGTACACACGTCTACACCACAACGGGGGACATGTTTACATTACCACGGTGGTCACACGTCTACATCACCACGTGAGACTGACGTCTACATCACCACGGTGGACACACGTCTACATCACCACGGTGGACACACGTCTACATCACCGCGGGGGACACACGTCTACATCACCACGGGGGACACACGTCCACATCACCACGGGAGACACACGTCTACATTACCACGGGGGACACACGTCTACATCACCACGTCTACACCACCACAGAGGACGAACGTCTGCATCACCACGGGAGACACACGTCTATATCACCACGGGGGACACACGTCT
This sequence comes from Arenicola marina, assembly GCA_964019135.1. Lineage (NCBI taxonomy): Eukaryota > Metazoa > Annelida > Polychaeta > Arenicolidae > Arenicola > Arenicola marina. The sequence continues at coordinate 27,549,591 of OZ025254.1, read as the reverse complement.
GCATCACCACGGGAGACACACGTCTATATCACCACGGGGGACACACGTCTGTATCACCACGGTAGACACACGTCTACATCACCACGGGGGACAAACGTCTACACCACCCCGGGTGACACACGTCTACATCACCACGGGGAACACACGTCTACATCACCACGGGGGACACACGGCTACATCACAACGTCTACATCACCACGGGAGACATACGTCTACATCACCACGGGAGACACACGTCTACATCACCACGGGGAACACACGTCTACATCACCACAGGGGACACACGTCTACATCACCACTTGGGACACACGTCTACATCACCACGGGGAACACACGTCTACATCTCCACAGGGGACACACGTTTACACCACCACGGAGGACACACGTCCGCATTTCCACGGGTACACACGTCTACACCACAACGGGGGACATGTTTACATTACCACGGTGGTCACACGTCTACATCACCACGTGAGACTGACGTCTACATCACCACGGGGGACACACGTCTACATCACCACGGGGGACACACGTCTACATCACCACGGGTGACACACGTCTATATCACCACGGTGGACACACGTCTACATCACCACGGGGGACGTACGTCTATATCACCACGGGGGACACACGTCTACATCACCACGGGGGACACACGTCTACATCACCACGGGGGACACGCGTCTATATCACCACGGTGGACACACGTCTACATGACCACGGGGGACACACGGCCATATCACCAAGGGGGACACACGTCTACATCACCACGGGGAACACACGTCTACATCTCCACAGGGGACACACGTTTACACCACCACGGAGGACACACGTCCGCATTACCACGGGTACACACGTCTACACCACAACGGGCGAATGTTTACATTACCACGGTGGTCACACGTCTACATCACCACGTGAGACTGACGTCTACGTCACCACGGGGGACACACGTCTACATCACCACGGTGGACACACGTCTACATCACCACGGTGGACACACGTCTACATCACCGCGGGGGACACACGTCTACATCACCACGGGGGACACACGTCTACATCACCACGGGAGACACACGTCTTCATTACCACGGGAGACACACGTCTACATCACCACGGGGGACACACGTCCATATCACCACGGTGGACACACGTCTACATGACCACGGGGGACACACGGCCATATCAACACGGGGGACACACGTCTACATCACCACGGGGGAGACACGGCTACATCACCACGTCTACATCACCACCGGAGACACACGTCTACATCACCACAGGAGACACACGTCTACATCGCCACGGGGAACACACTATTACATCACCACAGGGGACACACGTCTACATCACCACTTGGAACACACGTCTACATCACCACGGTGGACACACGTCTACATAACCATGGGGGGCACACGTCTACATCACCACGGGGAACACACGTCTACATCACCACGGGGGGAAACACGTCTAAATTACCTCGGGGGACACACGTCCATATCACCACGGGGGACACACGTCTACATCACCAGGGGGAACACGCGTCTACATCACCACGGGGGACACACGTCTACATCACCACGGGAGACACACGTCCACATCACCACGGGGAACACACGTCTACATCACCACGGTGGTCATACGTCTACATCACCACGGGGGACACACGTCTACATCACCACGGGGGACACACGTCTGCATCACCACTCCTACATCATCACGTCTACATCACCACGGAGGACTCACGTCTACATCACCACGAGGGACACACGTCTACATCACCACGGGGACACACGTCTACACCACCCCGGGGGACACACGTTTACACCACCACGGAGGACAACCGTCCGCATTACCACGGGTACACACGTCTACACCACAACGGGGGACATGTTTACATTACCACGGTGGTCACACGTCTACATCACGACGTGAGACTGACGTCTACATCTCCACGGGGGACACACGTTTACACCACCACGGAGGACAACCGTCCACATCACCACGGGGAACACACGTCTACATCACCACGGTGGTCATACGTCTACATCACCACGGGGTACACACGTCTACATCACCACGGGGGACACACGTCTGCATCACCACTCCTACATCATCACGTCTACATCACCACGGAGGACTCACGTCTACATCACCACGAGGGACACACGTCTACATCACCACGGGGACACACGTCTACACCACCCCGGGGGACACACGTCTACATCACCACGGGGGACACACGTCTACATCACCACGGGGGACACACGGCTACATCACAACGTCTACATCACCACGGGAGACACACGTCTACATCACCACGGGAGACCCACGTCTACATCACCACAGGGAACACACGTCTACATCACCACAGGGGACACACGTCTACATCACCACTTGGGACACACGTCTACATCACCACGGGGAACACACGTCTACATCTCCCGGGGGACACACGTTTACACCACCACGGAGGACACACGTCCGCCTTACCACGGGTACACACGTCTACACCACAACGGGGGACATGTTTACATTACCACGGTTTTCACACGTCTACATCACCACGGGGGACACACGTCTACATCACCACGGGAGACACACGTCTACATCACCACGGGAGACACACGTCTACATCACCACGGGGAACACACGTCTACACCACCACAGGGGACACACGTCTACATCACCACGTGGGACACACGTCTACATCACCACGGGAAACACACGTCTACATGACCACGGGGGACACACGGCCATATCACCACGGGGGACACACGTCTACATCACCACGGGAAACACACGTCTACATCTCCACGGGGGACACACGTTTACACCACCACGGAGGACAACCGTCCGCATTACCACGGGTACACACGTCTACACCACAACGGGGGACATGTTTACATTACCACGGTGGTCACACGTCTACATCACGACGTGAGACTGACGTCTACATCACCACGGGGGACACACGTCTACATCACCACGTTGGACACACGTCTACATCACCACGGTGGAGACACGTCTACATCACCGCGGGGGACACACGTCTACATCACCACGGGGGACACACGTCCACATCACCACGGGAGAAACACGTCTACATTACCACGGGGGACACACGTCTATATCACCACGTCTACACCACCACAGAGGACGAACGTCTACATCACCACGGGAGACACACGTCTATATCACCACGGGGGACACACGTCTATATCACCGCGGTGGACACACGTCTACATCACCACGGGGGACACACGTCTACACCAACCCGGGTGACACACGTCTACATCACCACGGGGACACACGTCTACATCACCACGGGGGAGAAACGGCTGCATCACAACGTCTACATCACCACGGGAGACACACGTCTACATCACCACGGGAGACACACGTCTACATCACCACGGGGAACACACGTCTACATCACCACAGGGGACACACGTCTACATCACCACGGGGGACACACGTCTACATCACCACGGGGAACACACGTCTACATCTCCACAGGGGACACACGTTTACACCACCACGGAGGACACACGTCCGCATTACCACGGGTACACACGTCTACACCACAACGGGGGACATGTTTGCATTACCACGGTGGTCACACGTCTACATCACCACGTCTACACCACCACAGAGGACGAACGTCTACATCACCACGGGAGACACACGTCTATATCACCACGGGGGACACACGTCTTATATCACCACGGTGGACACACGTCTACATCACCACGGGGGACACACGTCTACATCACCACGGGGGACACACGTCTATATCACCACGGTGGACACACGTCTACATGACCACGGGGGACACACGGCCATATCACCACGGGGGACACACGTCTACATCACCACGGGGGACACACGGCTACATCACCACGTCTACATCACCACCGGAGACACACGTCTACATCACCACGGGAGACACACGTCTACATCACCACGGGGAACACACTATTACATCACCACAGGGGACACACGTCTACATCACCACTTGGGACACACGTCTACATCACCACGGTGGACACACATCTACATAACCATGGAGGGCACACGTCTACATCACCACGGGGAACACACGTCTACATCACCACGGGGGACACACGTCTACATTAACACGGGGGACACACGTCTACATCAGCACGTCTACACCACCACGGGGGAAACACGTCTACATCACCACGGGAGACACACGTCTATATCACCACGGGGGACACACGTCTTATATCACCACGGTGGACACACGTCTACGTCACCACGGGGGACACACGTCTACATCACCACGGGGGACACACGTCTATATCACCACGGTGGACACACGTCTACATGACCATGGGGGACACACGGCCATATCACCACGGGGGACACACGTCTACATCACCACGGGGGACACACGGCTACATCACCACGTCTACATCACCAACGGAGACACACGTCTACATCACCACGGGGAACACACTATTACATCACCACAGGGGACACACGTCTACATCACCACTTGGGACACACGTCTACATCACCACGGTGGACACACATCTACATAACCATGGGGGGCACACGTCTACATCACCACGGGGAACACACGTCTACATCACCACGGGGGACACACGTCTACATTACCACGGGGGACACACGTCTACATCAGCACGTCTACACCACCACGGGGAACACACTATTACATCACCACAGGGGACACACGTCTACATCACCACTTGGGACACACGTCTACATCACCACGGTGGACACACATCTACATAACCACGGGGGACACACGTCTACATCACCACGGGGGACACACGTCTATATCACCACGGTGGACACACGTCTACATGACCACGGGGGACACACGGCCATATCACCACGGGGGACACACGTCTACATCGCCACGGGGGACACACGGCTACATCACCACGTCTACATCACCAACGGAGACACACGTCTACATCACCACGGGGAACACACTATTACATCACCACAGGGGACACACGTCTACATCACCACTTGGGACACACGTCTACATCACCACGGTGGACACACATCTACATAACCATGGGGGGCACACGTCTATATCACCACGGGGGACACACGTCTTATATCACCACGGTGGACACACGTCTACGTCACCACGGGGGACACACGTCTACATCACCACGGGGGACACACGTCTATATCACCACGGGGGACACACGTCTACATCACCACGGGGGACACACGTCTACATCACCACAGGGGACACACGTCTACATCACCAAGGGGGACACACGTCTACATCACCACGGGGGACACACGTCTACATCACCACGGGGGACACCCGCCTACATGACCACGGGGGACACACGTCTACAACACCACGTGGGACACACGTCTATATCACCACGGGGGACACACGTCTATATCACCACGGGGGACACACTCCTACATCAATACGTCTACATCACCACGGAGGACACACGTCTACATCACCACGAGGGACACACGTCTACATCACCACGGGGACACACGTCTACACCACCCCGGGGGACACACGTCTACATCACCACGGGGGACACACGTCTATATCACCACGGTGGACACACGTCTACATCACCACGGGGGACACACGTCTACACCAACCCGGGTGACACACGTCTACATCACCACGGGGACACACGTCTACATCACCACGGGGGACAAACGGCTACATCACAACGTCTACATCACCACGGGAGACACACGTCTACATCACCACGGGAGACACACGTCTACATCACCACGGGGAACACACGTCTACATCACCACAGGGGACACACGTCTACATCACCACGGGGGACACACGTCTACATCACCACGGGGAACACACGTCTACATCTCCACAGGGGACACACGTTTACACCACCACGGAGGACACACGTCCGCATTACCACGGGTACACACGTCTACACCACAACGGGGGACATGTTTGCATTACCACGGTGGTCACACGTCTACATCACCACGTCTACACCACCACAGAGGACGAACGTCTACATCACCACGGGAGACACACGTCTATATCACCACGGGGGACACACGTCTTATATCACCACGGTGGACACACGTCTACGTCACCACGGGGGACACACGTCTACATCACCACGGGGGACACACGTCTATATCACCACGGTGGACACACGTCTACATGACCACGGGAGACACACGGCCATATGACCACGGGGGACACACGTCTACATCACCACGGGGGACACACGGCTACATCACCACGTCTACATCACCACCGGAGACACACGTCTACATCACCACGGGAGACACACGTCTACATCACCACGGGGAACACACTATTACATCACCACAGGGGACACACGTCTACATCACCACTTGGGACACACGTCTACATCACCACGGTGGACACACATCTACATAACCATGGGGGGCACACGTCTACATCACCACGGGGAACACACGTCTACATCACCACGGGGGACACACGTCTACATTACCACGGGGGACACACGTCTACATCAGCACGTCTACACCACCACGGGGGAAACACGTCTATATCACCACGGTGGACACACGTCTACATCACCACGGCGGACGCACGTCTATATCACCACGGGGGACACACGTCTACATCACCAAGGGGGACACACGTCTACATCACCACGGGGGACACACGTCTATATCACCACGGGGGACACACGTCTACATCACCACGGGGGACACACGTCTACATCACCACAGGGGACACACGTCTACATCACCAAGGGGGACACACGTCTATATCACCACGGGGGACACACGTCTACATCACCACGGGGGACACCCGCCTACATGACCACGGGGGACACACGTCTACAACACCACGTGGGACACACGTCTATATCACCACGGGGGACACACGTCTATATCACCACGGGGGACACACTCCTACATCAATACGTCTACATCACCACGGAGGACACACGTCTACATCACCACGAGGGACACACGTCTACATCACCACGGGGACACACGTCTACACCACCCCGGGGGACACACGTCTACATCACCACGGGGGACACACGTCTACATCACCACGGGGGACACACGTTTACACCACCACGGAGGACACACGTCTACATCACCACGGGGGGCACACGTCTACATCACCACTTGGGACACACGTCTACATCACCACGGGGAACACACGTCTACATCTCCACGGGGGACACACGTTTACACCACCACGGAGGACACACCTCTACATCACCACTTGGGACACACGTCTACATCACCACGGGGAACACACGTCTACATCCCCACGGGGGACACACGTCTACATCACCATGGGGGACACACGTCTACATCACCACGGGGGACACACGGCTACATCACAACGTCTACATCACCACGGGAGACACACGTCTACATCACCACGGGAGACACACGTCTACATCACCACGGGGAACACACGTCTCCATCACCAGAGGGGACACACGTCTACATCACCACTTGGGACACACGTCTACATCACCACGGGGAACACACGTCTACATCTCTACGGGGGACACACGTTTACACCACCACGGAGGACACACGTCCGCATTACCACGGGTACACACGTCTACACCACAACGGGGGATATGTTTACATTACCACGGTGGTCACACGACTACATCACCGCGGGGGACACACGTCTACATCACCACGGGGGACACACGTCCACATCACCACGGGAGAAACACGTCTACATCACCACGTCTACACCACCACAGAGGACGAATGTCTAAATCACCACGGGGGACACACGTCTACATCACCACGGGGGACACACGTCCACATCACCACGGGAGACACACGTCTACATCACCACGTCTACACCACCACAGAGGACGAACGTCTACATCACCACGGGAGACACACGTCTACATCACCACGGGGGACACACGTCTACACCACCCCGGGTGACACACGTCTACATCACCACGAGGAAACGCGTCTACATCACCACGGGGGACACACGGCTACATCACAACGTCTACATCACCACGGGAGACACACGTCTACATCACCACGGGAGACACACGTCTACATCACCACGGGGAACACACGTCTACATCACCCCAGGAGACACACGTCTACATCACCACTTGGGACACACGTCTACATCACCACGGGGAACACACGTCTACATCTCCACAGGGGACACACGTTTACACCACCACGGAGGACACACGTCCGCATTACCACGGGTACACACGTCTACACCACAACGGGGGACATGTTTACATTACCACGGTGGTCAAACGTCTACACCGCCCCGGGGGACACACGTCTACATCACCACGGGGGACACACGTCTACATCACCACGGTGGACACACGTCTACATCACCACGGTGGACACACGTCTACATCACCGCGGGGGACACACGTCTACATCACCACGGGGGACACACGTCTACATCTCCACAGGGGACACACGTTTACACCACCACGGGGGACATGTTTACATTACCACGGTGGTCACACGTCTACGTCACCACGTGAGACTGATGTCTACATCACCACGGGGGACACACGTCTACATGACCACGGGGGACACACGGCCATATCACCACGGGGGACACACGTCTACATCACCACGGGGGACACACGGCTACATCACCACGTCTACATCACCACCGGAGACACACGTCTACATCACCACGGGCGACACACGTCTACATCACCACGGGGAACACACGTCTACATCACCACGGGGGACACACGTCTACATTACCACGGGGGACACACGTCTACATCAGCACGTCTACACCACCACGGGGGAAACACGTCTATATCACCACGGTGGACACACGTCTACATCACCACGGTGGACGCACGTCTATATCACCACGGGGGACACACGTCTACATCACCACGGGGGACACACGTCTACATCACCACGGAGGACACACGTCTATATCACCACGAGGGACACACGTCTACATCACCACGGGGGACACACGTCTACATCACCACGGGGAACACACGTCTACGTCACCACGGGGGACACACGTCTATATCACCACGGGGGACACACGTCTACATCACCACGGGGGACACCCGTCTACATGACCACGGGGGACACACGTCTACATCACCACGGGGGACACACGTTTACACCACCACGGCGGACACACTCCGACATCACTACGTCTACATCACCACGGGGGACACACGTCTACATCACCACGGGGGACACACGTCTATGTCACCGCGGGGGACACACGTCTATATCACCACGGGGGACACACGTCTACATCACCACGGGGGACACCCGTCTACATGACCACGGGGGACACACGTCTACATCACCACGGGGGACACACGTTTACACCACCACGGCGGACACACGTCTACATCACCACGGGGGGCACACGTCTACATCACCACTTGGGACACACGTCTACATCACCACGGGGAACACACGTCTACATCTCCACGGGGGACACACGTCTACATCACCACGGGGAAACACGTCTACATCACCACGGGGGGCACACGTCTACATCACCACTTGGGACACACGTCTACATCACCACGGGGAACACACGTCTACATCTCCACGGGGGACACACGTTCACACCACTACGGAGGACACACGTCTACATCACCACTTGGGACACACGTCTACATCACCACGGGGAACACACGTCTACATCTCCACGGGGGACACACGTCTACATCACCACGGGGAACACACGTCTACATCTCCACGGGGGACACACGTTTACACCACCACGGAGGACACACGTCCGCATTAAAACGGGCACACACGTCTACACCACAACGGGGGACGTACGTCTATATCACCACGGGGGACACACGTCTACATCACCACGGGGGACACACGTCTACATCACCACGGTGGACACACGTCTGCATCACCGCGGGGGACACACGTCTACATCACCACTTGGGACACACGTCTACATCACCACGGGGAACACACGTCTACATCTCCACGGGGGACACACGTTTACACCACCACGGAGGACACACGTCTACATCACCACGTGGGACACACGTCTACATCACCACGGGGAACACACGTCTACATCTCCACGGGGGACACACGTTTACACCACCACGGAGGACACACGTCCGCATTACCACGGTTACACACGTCTACACCACAACGGGGGACATGTTTACATTACCACGGTGGTCACACGTCTACACCGCCCCGGGGGACACACGTCTACATCACCACGGGGAACACACGTCTACATCTCCACGGGGGACACACGTTTACACCACCACGGAGGACACACGTCCGCATTAAAACGGGTACACACGTCTACACCACAACGGGGGACGTACGTCTATATCACCACGGGGGACACACGTCTACATCACCACGGGGGACACACGTCTACATCACCACGGTGGACACACGTCTGCATCACCGCGGGGGACACACGTCTACATCACCACTTGGGACACACGTCTACATCACCACGGGGAACACACGTCTACATCTCCACGGGGGACACACGTTTACACCACCACGGAGGACACACGTCTACATCACCACGTGGGACACACGTCTACATCACCACGGGGAACACACGTCTACATCTCCACGGGGGACACACGTTTACACCACCACGGAGGACACACGTCCGCATTACCACGGTTACACACGTCTACACCACAACGGGGGACATGTTTACATTACCACGGTGGTCACACGTCTACACCGCCCCGGGGGACACACGTCTACATCACCATGGGGGACACACGTCTACATCACCACGGGGGACACACGTCTGCATCACCACTCCTACATCATCACGTCTACATCACCACGGAGGACTCACGTCTACATCACCACGAGGGACACACGTCTACATCACCACGGGGACACACGTCTACACCACCCCGGGGGACACACGTTTACACCACCACGGAGGACAACCGTCCGCATTACCACGGGTACACACGTCTACACCACAACGGGGGACATGTTTACATTACCACGGTGGTCACACGTCTACATCACGACGTGAGACTGACGTCTACATCTCCACGGGGGACACACGTTTACACCACCACGGAGGACAACCGTCCACATCACCACGGGGAACACACGTCTACATCACCACGGTGGTCATACGTCTACATCACCACGGGGGACACACGTCTACATCACCACGGGGGACACACGTCTGCATCACCACTCCTACATCATCACGTCTACATCACCACGGAGGACTCACGTCTACATCACCACGAGGGACACACGTCTACATCACCACGGGGACACACGTCTACACCACCCCGGGGGACACACGTCTACATCACCACGGGGGACACACGTCTACATCACCACGGGGGACACACGGCTACATCACAACGTCTACATCACCACGGGAGACACACGTCTACATCACCACGGGAGACACACGTCTACATCACCACGGGGAACACACGTCTACATCACCACAGGGGACACACGTCTACATCACCACTTGGGACACACGTCTACATCACCACGGGGAACACACGTCTACATCTCCCGGGGGACACACGTTTACACCACCACGGAGGACACACGTCCGCCTTAAGACGGGTACACACGTCTACACCACAACGGGGGACATGTTTACATTACCACGGTTTTCACACGTCTACATCACCACGGGGGACACACGTCTACATCACCACGGGAGACACACGTCTACATCACCACGGGAGACACACGTCTACATCACCACGGGGAACACACGTCTACACCACCACAGGGGACACACGTCTACATCACCACGTGGGACACACGTCTACATCACCACGGGAAACACACGTCTACATGACCACGGGGGACACACGGCCATATCACCACGGGGGACACACGTCTACATCACCACGGGAAACACACGTCTACATCTCCACGGGGGACACACGTTTACACCACCACGGAGGACAACCGTCCGCATTACCACGGGTACACACGTCTACACCACAACGGGGGACATGTTTACATTACCACGGTGGTCACACGTCTACATCACGACGTGAGACTGACGTCTACATCACCACGGGGGACACACGTCTACATCACCACGTTGGACACACGTCTACATCACCACGGTGGAGACACGTCTACATCACCGCGGGGGACACACGTCTACATCACCACGGGGGACACACGTCCACATCACCACGGGAGAAACACGTCTACATTACCACGGGGGACACACGTCTATATCACCACGTCTACACCACCACAGAGGACGAACGTCTACATCACCACGGGAGACACACGTCTATATCACCACGGGGGACACACGTCTATATCACCACGGTGGACACACGTCTACATCACCACGGGGGACACACGTCTACACCAACCCGGGTGACACACGTCTACATCACCACGGGGACACACGTCTACATCACCACGGGGAACAAACGGCTACATCACAACGTCTACATCACCACGGGAGACACACGTCTACATCACCACGGGAGACACACGTCTACATCACCACGGGGAACACACGTCTACATCACCACATGGGACACACGTCTACATCACCACGGGGGACACACGTCTACATCACCACGGGGAACACACGTCTACATCTCCACAGGGGACACACGTTTACACCACCACGGAGGACACACGTCCGCATTACCACGGGTACACACGTCTACACCACAACGGGGGACATGTTTGCATTACCACGGTGGTCACACGTCTACATCACCACGTCTACACCACCACAGAGGACGAACGTCTACATCACCACGGGAGACACACGTCTATATCACCACGGGGGACACACGTCTTATATCACCACGGTGGACACACGTCTACGTCACCACGGGGGACACACGTCTACATCACCACGGGGGACACACGTCTATATCACCACGGTGGACACACGTCTACATGACCACGGGGGACACACGGCCATATCACCACGGGGGACACACGTCTACATCACCACGGGGGACACACGGCTACATCACCACGTCTACATCACCACCGGAGACACACGTCTACATCACCACGGGAGACACACGTCTACATCACCACGGGGAACACACTATTACATCACCACAGGGGACACACGTCTACATCACCACTTGGGACACACGTCTACATCACCACGGTGGACACACATCTACATAACCATGGGGGGCACACGTCTACATCACCACGGGGAACACACGTCTACATCACCACGGGGGACACACGTCTACATTACCACGGGGGACACACGTCTACATCAGCACGTCTACACCACCACGGGGGAAACACGTCTACATCACCACGGGAGACACACGTCTATATCACCACGGGGGACACACGTCTTATATCACCACGGTGGACACACGTCTACGTCACCACGGGGGACACACGTCTACATCACCACGGGGGACACACGTCTATATCACCACGGTGGACACACGTCTACATGACCACGGGGGACACACGGCCATATCACCACGGGGGACACACGTCTACATCACCACGGGGGACACACGGCTACATCACCACGTCTACATCACCAACGGAGACACACGTCTACATCACCACGGGGAACACACTATTACATCACCACAGGGGACACACGTCTACATCACCACTTGGGACACACGTCTACATCACCACGGTGGACACACATCTACATAACCATGGGGGGCACACGTCTACATCACCACGGGGAACACACGTCTACATCACCACGGGGGACACACGTCTACATTACCACGGGGGACACACGTCTACATCAGCACGTCTACACCACCACGGGGAACACACTATTACATCACCACAGGGGACACACGTCTACATCACCACTTGGGACACACGTCTACATCACCACGGTGGACACACATCTACATAACCACGGGGGACACACGTCTACATCACCACGGGGGACACACGTCTATATCACCACGGTGGACACACGTCTACATGACCACGGGGGACACACGGCCATATCACCACGAGGGACACACGTCTACATCACCACGGGGGACACCCGGCTACATCACCACGTCTACATCACCAACGGAGACACACGTCTACATCACCACGGGGAACACACTATTACATCACCACAGGGGACACACGTCTACATCACCACTTGGGACACACGTCTACATCACCACGGTGGACACACATCTACATAACCATGGGGGGCACACGTCTACATCACCACGGGGAACACACGTCTACATCACCACGGGAGACACACGTCTATATCACCACGGGGGACACACGTCTTATATCACCACGGTGGACACACGTCTACGTCACCACGGGGGACACACGTCTACATCACCACGGGGGACACACGTCTATATCACCACGGGGGACACACGTCTACATCACCACGGGGGACACACGTCTACATCACCACAGGGGACACACGTCTACATCACCAAGGGGGACACACGTCTACATCACCACGGGGGACACACGTCTACATCACCACGGGGGACACCCGCCTACATGACCACGGGGGACACACGTCTACAACACCACGTGGGACACACGTCTATATCACCACGGGGGACACACGTCTATATCACCACGGGGGACACACTCCTACATCAATACGTCTACATCACCACGGAGGACACACGTCTACATCACCACGAGGGACACACGTCTACATCACCACGGGGACACACGTCTACACCACCCCGGGGGACACACGTCTACATCACCACGGGGGACACACGTCTATATCACCACGGTGGACACACGTCTACATCACCACGGGGGACACACGTCTACACCAACCCGGGTGACACACGTCTACATCACCACGGGGACACACGTCTACATCACCACGGGGGACAAACGGCTACATCACAACGTCTACATCACCACGGGAGACACACGTCTACATCACCACGGGAGACACACGTCTACATCACCACGGGGAACACACGTCTACATCACCACAGGGGACACACGTCTACATCACCACGGGGGACACACGTCTACATCACCACGGGGAACACACGTCTACATCTCCACAGGGGACACACGTTTACACCACCACGGAGGACACACGTCCGCATTACCACGGGTACACACGTCTACACCACAACGGGGGACATGTTTGCATTACCACGGTGGTCACACGTCTACATCACCACGTCTACACCACCACAGAGGACGAACGTCTACATCACCACGGGAGACACACGTCTATATCACCACGGGGGACACACGTCTTATATCACCACGGTGGACACACGTCTACGTCACCACGGGGGACACACGTCTACATCACCCCGGGGGACACACGTCTATATCACCACGGTGGACACACGTCTACATGACCACGGGAGACACACGGCCATATCACCACGGGGGACACACGTCTACATCACCACGGGGGACACACGGCTACATCACCACGTCTACATCACCACCGGAGACACACGTCTACATCACCACGGGAGACACACGTCTACATCACCACGGGGAACACACTATTACATCACCACAGGGGACACACGTCTACATCACCACTTGGGACACACGTCTACATCACCACGGTGGACACACATCTACATAACCATGGGGGGCACACGTCTACATCACCACGGGGAACACACGTCTACATCACCACGGGGGACACACGTCTACATTACCACGGGGGACACACGTCTACATCAGCACGTCTACACCACCACGGGGGAAACACGTCTATATCACCACGGTGGACACACGTCTACATCACCACGGCGGAGGCACGTCTATATCACCACGGGGGACACACGTCTACATCACCACGGGGGACACACGTCTACATCACCACGGGGGACACACGTCTATATCACCACGGGGGACACACGTCTACATCACCACGGGGGACACACGTCTACATCACCACAGGGGACACACGTCTACATCACCAAGGGGGACACACGTCTATATCACCACGGGGGACACACGTCTACATCACCACGGGGGACACCCGCCTACATGACCACGGGGGACACACGTCTACAACACCACGTGGGACACACGTCTATATCACCACGGGGGACACACGTCTATATCACCACGGGGGACACACTCCTACATCAATACGTCTACATCACCACGGAGGACACACGTCTACATCACCACGAGGGACACACGTCTACATCACCACGGGGACACACGTCTACACCACCCCGGGGGACACACGTCTACATCACCACGGGGGACACACGTCTACATCACCACGGGGGACACACGTTTACACCACCACGGAGGACACACGTCTACATCACCACGGGGGGCACACGTCTACATCACCACTTGGGACACACGTCTACATCACCACGGGGAACACACGTCTACATCTCCACGGGGGACACACGTTTACACCACCACGGAGGACACACCTCTACATCACCACTTGGGACACACGTCTACATCACCACGGGGAACACACGTCTACATCCCCACGGGGGACACACGTCTACATCACCATGGGGGACACACGTCTACATCACCACGGGGGACACACGGCTACATCACAACGTCTACATCACCACGGGAGACACACGTCTACATCACCACGGGAGACACACGTCTACATCACCACGGGCAACACACGTCTCCATCACCAGAGGGGACACACGTCTACATCACCACTTGGGACACACGTCTACATCACCACGGGGAACACACGTCTACATCTCTACGGGGGACACACGTTTACACCACCACGGAGGACACACGTCCGCATTACCACGGGTACACACGTCTACACCACAACGGGGGATATGTTTACATTACCACGGTGGTCACACGACTACATCACCGCGGGGGACACACGTCTACATCACCACGGGGGACACACGTCCACATCACCACGGGAGAAACACGTCTACATCACCACGTCTACACCACCACAGAGGACGAATGTCTAAATCACCACGGGGGACACACGTCTACATCACCACGTTGGACACACGTCTACATCACCACGCTGGACACACGTCTACATCACCGCGGGGGACACACGTCTACATCACCACGGGGGACACACGTCCACATCACCACGGGAGACACACGTCTACATCACCACGTCTACACCACCACAGAGGACGAACGTCTACATCACCACGGGAGACACACGTCTACATCACCACGGGGGACACACGTCTACACCACCCCGGGTGACACACGTCTACATCATCACGAGGAAACGCGGCTACATCACCACGGGGGACACACGGCTACATCACAACGTCTACATCACCACGGGAGACACACGTCTACATCACCACGGGAGACACACGTCTACATCACCACGGGGAACACACGTCTACATCACCCCAGGAGACACACGTCTACATCACCACTTGGGACACACGTCTACATCACCACGGGGAACACACGTCTACATCTCCACAGGGGACACACGTTTACACCACCACGGAGGACACACGTCCGCATTACCACGGGTACACACGTCTACACCACAACGGGGGACATGTTTACATTACCACGGTGGTCAAACGTCTACACCGCCCCGGGGGACACACGTCTACATCACCACGGGGGACACACGTCTACATCACCACGGTGGACACACGTCTACATCACCACGGTGGACACACGTCTACATCACCGCGGGGGACACACGTCTACATCACCACGGGGGACACACGTCTACATCTCCACAGGGGACACACGTTTACACCACCACGGGGGACATGTTTACATTACCACGGTGGTCACACGTCTACGTCACCACGTGAGACTGATGTCTACATCACCACGGGGGACACACGTCTACATGACCACGGGGGACACACGGCCATATCACCACGGGGGACACACGTCTACATCACCACGGGGGACACACGGCTACATCACCACGTCTACATCACCACCGGAGACACACGTCTACATCACCACGGGCGACACACGTCTACATCACCACGGGGAACACACGTCTACATCACCACGGGGGACACACGTCTACATTACCACGGGGGACACACGTCTACATCAGCACGTCTACACCACCACGGGGGAAACACGTCTATATCACCACGGTGGACACACGTCTACATCACCACGGTGGACGCACGTCTATATCACCACGGGGGACACACGTCTACATCACCACGGGGGACACACGTCTACATCACCACGGAGGACACACGTCTATATCACCACGAGGGACACACGTCTACATCACCACGGGGGACACACGTCTACATCACCACGGGGAACACACGTCTACGTCACCACGGGGGACACACGTCTATATCACCACGGGGGACACACGTCTACATCACCACGGGGGACACCCGTCTACATGACCACGGGGGACACACGTCTACAACACCACGGGAGACACACGTCTACATCACCACGGGGGACACACGTCTACATCACCACGGGGGACACACTCCGACATCACTACGTCTACATCACCACGGGGGACACACGTCTACATCACCACGGGGGACACACGTCTACGTCACCGCGGGGGACACACGTCTATATCACCACGGGGGACACACGTCTACATCACCACGGGGGACACCCGTCTACATGACCACGGGGGACACACGTCTACATCACCACGGGGGACACACGTTTACACCACCACGGCGGACACACGTCTACATCACCACGGGGGGCACACGTCTACATCACCACTTGGGACACACGTCTACATCACCACGGGGAACACACGTCTACATCTCCACGGGGGACACACGTCTACATCACCACGGGGAAACACGTCTACATCACCACGGGGGGCACACGTCTACATCACCACTTGGGACACACGTCTACATCACCACGGGGAACACACGTCTACATCTCCACGGGGGACACACGTTCACACCACTACGGAGGACACACGTCTATATCACCACTTGGGACACACGTCTACATCACCACGGGGAACACACGTCTACATCTCCACGGGGGACACACGTCTACATCACCACGGGGAACACACGTCTACATCTCCACGGGGGACACACGTTTACACCACCACGGAGGACACACGTCCGCATTAAAACGGGTACACACGTCTACACCACAACGGGGGACGTACGTCTATATCACCACGGGGGACACACGTCTACATCACCACGGGGGACACACGTCTACATCACCACGGTGGACACACGTCTGCATCACCGCGGGGGACACACGTCTACATCACCACTTGGGACACACGTCTACATCACCACGGGGAACACACGTCTACATCTCCACGGGGGACACACGTTTACACCACCACGGAGGACACACGTCTACATCACCACTTGGGACACACGTCTACATCACCACGGGGAACACACGTCTACATCTCCACGGGGGACACACGTTTACACCACCACGGAGGACACACGTCTACATCACCACTTGGGACACACGTCTACATCACAACGGGGGACGTACGTCTATATCACCACGGGGGACACACGTCTACATCACCACGGGGGACACACGTCTACATCACCACGGTGGACACACGTTTGCATCACCGCGGGGGACACACGTCTACATCACCACTTGGGACACACGTCTACATCACCACGGGGAACACACGTCTACATCTCCACGGGGGACACACGTTTACACCACCACGGAGGACACACGTCTACATCACCACTTGGGACACACGTCTACATCACCACGGGGAACACACGTCTACATCTCCACGGGGGACACACGTTTACACCACCACGGAGGACACACGTCCGCATTACCACGGTTACACACGTCTACACCACAACGGGGGACATGTTTACATTACCACGGTGGTCACACGTCTACACCGCCCCGGGGGACACACGTCTACATCACCATGGGGGACACACGTCTACATCACCACGGGGGACACACGGCTACATCACAACGTCTACATCACCACGGGAGACACACGTCTACATCACCACGGGAGACACACGTCTACATCACCACGGGGAACATACGTCTCCATCACCAGAGGGGACACACGTCTACATCACCACTTGGGACACACGTCTACACCACCACGGGGAACACACGTCTACATCTCTACGGGGGACACACGTTTACACCACCACGGAGGACACACGTCCGCATTACCACGGGTACACACGTCTACACCACAACGGGGGATATGTTTACATTACCACGGTGGTCACACGTCTACATCAGCACGTGAGACTGACGTTTACATCACCACGGGGGACACACGTCTACATCACCACGGTGGACACACGTCTACATCACCACGGTGGACACACGTCTACATCACCGCGGGGGACACACGTCTACATCACCACGGTGGACACACGTCTACATCACCACGGTGGACACACGTCTACATCACCGCGGGGGACACACGTCTACATCACCACGGGGGACACACGTCCACATCACCACGGGAGACACACGTCTACATTACCACGGTGGACACACGTCTACATCACCACGGGGGACACACGTCCACATCACCACGGGGGACACACGTCCACATCACCACGGGGACACACGTCTACATCACCGCGGGGGACACACGTCTACATCACCACGGGAGACACACGTCTACATTACCACGGGGGACACACGTCTACATCACCACGGTGGACACACGTCTACATCACCGCGGGGGACACACGTCTAATTCACCACGGGGGACACACGTCTACATCACCACGTCTACACCACCACAGAGGACGAATGTCTAAATCACCACGGGGGACACACGTCTACATCACCACGTTGGACACACGTCTACATCACCACGGGGGACACACGTCTACATCACCACGGTGGACACACGTCTACATTACCACGGGGGACACACGTCTACATCACCACGGTGGACACACGTCCACATCACCACGGGAGACACACGTCTACATCACCACGTCTACACCACCACAGAGGACGAATGTCTAAATCACCACGGGGGACACACGTCTACATCACCACGTTGGACACACGTCTACATCACCACGGTGGACACACGTCTACATCACCGCGGGGGACACACGTCTACATCACCACGGGGGACACACGTCCACATCACCAAGGGAGACACACGTCTACATCACCACGTCTACACCACCACAGAGGACGAACGTCTACATCACCACGGGAGACACACGTCTACATCACCCCGGGTGACACACGTCTACATCACCACGGGGAAACGCGTCTACATCACCACGGGGGACACACGGCTACATCACAACGTCTACATCACCACGGGAGACACACGTCTACATCACCACGGGAGACACACGTCTACATCACCACGGGGAACACACGTCTACATCACCACAGGAGACACACGTCTACATCACCACTTGGGACACACGTCTACATCACCACGGGGAACACACGTCTACATCTCCACAGGGGACAAACGTTTACACCACCACGGAGGACACACGTCCGCATTACCACGGGTAAACACGTCTACACCACAACGGGGGACATGTTTACATTACCACGGTGGTCAAACGTCTACACCGCCCCGGGGGACACACGTCTACATCACCACGGGGGACACACGTCTACATCACCACGGGGGACACACGTCTACATCACCACGGTGGACACACGTCTACATCACCGCGGGGGACACACGTCTACATCACCACGGGGGACACACGTCTACATCACCACGGGGGACACACGTCTACATCACCACGTCTACACCACCACAGAGGACGAAGGTCTACATCACCACGGGAGACACACGTCTATATCACCACGGGGGACACACGTCTATATCACCACGGTGGACACACGTCTACATCACCTCGGGAGACACACGTCTACATCACCACGGGTGACACACGTCTATATCACCACGGTGGACACACGTCTAAATCACCACGGGGGACGTACGTCTATATCACCACGGGGGACACACGTCTACATCACTACGGGGGACACACGTCTACATCATCACGGGGAACACACGTCTATATCACCACGGTGGACACACGTCTACATGCCCACGGGGGACACACGGCCATATCACCACGTGGGAAACACGTCTACATCACCACGGGGAACACACGTCTACATCTCCACAGGGGACACACGTTTACACCACCACGGAGGACACACGTCCGCATTACCACGGGTACACACGTCTACACCACAACGGGGGACATGTTTACATTACCACGGTGGTCACACGTCTACATCACCACGTGAGACTGATGTCTACATCACCACGGGGGACACACGTCTACATCACCACGGGGGACACACGTCTACTTTACCACGGGGGACACACGTCTACATCACCACGGTGGACGCACGTCTATATCACCACGGGGGACACACGTCTACATCACCACGGAGGACACACGTCTATATCACCACGAGGGACACACGTCTACATCACCACGGGGGACACACGTCTACATCACCACGGGGGACACACGTCTACGTCACCACGGGGGACACACGTCTATATCACCACGGGGGACACACGTCTACATCACCACGGGGGACACCCGTCTACATGACCACGGGGGACACACGTCTACAACACCACGGGAGACACACGTCTACATCACCACGGGGGACACACGTCTACATCACCACGGGGGACACACTCCTACATCACTACGTCTACATCACCACGGAGGACACACGTCTACATCACCACGAGGGACACACGTCTACATCACCACGGGGACACACGTCTACACCACCCCGGGGGACACACGTCTACATCACCACGGGGGACACACGTCTACATCACCGCGGGGGAGACACGTCTACATCACCACGGGGGACACACGTCTACATCACCACGGGGGACACACGTCTACATCACCACGTCTACACCACCACAGAGGACGAAGGTCTACATCACCACGGGAGACACACGTCTATATCACCACGGGGGACACACGTCTATATCACCACGGTGGACACACGTCTACATCACCTCGGGAGACACACGTCTACATCACCACGGGTGACACACGTCTATATCACCACGGTGGACACACGTCTAAATCACCACGGGGGACGTACGTCTATATCACCACGGGGGACACACGTCTACATCACTACGGGGGACACACGTCTACATCACCACGGGGAACACACGTCTATATCACCACGGTGGACACACGTCTACATGCCCACGGGGGACACACGGCCATATCACCACGTGGGAAACACGTCTACATCACCACGGGGAACACACGTCTACATCTCCACAGGGGACACACGTTTACACCACCACGGAGGACACACGTCCGCATTACCACGGGTACACACGTCTACACCACAACGGGGGACATGTTTACATTACCACGGTGGTCACACGTCTACATCACCACGTGAGACTGATGTCTACATCACCACGGGGGACACACGTCTACATCACCACGGGGGACACACGTCTACATTACCACGGGGGACACAGGTCTACATCAGCACGTCTACACCACCACGGGGGAAACACGTCTATATCACCACGGTGGACACACGTCGACATCACCACGGTGGACGCACGTCTATATCACCACGGGGGACACACGTCTACATCACCACGGGGGACACACGTCTACATCACCACGGAGGACACACGTCTATATCACCACGAGGGACACACGTCTACATCACCACGGGGGACACACGTCTACATCACCACGGGGGACACACGTCTACGTCACCACGGGGGACACACGTCTATATCACCACGGGGGACACACGTCTACATCACCACGGGGGACACCCGTCTACATGACCACGGGGGACACACGTCTACAACACCACGGGAGACACACGTCTACATCACCACGGGGGACACACGTCTACATCACCACGGGGGACACACTCCTACATCACTACGTCTACATCACCACGGAGGACACACGTCTACATCACCACGAGGGACACACGTCTACATCACCACGGGGACACACGTCTACACCACCCCGGGGGACACACGTCTACATCACCACGGGGGACACACGTCTACATCACCACGGGGGACACACGTTTACACCACCACGGAGGACACACGTCTACATCACCACGGGGGGCACACGTCTACATCACCACTTGGGACACACGTCTACATCACCACGGGAAACACACGTCTACATCTCCACGGGGGACACACGTTTACACCACTACGGAGGACACACGTCTACATCACCACTTGGGACACACGTCTACATCAACACGGGGAACACACGTCTACATCTCCACGGGGGACACACGTCTACATCACCACGGGGAACACACGTCTACATCTCCACGGGGGACACACGTTTACACCACCACGGAGGACACACGTCCGCATTAAAACGGGTACACACGTCTACACCACAACGGGGGACGTACGTCTACATCACCACGGGGGACACACGTCTACATCACCACGGTGGACACACGTCTGCATCACCGCGGGGGACACACGTCTACATCACCACTTGGGACACACGTCTACATCACCACGGGGGACATGTTTACATTACCACGGTGGTCACACTTCTACACCGCCCCGGGGGACACACGTCTACATCACCATGGGGGACACACGTCTACATCACCACGGGGGACACACGGCTACATCACAACGTCTACATCACCACGGGAGACACACGTCTACATCACCACGGGAGACACACGTCTACATCACCACGGGGAACACACGTCTCCATCACCAGAGGGGACACACGTCTACATCACCACTTGGGACACACGTCTACATCACCACGCGGAACACACGTCTACATCTCTACGGGGGACACACGTTTACACCACCACGGAGGACACACGTCCGCATTACCACGGGTACACACGTCTACACCACAACGGGGGATATGTTTACATTACCACGGTGGTCACACGTCTACATCACCACGTGAGACTGACGTCTACATCACCACGGGGGACACACGTCTACATCACCACGGTGGACACACGTCTACATCACCACGGTGGACACACGTCTACATCACCGCGGGGGACACACGTCTACATCACCACGGGAGACACACGTCTACATCACCACGGGGAACACACGTCTCCATCACCAGAGGGGACACACGTCTACATCACCACTTGGGACACACGTCTACATCACCACGGGGAACACACGTCTACATCTCTACGGGGGACACACGTTTACACCACCACGGAGGACACACGTCCGCATTACCACGGGTACACACGTCTACACCACAACGGGGGATATGTTTACATTACCACGGTGGTCACACGTCTACATCACCACGTGAGACTCACGTCTACATCACCACGGGGGACACACGTCTACATCACCACGGTGGACACACGTCTACATCACCACGGTGGACACACGTCTACATCACCGCGGGGGACACACGTCTACATCACCACGGTGGACACACGTCTACATCACCACGGTGGACACACGTCTACATTACCACGGTGGACACACGTCTACATCACCGCGGGGGACACACGTCTACATCACCACGGTGGACACACGTCTACATCACCACGGTGGACACACGTCTACATCACCACGGTGGACACACGTCTACATTACCACGGTGGACAAACGTCTACATCACCACGGTGGACACACGTCTACATCACCGCGGGGGACACACGTCTACATCACCACGGGGGACACACGTCTACATCACCACGGGGGACACACGTCTACATCACCACGTCTACACCACCACAGAGGACGAACGTCTACATCACCACGGGAGACACACGTCTATATCACCACGGGGGACACACGTCTATATCACCACGGTGGACACACGTCTACATCACCTCGGGAGACACACCTCTACATCACCACGGGTGACACACGTCTATATCACCACGGTGGACACACGTCTACATCACCACGGGGGACGTAAGTCTATATCACCACGGGGGACACACGTCTACATCTCCACAGGGGACACACGTTTACACCACCACGGAGGACACACGTCCGCATTACCACGGGTACACACGTCTACACCACAACGGTGGACATGTTTACATTACCACGGTGGTCACACGTCTACATCACCACGTGAGACTGATGTCTACATCACCACGGGGGACACACGTCAACATGACCACGGGGGACACACGGCCATATCACCACGGGGGACACACGTCTACATCACCACGGGAGACACACGTCTACATCACCACGGGGAACACACGTCTACACCACCACGGGGGAAACACGTCTATATCACCACGGTGGACACACGTCTACATCACCACGGTGGACGCACGTCTATATCACCACGGGGGACACACGTCTACATCACCACGGGGGACACACGTCTACATCACCACGGAGGACACACGTCTATATCACCACGAGGGACACACGTCTACATCACCACGGGGGACACACGTCTACATCACCACGGTGGACACACGTCTACATCACCACGGGGGACACACGTCTACATCACCACGTTGGACACACGTCTACATCACCACTTGGGACACACGTCTACATCACCGCGGGGGACACACGTCTACATCACCACGGGGGACACACGTCCACATCACCACGGGAGACACACGTCTACATTACCACGGGGGACACACGTCTACATCACCACGTCTACACCACCACAGAGGACGAACGTCTACATCACCACGGGAGACACACGTCTATATCACCACGGGGGACACACGTCTACATCACCACGGGAGACACACGTCTACATCACCACGGGTGACACACGTCTATATCACCACGGTGGACACACGTCTACATCACCACGGGGGACGTACGTCTATATCACCACGGGGGACACACGTCTATATCACCACGGTGGACACACGTCTACATGCCCACGGGGGACACACGGCCATATCTCCACAGGGGACACACGTTTACACCACCACGGAGGACACACGTGCGCATTACCACGGGTACACACGTCTACACCACAACGGGGGACATGTTTACATTACCACGGTGGTCACACGTCTACATCACCACGTGAGACTGATGTCTACATCACCACGGGGGAGACACGTCTACATGACCACGGGGGACACACGGCCATATCACCACGGGGGACACACGTCTACATCACCACGGGGGACACACGGCTACATCACCACGTCTACATCACCACCGGAGACACACGTCTACATCACCACGGGAGACACACGTCTACATCACCACGGGGAACACACGTCTACATCACCACGGGGGACACACGTCTACATTACCACGGGGGACACACGTCTACATCAGCACGTCTACACCACCACGGGGCAAACACGTCTATATCACCACGGTGGACACACGTCTACATCACCAGGGTGGACGCACGTCTATATCACCACGGGGGACACACGTCTACATCACCACGGGGGACACACGTCTACATCACCACGGAGGACACACGTCTATATCACCACGAGGGACACACGTCTACATCACCACGGGGGACACACGTCTACATCACCACGGGGGACACACGTCTACGTCACCACGGGAGACACACGTCTATATCACCACGGGGGACACACGTCTACATCACCACATTGGACACACGTCTACATAACCATGGGGGGCACACGTCTACATCACCACGGGGGACACACGTCTACATCACCACGTCTACACCACCACGGGGGAAACACGTCTACATTACCACGGGGGACACACGTCTACATCACCACGTCTACACCACCAAAGAGGACGAACGTCTACACCACCACGGGAGACACACGTCTACATTACCACGGGGGCAT
Organism: Arenicola marina; assembly: GCA_964019135.1. Lineage (NCBI taxonomy): Eukaryota > Metazoa > Annelida > Polychaeta > Arenicolidae > Arenicola > Arenicola marina. The sequence continues at coordinate 27,521,859 of OZ025254.1, read as the reverse complement.
ACGTCTACATCAGCACGGGGGACACACGTCTACATCAGCACGGGGGACACACGTCTACAACACCACGAGGGACACACATCTAGCTACATCAGCACTGGGAACACACGTCTACATCACCACGGGAGACACACGTCTACATTACCACGGGGGACACACGTCTACATCACCACGGGGGACACACGTCTACATCACCACGGAGGACACACGTCTATATCACCACGAGGGACACACGTCTACATCACCACGGGGGACACACGTCTACATCACCACGGGGGACACACGTCTACGTCACCACGGGGGACACACGTCTATATCACCACGGGGGACACACGTCTACATCACCACGGGGGACACCCGTCTACATGACCACGGGGGACACACGTCTACAACACCACGGGAGACACACGTCTACATCACCACAGGAGACACACGTCTGCATCACCACAGGAGACACACGTCTACATCACCACAGGAGACACACCTCTACATAACCACGGGGGACACACGTCTACATCACCACGGTGGACACACGTCTACATAACCATGGGGGGCACACGTCTACATCACCACGGGGGACACACGTCTACATCACCACCTCTACACCACCACGGGGGAAACACGTCTACATTACCACGGGGGACACACGTCTACATCACCACGTCTACACCACCACAGAGGACGAACGTCTACACCACCACGGGAGACACACGTCTACATTACCACGGGGGACACACGTCTACATCAGCACGAGGGACACACGTCTACATCAGCACGGGGGACACACGTCTACATCAGCACGGGGGACACACGTCTACAACACCACGAGGGACACACATCTAGCTACATCAGCACTGGGAACACACGTCTACATCACCACGGGAGACAGACGTCTACATTACCACGGGGGACACACGTCTACATCACCACGTCTACACCAGCAAAGAGGACGAACGTCTACATCACCACGGGAGACACACGTCTGTATCACCACGGGGGACACACGTCTATATCACCACGGTGGACACACGTCTACATCACCACGGGAGACACACGTCTACATCACCACGGGTGACACACGTCTATATCACCACGGTGGACACACGTCTACATCACCACGGGGGACGTACGTCTACATGACCACGGGGGACACACGTCTACATCACCACGGGGGACATGTTTACATTACCACGGTGGTCACACTTCTACACCGCCCCGGGGGACACACGTCTACATCACCATGGGGGACACACGTCTACATCACCACGGGGGACACACGGCTATATCACAACGTCTACATCACCACGGGAGACACACGTCTACATCACCACGGGAGACACACGTCTACATCACCACGGGGAACACACGTCTCCATCACCAGAGGGGACACACGTCTACATCACCACTTGGGACACACGTCTACATCACCACGCGGAACACACGTCTACATCTCTACGGGGGACACACGTTTACACCACCACGGAGGACACACGTCCGCATTACCACGGGTACACACGTCTACACCACAACGGGGGATATGTTTACATTACCACGGTGGTCACACGTCTACATCACCACGTGAGACTGACGTCTACATCACCACGGGGGACACACGTCTACATCACCACGGTGGACACACGTCTACATCACCACGGTGGACACACGTCTACATCACCGCGGGGGACACACGTCTACATCACCACGGGAGACACACGTCTACATCACCACGGGGAACACACGTCTCCATCACCAGAGGGGACACACGTCTACATCACCACTTGGGACACACGTCTACATCACCACGGGGAACACACGTCTACATCTCTACGGGGGACACACGTTTACACCACCACGGAGGACACATGTCCGCATTACCACGGGTACACACGTCTACACCACAACGGGGGATATGTTTACATTACCACGGTGGTCACACGTCTACATCACCACGTGAGACTCACGTCTACATCACCACGGGGGACACACGTCTACATCACCACGGTGGACACACGTCTACATCACCACGGTGGACACACGTCTACATCACCGCGGGGGACACACGTCTACATCACCACGGTGGACACACGTCTACATCACCACGGTGGACACACGTCTACATTACCACGGTGGACACACGTCTACATCACCGCGGGGGACACACGTCTACATCACCACGGTGGACACACGTCTACATCACCACGGTGGACACACGTCTACATCACCACGGTGGACACACGTCTACATTACCACGGTGGACAAACGTCTACATCACCACGGTGGACACACGTCTACATCACCGCGGGGGACACACGTCTACATCACCACGGGGGACACACGTCTACATCACCACGGGGGACACACGTCTACATCACCACGTCTACACCACCACAGAGGACGAACGTCTACATCACCACGGGAGACACACGTCTATATCACCACGGGGGACACACGTCTATATCACCACGGTGGACACACGTCTACATCACCTCGGGAGACACACCTCTACATCACCACGGGTGACACACGTCTATATCACCACGGTGGACACACGTCTACATCACCACGGGGGACGTAAGTCTATATCACCACGGGGGACACACGTCTACATCACTACGGGGGACACACGTCTACATCACCACGGGGAACACACGTCTATATCACCACGGTGGACACACGTCTACATGCCCACGGGGGACACACGGCCATATCACCACGTGGGAAACACGTCTACATCACCACGGGGAACACACGTCTACATCTCCACAGGGGACACACGTTTACACCACCACGGAGGACACACGTCCGCATTACCACGGGTACACACGTCTACACCACAACGGTGGACATGTTTACATTACCACGGTGGTCACACGTCTACATCACCACGTGAGACTGATGTCTACATCACCACGGGGGACACACGTCAACATGACCACGGGGGACACACGGCCATATCACCACGGGGGACACACGTCTACATCACCACGGGAGACACACGTCTACATCACCACGGGGAACACACGTCTACACCACCACGGGGGAAACACGTCTATATCACCACGGTGGACACACGTCTACATCACCACGGTGGACGCACGTCTATATCACCACGGGGGACACACGTCTACATCACCACGGGGGACACACGTCTACATCACCACGGAGGACACAGGTCTATATCACCACGAGGGACACACGTCTACATCACCACGGGGGACACACGTCTACATCACCACGGTGGACACACGTCTACATCACCACGGGGGACACACGTCTACATCACCACGTTGGACACACGTCTACATCACCACTTGGGACACACGTCTACATCATCGCGGGGGACACACGTCTACATCACCACGGGGGACACACGTCCACATCACCACGGGAGACACACGTCTACATTACCACGGGGGACACACGTCTACATCACCACGTCTACACCACCACAGAGGACGAACGTCTACATCACCACGGGAGACACACGTCTATATCACCACGGGGGACACACGTCTACATCACCACGGGGGACACACGTCTACATCACCACGTTGGACACACGTCTACATCACCACTTGGGACACACGTCTACATCACCGCGGGGGACACACGTCTACATCACCACGGGGGACACACGTCCACATCACCACGGGAGACACACGTCTACATTACCACGGGGGACACACGTCTACATCACCACGTCTACACCACCACAGAGGACGAACGTCTACATCACCACGGGAGACACACGTCTATATCACCACGGGGGACACACGTCTATATCACCACGGTGGACACACGTCTACATCACCACGGGGGACACACGTCTACACCACCCCGGGTGACACACGTCTACATCACCACGGGGAAACGCGTCTACATCACCACGGGGGACACACGGCTACATCACAACGTCTACATCACCACGGGAGACACACGTCTACATCACCACGGGAGACACACGTCTACATCACCACGGGGAACACACGTCTACATCACCACAGGAGACACACGTCTACATCACCACTTGGGACACACGTCTACATCACCACGGGGAACACACGTCTACATCTCCACAGGGGACACACGTTTACACCACCACGGAGGACACACGTCCGCATTACCACGGGTACACACGTCTACACCACAACGGGGGACATGTTTACATTACCACGGTGGTCAAACGTCTACACCGCCACGGGGGACACACGTCTACATCACCACGGGGGACACACGTCTACATCACCACGGGAGACACACGTCTATATCACCACGGGGGACACACGTCTACATCACCACGGGAGACACACGTCTACATCACCACGGGTGACACACGTCTATATCACCACAGTGGACACACGTCTACATCACCACGGGGGACGTACGTCTATATCACCACGGGGGACACACGTCTATATCACCACGGTGGACACACGTCTACATGCCCACGGGGGACACACGGCCATATCTCCACAGGGGACACACGTTTACACCACCACCGAGGACACACGTGCGCATTACCACGGGTACACACGTCTACACCACAACGGGGGACATGTTTACATTACCACGGTGGTCACACGTCTACATCACCACGTGAGACTGATGTCTACATCACCACGGGGGACACACGTCTACATGACCACGGGGGACACACGGCCATATCACCACGGGGGACACACGTCTACATCACCACGGGGGACACACGGCTACATCACCACGTCTACATCACCACCGGAGACACACGTCTACATCACCACGGGAGACACACGTCTACACAGACACACGGCCATATCACCACGGGGAACACACGTCTACATCACCACGGGGGACACACGTCTACATTACCACGGGGGACACACGTCTACATCAGCACGTCTACACCACCACGGGGCAAACACGTCTATATCACCACGGTGGACACACGTCTACATCACCAGGGTGGACGCACGTCTATATCACCACGGGGGACACACGTCTACATCACCACGGGGGACACACGTCTACATTACCACGGGGGCATACGTCTACATCAGCACGGGGGACACACGTCTACATCAGCACGGGGGACACACGTCTACAACACCACGAGGGACACACATCTAGCTACATCAGCACTGGGAACACACGTCTACATCACCACGGGAGACACACGTCTACATTACCACGGGGGACACACGTCTACATCACCACGGGGGACACACGTCTACATCACCACGGAGGACACACGTCTATATCACCACGAGGGACACACGTCTACATCACCACGGGGGACACACGTCTACATCACCACGGGGGACACACGTCTACGTCACCACGGGGGACACACGTCTATATCACCACGGGGGACACACGTCTACATCACCACGGGGGACACCCGTCTACATGACCACGGGGGACACACGTCTACAACACCACGGGAGACACACGTCTACATCACCACAGGAGACACACGTCTGCATCACCACAGGAGACACACGTCTACATCACCACAGGAGACACACGTCTACATAACCACGGGGGACACACGTCTACATCACCACGGTGGACACACGTCTACATAACCATGGGGGGCACACGTCTACATCACCACGGGGGACACACGTCTACATCACCACCTCTACACCACCACGGGGGAAACACGTCTACATTACCACGGGGGACACACGTCTACATCACCACGTCTACACCACCACAGAGGACGAACGTCTACACCACCACGGGAGACACACGTCTACATTACCACGGGGGACACACGTCTACATCAGCACGAGGGACACACGTCTACATCAGCACGGGGGACACACGTCTACATCAGCACGGGGGACACACGTCTACAACACCACGAGGGACACACATCTAGCTACATCAGCACTGGGAACACACGTCTACATCACCACGGGAGACAGACGTCTACATTACCACGGGGGACACACGTCTACATCACCACGTCTACACCAGCAAAGAGGACGAACGTCTACATCACCACGGGAGACACACGTCTGTATCACCACGGGGGACACACGTCTATATCACCACGGTGGACACACGTCTACATCACCACGGGAGACACACGTCTACATCACCACGGGTGACACACGTCTATATCACCACGGTGGACACACGTCTACATCACCACGGGGGACGTACGTCTACATGACCACGGGGGACACACGTCTACATCACCACGGGGGACACACGTCTACATCACCACGGGAGACACACGTCTACATCACCACGGGTGACACACGTCTATATCACCACGGTGGACACACGTCTACATCACCAAGGGGGACACACGTCTACATCACCACGTGAGACTGACGTCTACATCACCACGGGGGACGAACGTCTACATCACCACGGGAGACACACGTCTGTAACACCACGGGGGACACACGTCTATATCACCACGGTGGACACACGTCTACATCACCACGGGAGACACACGTCTACATCACCACGGGTGACACACGTCTATATCACCACGGTGGACACACGTCTACATCACCAAGGGGGACACACGTCTACATCACCACGGGGGACACACGTCTACATCACCACGGGGGACACACGTCTACATCACCACGGTGGACACACGTCCATATCACCACGGTGGACACACGTCTACATGACCACGGGGGACACACGGCCATTTCACCACGGGGGACACACGTCTACATCACCACGGGGGACACACGGCTACATCACCATGTCTACATCACAACCGGAGACACACGTCTACATCACCACGGGAGACACACGTCTACATCACCACGAGGAACACACTATTACATCACCACAGGGGACACACGTCTACATCACCACTTGGGACACACGTCTACATCACCACCGTGGACACACGTCTACATAACCAAGGGGGGCACACGTCTACATCGCCACGGGGAACACACGTCTACATCACCAGGGGGAACACACGTCTACATTACCACGGGGGACACACGTCTACATCAGCACGGGGGACGCACGTCTATATCACCACCGGGGACACACGTCTACATCACCACGGGGGACACACGTCTACATCACAACGGAGGACACACGTCTATATCACCACGGGGGACACACGTCTACATCACCACGGGGGACACACGTCTACATCACCACGGGGGACACACGTCTACATCACCACGGGGGACACACGTCTATATCACCACGGGGGACACACGTCTACATCACCACGGGGGACACCCGTCTACATGACCACGGGGGACACACGTCTACAAAACCACGGGGGATACACGTCTATATCACCACGGGGGACACACGTCTACATCAGCACGGGGACACACGTCTACATCAGCACGAGGGTCACACGTCTACATCAGCACGGGGGACACACGTCTACATCAGCACGTGGGACACACGTCTACAACACCACGAGGGACACACATCTAGCTACATCAGCACTGGGAACACACGTCTACATCACCACGGGGGCACACGTCTACATAAGCACGGGGGACACACGTCTACATCACCACGGGGGACACACATCTACATCAGCACTGGGAACACACGTCTACATGACCACGGGGGACACACGTCTACATCACCACGGGGGACACACGTCTACATCACCACGGGGGACACACGTCCACATCACCATACTGGACACACGTCTACATCACCACGGGGACACACGTCTACATGACCACGGCGGACACACGTCTACATCACCACAGGGGACACACGCCTACATCACCACGGGGGACACACGTCTACATCACCACGCGGGACACACGTCTACATCACCACGGGGGACACACGTCTACATCACCACGGGGGACACACGTCTACATCACCACGGGGGACACCCGTCTACATGACCACGGGGGACACACGTCTACAACACCACGGGGGACACACGTCTATATCACCACGGGGGACACACGTCTACATCACCACGGGGGACACACGGCTACATCACCACGTCTACATCACCACGGGAGACACACGTCTACATCACCACGGGCGACACACGTCTACATCACCACGGTGGACACACGTCTACATCACCACGGTGGACGCACGTCTATATCACCACGGGGGACACACGTCTACATCACCACGGGGGACACACGTCTACATCACCACGGAGGACACACGTCTATATCACCACGAGGGACACACGTCTACATCACCACGGGGGACACACGTCTACATCACCACGGTGGACACACGTCTACATCACCACGGGGGACACACGTCTACATCACCACGTTGGACACACGTCTACATCACCACTTGGGACACACGTCTACATCACCGCGGGGGACACACGTCTACATCACCACGGGGGACACACGTCCACATCACCACGGGAGACACACGTCTACATTACCACGGGGGACACACGTCTACATCACCACGTCTACACCACCACAGAGGACGAACGTCTACATCACCACGGGAGACACACGTCTATATCACCACGGGGGACACACGTCTACATCACCACGGGAGACACACGTCTACATCACCACGGGTGACACACGTCTATATCACCACGGTGGACACACGTCTACATCACCACGGGGGACGTACGTCTATATCACCACGGGGGACACACGTCTATATCACCACGGTGGACACACGTCTACATGCCCACGGGGGACACACGGCCATATCTCCACAGGGGACACACGTTTACACCACCACGGAGGACACACGTGCGCATTACCACGGGTACACACGTCTACACCACAACGGGGGACATGTTTACATTACCACGGTGGTCACACGTCTACATCACCACGTGAGACTGATGTCTACATCACCACGGGGGAGACACGTCTACATGACCACGGGGGACACACGGCCATATCACCACGGGGGACACACGTCTACATCACCACGGGGGACACACGGCTACATCACCACGTCTACATCACCACCGGAGACACACGTCTACATCACCACGGGAGACACACGTCTACATCACCACGGGGAACACACGTCTACATCACCACGGGGGACACACGTCTACATTACCACGGGGGACACACGTCTACATCAGCACGTCTACACCACCACGGGGCAAACACGTCTATATCACCACGGTGGACACACGTCTACATCACCAGGGTGGACGCACGTCTATATCACCACGGGGGACACACGTCTACATCACCACGGGGGACACACGTCTACATCACCACGGAGGACACACGTCTATATCACCACGAGGGACACACGTCTACATCACCACGGGGGACACACGTCTACATCACCACGGGGGACACACGTCTACGTCACCACGGGAGACACACGTCTATATCACCACGGGGGACACACGTCTACATCACCACATTGGACACACGTCTACATAACCATGGGGGGCACACGTCTACATCACCACGGGGGACACACGTCTACATCACCACGTCTACACCACCACGGGGGAAACACGTCTACATTACCACGGGGGACACACGTCTACATCACCACGTCTACACCACCAAAGAGGACGAACGTCTACACCACCACGGGAGACACACGTCTACATTACCACGGGGGCATACGTCTACATCAGCACGGGGGACACACGTCTACATCAGCACGGGGGACACACGTCTACAACACCACGAGGGACACACATCTAGCTACATCAGCACTGGGAACACACGTCTACATCACCACGGGAGACACACGTCTACATTACCACGGGGGACACACGTCTACATCACCACGGGGGACACACGTCTACATCACCACGGAGGACACACGTCTATATCACCACGAGGGACACACGTCTACATCACCACGGGGGACACACGTCTACATCACCACGGGGGACACACGTCTACGTCACCACGGGGGACACACGTCTATATCACCACGGGGGACACACGTCTACATCACCACGGGGGACACCCGTCTACATGACCACGGGGGACACACGTCTACAACACCACGGGAGACACACGTCTACATCACCACAGGAGACACACGTCTGCATCACCACAGGAGACACACGTCTACATCACCACAGGAGACACACCTCTACATAACCACGGGGGACACACGTCTACATCACCACGGTGGACACACGTCTACATAACCATGGGGGGCACACGTCTACATCACCACGGGGGACACACGTCTACATCACCACCTCTACACCACCACGGGGGAAACACGTCTACATTACCACGGGGGACACACGTCTACATCACCACGTCTACACCACCACAGAGGACGAACGTCTACACCACCACGGGAGACACACGTCTACATTACCACGGGGGACACACGTCTACATCAGCACGAGGGACACACGTCTACATCAGCACGGGGGACACACGTCTACATCAGCACGGGGGACACACGTCTACAACACCACGAGGGACACACATCTAGCTACATCAGCACTGGGAACACACGTCTACATCACCACGGGAGACAGACGTCTACATTACCACGGGGGACACACGTCTACATCACCACGTCTACACCAGCAAAGAGGACGAACGTCTACATCACCACGGGAGACACACGTCTGTATCACCACGGGGGACACACGTCTATATCACCACGGTGGACACACGTCTAAATCACCACGGGAGACACACGTCTACATCACCACGGGGGACACACGTCTACGTCACCACGGGGGACACACGTCTATATCACCACGGGGGACACACGTCTACATCACCACGGGGGACACCCGTCTACATGACCACGGGGGACACACGTCTACAACACCACGGGAGACACACGTCTACATCACCACAGGAGACACACGTCTGCATCACCACAGGAGACACACGTCTACATCACCACAGGAGACACACGTCTACATAACCACGGGGGACACACGTCTACATCACCACGGTGGACACACGTCTACATAACCATGGGGGGCACACGTCTACATCACCACGGGGGACACACGTCTACATCACCACCTCTACACCACCACGGGGGAAACACGTCTACATTACCACGGGGGACACACGTCTACATCACCACGTCTACACCACCACAGAGGACGAACGTCTACACCACCACGGGAGACACACGTCTACATTACCACGGGGGACACACGTCTACATCAGCACGAGGGACACACGTCTACATCAGCACGGGGGACACACGTCTACATCAGCACGGGGGACACACGTCTACAACACCACGAGGGACACACATCTAGCTACATCAGCACTGGGAACACACGTCTACATCACCACGGGAGACAGACGTCTACATTACCACGGGGGACACACGTCTACATCACCACGTCTACACCAGCAAAGAGGACGAACGTCTACATCACCACGGGAGACACACGTCTGTATCACCACGGGGGACACACGTCTATATCACCACGGTGGACACACGTCTACATCACCACGGGAGACACACGTCTACATCACCACGGGTGACACACGTCTATATCACCACGGTGGACACACGTCTACATCACCACGGGGGACGTACGTCTACATGACCACGGGGGACACACGTCTACATCACCACGGGGGACACACGTCTACATCACCACGGGAGACACACGTCTACATCACCACGGGTGACACACGTCTATATCACCACGGTGGACACACGTCTACATCACCAAGGGGGACACACGTCTACATCACCACGTGAGACTGACGTCTACATCACCACGGGGGACGAACGTCTACATCACCACGGGAGACACACGTCTGTAACACCACGGGGGACACACGTCTATATCACCACGGTGGACACACGTCTACATCACCACGGGAGACACACGTCTACATCACCACGGGTGACACACGTCTATATCACCACGGTGGACACACGTCTACATCACCAAGGGGGACACACGTCTACATCACCACGGGGGACACACGTCTACATCACCACGGGGGACACACGTCTACATCACCACGGTGGACACACGTCCATATCACCACGGTGGACACACGTCTACATGACCACGGGGGACACACGGCCATTTCACCACGGGGGACACACGTCTACATCACCACGGGGGACACACGGCTACATCACCATGTCTACATCACAACCGGAGACACACGTCTACATCACCACGGGAGACACACGTCTACATCACCACGAGGAACACACTATTACATCACCACAGGGGACACACGTCTACATCACCACTTGGGACACACGTCTACATCACCACCGTGGACACACGTCTACATAACCAAGGGGGGCACACGTCTACATCGCCACGGGGAACACACGTCTACATCACCAGGGGGAACACACGTCTACATTACCACGGGGGACACACGTCTACATCAGCACGGGGGACGCACGTCTATATCACCACCGGGGACACACGTCTACATCACCACGGGGGACACACGTCTACATCACAACGGAGGACACACGTCTATATCACCACGGGGGACACACGTCTACATCACCACGGGGGACACACGTCTACATCACCACGGGGGACACACGTCTACATCACCACGGGGGACACACGTCTATATCACCACGGGGGACACACGTCTACATCACCACGGGGGACACCCGTCTACATGACCACGGGGGACACACGTCTACAAAACCACGGGGGATACACGTCTATATCACCACGGGGGACACACGTCTACATCAGCACGGGGACACACGTCTACATCAGCACGAGGGTCACACGTCTACATCAGCACGGGGGACACACGTCTACATCAGCACGTGGGACACACGTCTACAACACCACGAGGGACACACATCTAGCTACATCAGCACTGGGAACACACGTCTACATCACCACGGGGGCACACGTCTACATAAGCACGGGGGACACACGTCTACATCACCACGGGGGACACACATCTACATCAGCACTGGGAACACACGTCTACATGACCACGGGGGACACACGTCTACATCACCACGGGGGACACACGTCTACATCACCACGGGGGACACACGTCCACATCACCATACTGGACACACGTCTACATCACCACGGGGACACACGTCTACATGACCACGGCGGACACACGTCTACATCACCACAGGGGACACACGCCTACATCACCACGGGGGACACACGTCTACATCACCACGCGGGACACACGTCTACATCACCACGGGGGACACACGTCTACATCACCACGGGGGACACACGTCTACATCACCACGGGGGACACCCGTCTACATGACCACGGGGGACACACGTCTACAACACCACGGGGGACACACGTCTATATCACCACGGGGGACACACGTCTACATCACCACGGGGGACACACGGCTACATCACCACGTCTACATCACCACGGGAGACACACGTCTACATCACCACGGGCGACACACGTCTACATCACCACGGTGGACACACGTCTACATCACCACGGTGGACGCACGTCTATATCACCACGGGGGACACACGTCTACATCACCACGGGGGACACACGTCTACATCACCACGGAGGACACACGTCTATATCACCACGAGGGACACACGTCTACATCACCACGGGGGACACACGTCTACATCACCACGGTGGACACACGTCTACATCACCACGGGGGACACACGTCTACATCACCACGTTGGACACACGTCTACATCACCACTTGGGACACACGTCTACATCACCGCGGGGGACACACGTCTACATCACCACGGGGGACACACGTCCACATCACCACGGGAGACACACGTCTACATTACCACGGGGGACACACGTCTACATCACCACGTCTACACCACCACAGAGGACGAACGTCTACATCACCACGGGAGACACACGTCTATATCACCACGGGGGACACACGTCTACATCACCACGGGAGACACACGTCTACATCACCACGGGTGACACACGTCTATATCACCACGGTGGACACACGTCTACATCACCACGGGGGACGTACGTCTATATCACCACGGGGGACACACGTCTATATCACCACGGTGGACACACGTCTACATGCCCACGGGGGACACACGGCCATATCTCCACAGGGGACACACGTTTACACCACCACGGAGGACACACGTGCGCATTACCACGGGTACACACGTCTACACCACAACGGGGGACATGTTTACATTACCACGGTGGTCACACGTCTACATCACCACGTGAGACTGATGTCTACATCACCACGGGGGAGACACGTCTACATGACCACGGGGGACACACGGCCATATCACCACGGGGGACACACGTCTACATCACCACGGGGGACACACGGCTACATCACCACGTCTACATCACCACCGGAGACACACGTCTACATCACCACGGGAGACACACGTCTACATCACCACGGGGAACACACGTCTACATCACCACGGGGGACACACGTCTACATTACCACGGGGGACACACGTCTACATCAGCACGTCTACACCACCACGGGGCAAACACGTCTATATCACCACGGTGGACACACGTCTACATCACCAGGGTGGACGCACGTCTATATCACCACGGGGGACACACGTCTACATCACCACGGGGGACACACGTCTACATCACCACGGAGGACACACGTCTATATCACCACGAGGGACACACGTCTACATCACCACGGAGGACACACGTCTACATCACCACGGGGGACACACGTCTACGTCACCACGGGAGACACACGTCTATATCACCACGGGGGACACACGTCTACATCACCACATTGGACACACGTCTACATAACCATGGGGGGCACACGTCTACATCACCACGGGGGACACACGTCTACATCACCACGTCTACACCACCACGGGGGAAACACGTCTACATTACCACGGGGGACACACGTCTACATCACCACGTCTACACCACCAAAGAGGACGAACGTCTACACCACCACGGGAGACACACGTCTACATTACCACGGGGGCATACGTCTACATCAGCACGGGGGACACACGTCTACATCAGCACGGGGGACACACGTCTACAACACCACGAGGGACACACATCTAGCTACATCAGCACTGGGAACACACGTCTACATCACCACGGGAGACACACGTCTACATTACCACGGGGGACACACGTCTACATCACCACGGGGGACACACGTCTACATCACCACGGAGGACACACGTCTATATCACCACGAGGGACACACGTCTACATCACCACGGGGGACACACGTCTACATCACCACGGGGGACACACGTCTACGTCACCACGGGGGACACACGTCTATATCACCACGGGGGACACACGTCTACATCACCACGGGGGACACCCGTCTACATGACCACGGGGGACACACGTCTACAACACCACGGGAGACACACGTCTACATCACCACAGGAGACACACGTCTGCATCACCACAGGAGACACACGTCTACATCACCACAGGAGACACACCTCTACATAACCACGGGGGACACACGTCTACATCACCACGGTGGACACACGTCTACATAACCATGGGGGGCACACGTCTACATCACCACGGGGGACACACGTCTACATCACCACCTCTACACCACCACGGGGGAAACACGTCTACATTACCACGGGGGACACACGTCTACATCACCACGTCTACACCACCACAGAGGACGAACGTCTACACCACCACGGGAGACACACGTCTACATTACCACGGGGGACACACGTCTACATCAGCACGAGGGACACACGTCTACATCAGCACGGGGGACACACGTCTACATCAGCACGGGGGACACACGTCTACAACACCACGAGGGACACACATCTAGCTACATCAGCACTGGGAACACACGTCTACATCACCACGGGAGACAGACGTCTACATTACCACGGGGGACACACGTCTACATCACCACGTCTACACCAGCAAAGAGGACGAACGTCTACATCACCACGGGAGACACACGTCTGTATCACCACGGGGGACACACGTCTATATCACCACGGTGGACACACGTCTACATCACCACGGGAGACACACGTCTACATCACCACGGGTGACACACGTCTATATCACCACGGTGGACACACGTCTACATCACCACGGGGGACGTACGTCTACATGACCACGGGGGACACACGTCTACATCACCACGGGGGACATGTTTACATTACCACGGTGGTCACACTTCTACACCGCCCCGGGGGACACACGTCTACATCACCATGGGGGACACACGTCTACATCACCACGGGGGACACACGGCTATATCACAACGTCTACATCACCACGGGAGACACACGTCTACATCACCACGGGAGACACACGTCTACATCACCACGGGGAACACACGTCTCCATCACCAGAGGGGACACACGTCTACATCACCACTTGGGACACACGTCTACATCACCACGCGGAACACACGTCTACATCTCTACGGGGGACACACGTTTACACCACCACGGAGGACACACGTCCGCATTACCACGGGTACACACGTCTACACCACAACGGGGGATATGTTTACATTACCACGGTGGTCACACGTCTACATTACCACGGTGGTCACACGTCTACATCACCACGTGAGACTGACGTCTACATCACCACGGGGGACACACGTCTACATCACCACGGTGGACACACGTCTACATCACCACGGTGGACACACGTCTACATCACCGCGGGGGACACACGTCTACATCACCACGGGAGACACACGTCTACATCACCACGGGGAACACACGTCTCCATCACCAGAGGGGACACACGTCTACATCACCACTTGGGACACACGTCTACATCACCACGGGGAACACACGTCTACATCTCTACGGGGGACACACGTTTACACCACCACGGAGGACACATGTCCGCATTACCACGGGTACACACGTCTACACCACAACGGGGGATATGTTTACATTACCACGGTGGTCACACGTCTACATCACCACGTGAGACTCACGTCTACATCACCACGGGGGACACACGTCTACATCACCACGGTGGACACACGTCTACATCACCACGGTGGACACACGTCTACATCACCGCGGGGGACACACGTCTACATCACCACGGTGGACACACGTCTACATCACCACGGTGGACACACGTCTACATTACCACGGTGGACACACGTCTACATCACCGCGGGGGACACACGTCTACATCACCACGGTGGACACACGTCTACATCACCACGGTGGACACACGTCTACATCACCACGGTGGACACACGTCTACATTACCACGGTGGACAAACGTCTACATCACCACGGTGGACACACGTCTACATCACCGCGGGGGACACACGTCTACATCACCACGGGGGACACACGTCTACATCACCACGGGGGACACACGTCTACATCACCACGTCTACACCACCACAGAGGACGAACGTCTACATCACCACGGGAGACACACGTCTATATCACCACGGGGGACACACGTCTATATCACCACGGTGGACACACGTCTACATCACCTCGGGAGACACACCTCTACATCACCACGGGTGACACACGTCTATATCACCACGGTGGACACACGTCTACATCACCACGGGGGACGTAAGTCTATATCACCACGGGGGACACACGTCTACATCACTACGGGGGACACACGTCTACATCACCACGGGGAACACACGTCTATATCACCACGGTGGACACACGTCTACATGCCCACGGGGGACACACGGCCATATCACCACGTGGGAAACACGTCTACATCACCACGGGGAACACACGTCTACATCTCCACAGGGGACACACGTTTACACCACCACGGAGGACACACGTCCGCATTACCACGGGTACACACGTCTACACCACAACGGTGGACATGTTTACATTACCACGGTGGTCACACGTCTACATCACCACGTGAGACTGATGTCTACATCACCACGGGGGACACACGTCAACATGACCACGGGGGACACACGGCCATATCACCACGGGGGACACACGTCTACATCACCACGGGAGACACACGTCTACATCACCACGGGGAACACACGTCTACACCACCACGGGGGAAACACGTCTATATCACCACGGTGGACACACGTCTACATCACCACGGTGGACGCACGTCTATATCACCACGGGGGACACACGTCTACATCACCACGGGGGACACACGTCTACATCACCACGGAGGACACACGTCTATATCACCACGAGGGACACACGTCTACATCACCACGGGGGACACACGTCTACATCACCACGGTGGACACACGTCTACATCACCACGGGGGACACACGTCTACATCACCACGTTGGACACACGTCTACATCACCACTTGGGACACACGTCTACATCACCGCGGGGGACACACGTCTACATCACCACGGGGGACACACGTCCACATCACCACGGGAGACACACGTCTACATTACCACGGGGGACACACGTCTACATCACCACGTCTACACCACCACAGAGGACGAACGTCTACATCACCACGGGAGACACACGTCTATATCACCACGGGGGACACACGTCTACATCACCACGGGGGACACACGTCTACATCACCACGTTGGACACACGTCTACATCACCACTTGGGACACACGTCTACATCACCGCGGGGGACACACGTCTACATCACCGCGGGGGACACACGTCTACATCACCGCGGGGGACACACGTCTATATCACCACGGGGGACACACGTCTATATCACCACGGGGAAACGCGTCTACATCACCACGGGGGACACACGGCTACATCACAACGTCTACATCACCACGGGAGACACACGTCTACATCACCACGGGAGACACACGTCTACATCACCACGGGGAACACACGTCTACATCACCACAGGAGACACACGTCTACATCACCACTTGGGACACACGTCTACACCACCACGTCTACACCACCACAGAGGACGAACGTCTACATCACCACGGGAGACACACGTCTATATCACCACGGGGGACACACGTCTATATCACCACGGTGGACACACGTCTACATCACCACGGGGGACACACGTCTACACCACCCCGGGTGACACACGTCTACATCACCACGGGGAAACGCGTCTACATCACCACGGGGGACACACGGCTACATCACAACGTCTACATCACCACGGGAGACACACGTCTACATCACCACGGGAGACACACGTCTACATCACCACGGGGAACACACGTCTACATCACCACAGGAGACACACGTCTACATCACCACTTGGGACACACGTCTACATCACCACGGGGAACACACGTCTACATCTCCACAGGGGACACACGTTTACACCACCACGGAGGACACACGTCCGCATTACCACGGGTACACACGTCTACACCACAACGGGGGACATGTTTACATTACCACGGTGGTCAAACGTCTACACCGCCACGGGGGACACACGTCTACATCACCACGGGGGACACACGTCTACATCACCACGGGAGACACACGTCTATATCACCACGGGGGACACACGTCTACATCACCACGGGAGACACACGTCTACATCACCACGGGTGACACACGTCTATATCACCACGGTGGACACACGTCTACATCACCACGGGGGACGTACGTCTATATCACCACGGGGGACACACGTCTATATCACCACGGTGGACACACGTCTACATGCCCACGGGGGACACACGGCCATATCTCCACAGGGGACACACGTTTACACCACCACGGAGGACACACGTGCGCATTACCACGGGTACACACGTCTACACCACAACGGGGGACATGTTTACATTACCACGGTGGTCACACGTCTACATCACCACGTGAGACTGATGTCTACATCACCACGGGGGACACACGTCTACATGACCACGGGGGACACACGGCCATATCACCACGGGGGACACACGTCTACATCACCACGGGGGACACACGGCTACATCACCACGTCTACATCACCACCGGAGACACACGTCTACATCACCACGGGAGACACACGTCTACACAGACACACGGCCATATCACCACGGGGAACACACGTCTACATCACCACGGGGGACACACGTCTACATTACCACGGGGGACACACGTCTACATCAGCACGTCTACACCACCACGGGGCAAACACGTCTATATCACCACGGTGGACACACGTCTACATCACCAGGGTGGACGCACGTCTATATCACCACGGGGGACACACGTCTACATCACCACGGGGGACACACGTCTACATTACCACGGGGGCATACGTCTACATCAGCACGGGGGACACACGTCTACATCAGCACGGGGGACACACGTCTACAACACCACGAGGGACACACATCTAGCTACATCAGCACTGGGAACACACGTCTACATCACCACGGGAGACACACGTCTACATTACCACGGGGGACACACGTCTACATCACCACGGGGGACACACGTCTACATCACCACGGAGGACACACGTCTATATCACCACGAGGGACACACGTCTACATCACCACGGGGGACACACGTCTACATCACCACGGGGGACACACGTCTACGTCACCACGGGGGACACACGTCTATATCACCACGGGGGACACACGTCTACATCACCACGGGGGACACCCGTCTACATGACCACGGGGGACACACGTCTACAACACCACGGGAGACACACGTCTACATCACCACAGGAGACACACGTCTGCATCACCACAGGAGACACACGTCTACATCACCACAGGAGACACACCTCTACATAACCACGGGGGACACACGTCTACATCACCACGGTGGACACACGTCTACATAACCATGGGGGGCACACGTCTACATCACCACGGGGGACACACGTCTACATCACCACCTCTACACCACCACGGGGGAAACACGTCTACATTACCACGGGGGACACACGTCTACATCACCACGTCTACACCACCACAGAGGACGAACGTCTACACCACCACGGGAGACACACGTCTACATTACCACGGGGGACACACGTCTACATCAGCACGAGGGACACACGTCTACATCAGCACGGGGGACACACGTCTACATCAGCACGGGGGACACACGTCTACAACACCACGAGGGACACACATCTAGCTACATCAGCACTGGGAACACACGTCTACATCACCACGGGAGACAGACGTCTACATTACCACGGGGGACACACGTCTACATCACCACGTCTACACCAGCAAAGAGGACGAACGTCTACATCACCACGGGAGACACACGTCTGTATCACCACGGGGGACACACGTCTATATCACCACGGTGGACACACGTCTACATCACCACGGGAGACACACGTCTACATCACCACGGGTGACACACGTCTATATCACCACGGTGGACACACGTCTACATCACCACGGGGGACGTACGTCTACATGACCACGGGGGACACACGTCTACATCACCACGGGGGACACACGTCTACATCACCACGGGAGACACACGTCTACATCACCACGGGTGACACACGTCTATATCACCACGGTGGACACACGTCTACATCACCAAGGGGGACACACGTCTACATCACCACGTGAGACTGACGTCTACATCACCACGGGGGACGAACGTCTACATCACCACGGGAGACACACGTCTGTAACACCACGGGGGACACACGTCTATATCACCACGGTGGACACACGTCTACATCACCACGGGAGACACACGTCTACATCACCACGGGTGACACACGTCTATATCACCACGGTGGACACACGTCTACATCACCAAGGGGGACACACGTCTACATCACCACGGGGGACACACGTCTACATCACCACGGGGGACACACGTCTACATCACCACGGTGGACACACGTCCATATCACCACGGTGGACACACGTCTACATGACCACGGGGGACACACGGCCATTTCACCACGGGGGACACACGTCTACATCACCACGGGGGACACACGGCTACATCACCATGTCTACATCACAACCGGAGACACACGTCTACATCACCACGGGAGACACACGTCTACATCACCACGAGGAACACACTATTACATCACCACAGGGGACACACGTCTACATCACCACTTGGGACACACGTCTACATCACCACCGTGGACACACGTCTACATAACCAAGGGGGGCACACGTCTACATCGCCACGGGGAACACACGTCTACATCACCAGGGGGAACACACGTCTACATTACCACGGGGGACACACGTCTACATCAGCACGGGGGACGCACGTCTATATCACCACCGGGGACACACGTCTACATCACCACGGGGGACACACGTCTACATCACAACGGAGGACACACGTCTATATCACCACGGGGGACACACGTCTACATCACCACGGGGGACACACGTCTACATCACCACGGGGGACACACGTCTACATCACCACGGGGGACACACGTCTATATCACCACGGGGGACACACGTCTACATCACCACGGGGGACACCCGTCTACATGACCACGGGGGACACACGTCTACAAAACCACGGGGGATACACGTCTATATCACCACGGGGGACACACGTCTACATCAGCACGGGGACACACGTCTACATCAGCACGAGGGTCACACGTCTACATCAGCACGGGGGACACACGTCTACATCAGCACGTGGGACACACGTCTACAACACCACGAGGGACACACATCTAGCTACATCAGCACTGGGAACACACGTCTACATCACCACGGGGGCACACGTCTACATAAGCACGGGGGACACACGTCTACATCACCACGGGGGACACACATCTACATCAGCACTGGGAACACACGTCTACATGACCACGGGGGACACACGTCTACATCACCACGGGGGACACACGTCTACATCACCACGGGGGACACACGTCCACATCACCATACTGGACACACGTCTACATCACCACGGGGACACACGTCTACATGACCACGGCGGACACACGTCTACATCACCACAGGGGACACACGCCTACATCACCACGGGGGACACACGTCTACATCACCACGCGGGACACACGTCTACATCACCACGGGGGACACACGTCTACATCACCACGGGGGACACACGTCTACATCACCACGGGGGACACCCGTCTACATGACCACGGGGGACACACGTCTACAACACCACGGGGGACACACGTCTATATCACCACGGGGGACACACGTCTACATCACCACGGGGGACACACGGCTACATCACCACGTCTACATCACCACGGGAGACACACGTCTACATCACCACGGGCGACACACGTCTACATCACCACAGGGGACACACGTCTACATCCCCACGGAGGCACACGTCTACATCACCACCGGGGACACACGTCTACATAAACAAGGGGGACACACGTCTACATCACCACGGGGGACACACGTCTACATCACCACGGGGACACACGTCTACATCCCCACGGAGGCACACGTCTACATCACCACGGGGGACACACGTCTACATGACCACGGGGGACACACGTCTACATCACCACGGGGGACACACGTCTACATTACCATGGGGGACACACGTCTACATCACCACGGGGGACACACGTCTACATAAACAAGGGGGACACACGTCTACATCCCCACGGGGGACACACGTCTACATCACCAAGGGTGACACACGTCCGCATCACCACGGGCGACACACGTCTACATCACCACGGGGGACACACGTCTACACGACCACGGGGGACACACGTCTACACGACCATGGGGGACACACGTCTACATCACCACGTGAGACTGATGTCTACATCACCACGGGGGAAACATGTCTACATCACCACGGGGGACACACGTCTACATCACCACGGGGGACACACGTCCACATCACCACGGGAGACACACGTCTACATTACCACGGCGGACACACGTCTACATCACCACGTCTACACCACCACAGAGGACGAACGTCTACATCACCACGGGAGACACACGTCTACATCACCACGGGGGACACACGTCTACACCACCCCGGGTGACACACGTCTACATCACCACGGGGAAATGCGTCTACATCACCACGGGGGACACACGGCTACATCACAACGTCTACATCACCACGGGAGACACACGTCTATATCACCACGGGAGACACACGTCTACATCACCACGGGGAACACACGTCTACATCTCCACAGGGGACACACGTTTACACCACCACGGAGGACACACGTCCGCATTACCACGGGTACACACGTCTACACCACAACGGGGGACATGTTTACATTACCACGGTGGTCAAACGTCTACACCGCCCCGGAGGACACACGTCTACATCACCACTGGGGACACACGTCTACATCACCACGGTGGACACACGTCTACATCACCACGGTGGACACACGTCTACATCACCGCGGGGGACACACGTCTACATCACCACGGGGGACACACGTCTACATCACCACGGGGGACACACGTCTACATCACCACGTCTACACCACCACAGAGGACGAACGTCTACATCACCACGGGAGACACACGTCTATATCACCACGGGGGACACACGTCTATATCACCACGGTGGACATACATCTACATCACCTCGGGAGACACACGTCTACATCACCACGGGTGACACACGTCTATATCACCACGGTGGACACACGTCTACATCACCACGGGGGACGTACGTCTATATCACCACGGGGGACACACGTCTACATCACTACGGGGGACACACGTCTACATCACCACGGGGAACACACGTCTATATCACCACGGTGGACACACGTCTACATGCCCACGGGGGACACACGGCCATATCACCACGTGGGAAACACGTCTACATCACCACGGGGAACACACGTCTACATCTCCACAGGGGACACACGTTTACACCACCACGGAGGACACACGTCCGCATTACCACGGGTACACACGTCTACACCACAACGGGGGACATGTTTACATTACCACGGTGGTCACACGTCTACATCACCACGTGAGACTGATGTCTACATCACCACGGGGGACACACGTCTACATGACCACGGGGGACACACGGCCATATCACCACGGGGTACACACGTCTACATCACCACGGGGGACACACGGCTACATCACCACGTCTACATCACCACCGGAGACACACGTCTACATCGCCACGGGAGACACACGTCTACATCACCACGGGGAACACACGTCTACATCACCACGGGGCACACACGTCTACATTACCACGGGGGACACACGTCTACATCAGCACGTCTACACCACCACGGGGGAAACACGTCTATATCACCACGGTGGACACACGTCTACATCACCACGGTGGACGCACGTCTATATCACCACGGGGGGCACACGTCTACATCACCACGGGGGACACACGCCTACATCACCACGGAGGACACACGTCTATATCACCACGAGGGACACACGTCTACATCACCACGGGGGACACACGTCTACATCACCACGGGGGACACACGTCTACGTCACCACGGGGGACACACGTCTATATCACCACGGGGGACACCCGTCTACATGACCACGGGGGACACACGTCTACAACACCACGGGAGACACACGTCTACATCACCACGGGGGACACACGTCTACATCACCACGGGGGACACACTCCTACATCACTACGTCTACATCACCAGGGAGGACACACGTCTACATCACCACGAGGGACACACGTCTACATCACCACGGGGGACACACGTCTACATCACCAAGGGGGACACACGTCTACATCACCACGTCTACACCACCACAGAGGACGAACGTCTACATCACCACGGGAGACACACGTCTATATCACCACGGGGGACACACGTCTACATCACCACGGGAGACACACGTCTACATCACCACGGGTGACACACGTCTATATCACCACGGTGGACACACGTCTACATCACCACGGGGGACGTACGTCTATATCACCACGGGGGACACACGTCTATATCACCACGGTGGACACACGTCTACATGCCCACGGGGGACACACGGCCATATCTCCACAGGGGACACACGTTTACACCACCACGGAGGACACACGTGCGCATTACCACGGGTACACACGTCTACACCACAACGGGGGACATGTTTACATTACCACGGTGGTCACACGTCTACATCACCACGTGAGACTGATGTCTACATCACCACGGGGGACACACGTCTACATGACCACGGGGGACACACGGCCATATCACCACGGGGGACACACGTCTACATCACCACGGGGGACACACGGCTACATCACCACGTCTACATCACCACCGGAGACACACGTCTACATCACCACGGGAGACACACGTCTACATCACCACGGGGAACACACGTCTACATCACCACGGGGGACACACGTCTACATTACCACGGGGGACACACGTCTACATCAGCACGTCTACACCACCACGGGGCAAACACGTCTATATCACCACGGTGGACACACGTCTACATCACCAGGGTGGACGCACGTCTATATCACCACGGGGGACACACGTCTACATCACCACGGGGGACACACGTCTACATTACCACGGGGGCATACGTCTACATCAGCACGGGGGACACACGTCTACATCAGCACGGGGGACACACGTCTACAACACCACGAGGGACACACATCTAGCTACATCAGCACTGGGAACACACGTCTACATCACCACGGGAGACACACGTCTACATTACCACGGGGGACACACGTCTACATCACCACGGGGGACACACGTCTACATCACCACGGAGGACACACGTCTATATCACCACGAGGGACACACGTCTACATCACCACGGGGGACACACGTCTACATCACCACGGGGGACACACGTCTACGTCACCACGGGGGACACACGTCTATATCACCACGGGGGACACACGTCTACATCACCACGGGGGACACCCGTCTACATGACCACGGGGGACACACGTCTACAACACCACGGGAGACACACGTCTACATCACCACAGGAGACACACGTCTGCATCACCACAGGAGACACACGTCTACATCACCACAGGAGACACACGTCTACATAACCACGGGGGACACACGTCTACATCACCACGGTGGACACACGTCTACATAACCATGGGGGGCACACGTCTACATCACCACGGGGGACACACGTCTACATCACCACCTCTACACCACCACGGGGGAAACACGTCTACATTACCACGGGGGACACACGTCTACATCACCACGTCTACACCACCACAGAGGACGAACGTCTACACCACCACGGGAGACACACGTCTACATTACCACGGGGGACACACGTCTACATCAGCACGAGGGACACACGTCTACATCAGCACGGGGGACACACGTCTACATCAGCACGGGGGACACACGTCTACAACACCACGAGGGACACACATCTAGCTACATCAGCACTGGGAACACACGTCTACATCACCACGGGAGACAGACGTCTACATTACCACGGGGGACACACGTCTACATCACCACGTCTACACCAGCAAAGAGGACGAACGTCTACATCACCACGGGAGACACACGTCTGTATCACCACGGGGGACACACGTCTATATCACCACGGTGGACACACGTCTACATCACCACGGGAGACACACGTCTACATCACCACGGGTGACACACGTCTATATCACCACGGTGGACACACGTCTACATGACCACGGGGGACGTACGTCTACATGACCACGGGGGACACACGTCTACATCACCACGGGGGACACACGTCTACATCACCACGGGAGACACACGTCTACATCACCACGGGTGACACACGTCTATATCACCACGGTGGACACACGTCTACATCACCAAGGGGGACACACGTCTACATCACCACGTGAGACTGACGTCTACATCACCACGGGGGACGAACGTCTACATCACCACGGGAGACACACGTCTGTAACACCACGGGGGACACACGTCTATATCACCACGGTGGACACACGTCTACATCACCACGGGAGACACACGTCTACATCACCACGGGTGACACACGTCTATATCACCACGGTGGACACACGTCTACATCACCAAGGGGGACACACGTCTACATCACCACGGGGGACACACGTCTACATCACCACGGGGGACACACGTCTACATCACCACGGTGGACACACGTCCATATCACCACGGTGGACACACGTCTACATGACCACGGGGGACACACGGCCATTTCACCACGGGGGACACACGTCTACATCACCACGGGGGACACACGGCTACATCACCATGTCTACATCACAACCGGAGACACACGTCTACATCACCACGGGAGACACACGTCTACATCACCGCGAGGAACACACTATTACATCACCACAGGGGACACACGTCTACATCACCACTTGGGACACACGTCTACATCACCACCGTGGACACACGTCTACATAACCAAGGGGGGCACACGTCTACATCGCCACGGGGAACACACGTCTACATCACCAGGGGGAACACACGTCTACATTACCACGGGGGACACACGTCTACATCAGCACGGGGGACGCACGTCTATATCACCACCGGGGACACACGTCTACATAAGCACGGGGGACACACGTCTACATCACCACGGGGGACACACATCTACATCAGCACTGGGAACACACGTCTACATGACCACGGGGGACACACGTCTACATCACCACGGGGGACACACGTCTACATCACCACGGGGGACACACGTCCACATCACCATACTGGACACACGTCTACATCACCACGGGGACACACGTCTACATGACCACGGCGGACACACGTCTACATCACCACAGGGGACACACGCCTACATCACCACGGGGGACACACGTCTACATCACCACGCGGGACACACGTCTACATCACCACGGGGGACACACGTCTACATCACCACGGGGGACACACGTCTAAATCACCACGGGGGACACCCGTCTACATGACCACGGGGGACACACGTCTACAACACCACGGGGGACACACGTCTATATCACCACGGGGGACACACGTCTACATCACCACGGGGGACACACGGCTACATCACCACGTCTACATCACCACGGGAGACACACGTCTACATCACCACGGGAGACACACGTCTACATCACCACAGGGGACACACGTCTACATCCCCACGGAGGCACACGTCTACATCACCACGGGGGACACACGTCTACATCAACACCGGGGACACACGTCTACATAAACAAGGGGGACACACGTCTACATCACCACGGGGGACACACGTCTACATCACCACGGGGACACACGTCTACATCCCCACGGAGGCACACGTCTACATCACCACGGGGGACACACGTCTACATGACCACGGGGGACACACGTCTACATCACCACGGGGGACACACGTCTACATTACCATGGGGGACACACGTCTACATCACCACGGGGGACACACGTCTACATAAACAAGGGGGACACACGTCTACATCCCCACGGGGGACACACGTCTACATCACCAAGGGTGACACACGTCCGCATCACCACGGGCGACACACGTCTACATCACCACGGGGGACACACGTCTACACGACCACGGGGGACACACGTCTACACGACCATGGGGGACACACGTCTACATCACCACGTGAGACTGATGTCTACATCACCACGGGGGAAACATGTCTACATCACCACGGGGGACACACGTCTACATCACCACGGGGGACACACGTCCACATCACCACGGGAGACACACGTCTACATTACCACGGCGGACACACGTCTACATCACCACGTCTACACCACCACAGAGGACGAACGTCTACATCACCACGGGAGACACACGTCTACATCACCACGGGGGACACACGTCTACACCACCCCGGGTGACACACGTCTACATCACCACGGGGAAATGCGTCTACATCACCACGGGGGACACACGGCTACATCACAACGTCTACATCACCACGGGAGACACACGTCTATATCACCACAGGAGACACACGTCTACATCACCACGGGGAACACACGTCTACATCTCCACAGGGGACACACGTTTACACCACCACGGAGGACACACGTCCGCATTACCACGGGTACACACGTCTACACCACAACGGGGGACATGTTTACATTACCACGGTGGTCAAACGTCTACACCGCCCCGGAGGACACACGTCTACATCACCACTGGGGACACACGTCTACATCACCACGGTGGACACACGTCTACATCACCACGGTGGACACACGTCTACATCACCGCGGGGGACACACGTCTACATCACCACGGGGGACACACGTCTACATCACCACGGGGGACACACGTCTACATCACCACGTCTACACCACCACAGAGGACGAACGTCTACATCACCACGGGAGACACACGTCTATATCACCACGGGGGACACACGTCTATATCACCACGGTGGACATACATCTACATCACCTCGGGAGACACACGTCTACATCACCACGGGTGACACACGTCTATATCACCACGGTGGACACACGTCTACATCACCACGGGGGACGTACGTCTATATCACCACGGGGGACACACGTCTACATCACTACGGGGGACACACGTCTACATCACCACGGGGAACACACGTCTATATCACCACGGTGGACACACGTCTACATGCCCACGGGGGACACACGGCCATATCACCACGTGGGAAACACGTCTACATCACCACGGGGAACACACGTCTACATCTCCACAGGGGACACACGTTTACACCACCACGGAGGACACACGTCCGCATTACCACGGGTACACACGTCTACACCACAACGGGGGACATGTTTACATTACCACGGTGGTCACACGTCTACATCACCACGTGAGACTGATGTCTACATCACCACGGGGGACACACGTCTACATGACCACGGGGGACACACGGCCATATCACCACGGGGTACACACGTCTACATCACCACGGGGGACACACGGCTACATCACCACGTCTACATCACCACCGGAGACACACGTCTACATCGCCACGGGAGACACACGTCTACATCACCACGGGGAACACACGTCTACATCACCACGGGGCACACACGTCTACATTACCACGGGGGACACACGTCTACATCAGCACGTCTACACCACCACGGGGGAAACACGTCTATATCACCACGGTGGACACACGTCTACATCACCACGGTGGACGCACGTCTATATCACCACGGGGGGCACACGTCTACATCACCACGGGGGACACACGCCTACATCACCACGGAGGACACACGTCTATATCACCACGAGGGACACACGTCTACATCACCACGGGGGACACACGTCTACATCACCACGGGGGACACACGTCTACGTCACCACGGGGGACACACGTCTATATCACCACGGGGGACACCCGTCTACATGACCACGGGGGACACACGTCTACAACACCACGGGAGACACACGTCTACATCACCACGGGGGACACACGTCTACATCACCACGGGGGACACACTCCTACATCACTACGTCTACATCACCAGGGAGGACACACGTCTACATCACCACGAGGGACACACGTCTACATCACCACGGGGACACACGTCTACACCACCCCGGGGGACACACGTCTACATCACCACGGGGGACACACGTCTACATCACCACGGGGGACACACGTTTACACCACCACGGAGGACACACGTCTACATCACCACGGGGGGCACACGTCTACATCACCACTTGGGACACACGTCTACATCACCGCGGGGAACACACGTCTACATCTCCACGGGGGACACACGTTTACACCACCACGGAGGACACACGTCTACATCACCACTTGGGACACACGTCTACATCACCACGGGGAACACACGTCTACATCTCCACGGGGGACACACGTCTACATCACCACGGGGAACACACGTCTACATCTCCACGGGGGACACACGTTTACACCACCACGGAGGACACACGTCCGCATTAAAACGGGTACACACGTCTACACCACAACGGGGGACGTACGTCTATATCACCACGGGGGACACACGTCTACATCACCACGGGGGACGTACGTCTATATCACCACGGGGGACACACGTCTACATCACCACGGGGGACGTACGTCTATATCACCACGGGGGACACACGTCTACATCACCACGGGGGACGTACGTCTATATCACCACGGGGGACACACGTCTACATCACCACGGGGGACACACGTCTACATCACCACGGTGGACACACGTCTGCATCACCGCGGGGGACACACGTCTACATCACCACTTGGGACACACGTCTACATCACCACGGGGAACACACGCTACATCTCCACGGGGGACACACGTTTACACCACCACGGAGGACACACGTCTACATCACCACTTGGGACACACGTATACATCACCACGGGGAACACACGTCTACATCTCCACGGGGGACACACGTTTACACCACCACGGAGGACACACGTCCGCATTACCACGGTTACACACGTCTACACCACAACGGGGGACATGTTTACATTACCACGGTGGTCACACGTCTACACCGCCCCGGGGGACACACGTCTACATCACCATGGGGGACACACGTCTACATCACCACGGGGGACACACGGCTACATCACAACGTCTACATCACCACGGGAGACACACGTCTACATCACCACGGGAGACACACGTCTACATCACCACGGGGAACACACGTCTCCATCACCACGGGGAACACACGTCTACATCTCTACGGGGGACACACGTTTACACCACCACGGAGGACACACGTCCGCATTACCACGGGTACACACGTCTACACCACAACGGGGGATATGTTTACATTACCACGGTGGTCACACGTCTACATCACCACGTGAGACTGACGTCTACATCACCACGGGGGACACACGTCTACATCACCACGGTGGACACACGTCTACATCACCACGGTGGACACACGTCTACATCACCGCGGGGGACACACGTCTACATCACCACGGTGGACACACGTCTACATCACCACGGTGGACACACGTCTACATCACCGCGGGGGACACACGTCTACATCACCACGGGGGACACACGTCCACATCACCACGGGAGACACACGTCTACATTACCACGGGGGACACACGTCTACATCACCAGGGTGGACACACGTCTACATCACCGCGGGGGACACACGTCTACATCACCACGGGGGACACACGTCCACATCACCACGGGAGACACACGTCTACATCACCACGTCTACACCACCACAGAGGACGAATGTCTAAATCACCACGGGGGACACACGTCTACATCACCACGTTGGACACACGTCTACATCACCACGGTGGACACACGTCTACATCACCGCGGGGGACACACGTCTACATCACCACGGTGGTCACACGTCTACATCACCACGTGAGACTGATGTCTACATCACCACGGGGGACACACGTCTACATGACCACGGGGGACACACGGCCATATCACCACGGGGGACACACGTCTACATCAGCACGGGGGACACACGGCTACATCACCACGTCTACATCACCACCGGAGACACACGTCTACATCACCACGGGAGACACACGTCTACATCACCACGGGGAACACACGTCTACATCACCACGGGGAACACACGTCTACATTACCACGGGGGACACACGTCTACATCAGCACGTCTATATCACCACGGGGGACACACGTCTACATCACCACGGGGGACACACGTCTACATCACCACGGAGGACACACGTCTATATCACCACGAGGGACACACGTCTACATCACCACGGGGGACACACGTCTATATCACCACGGGGGACACACGTCTACATCACCACGGGGGACACCCGTCTACATGACCACGGGGGACACACGTCTACAACGCCACGGGAGACACACGTCTACATCACCACAGGAGACACACGTCTACATCACCACTCGGGACACACGTCTACATCACCACGGTGGACACACGTCTACATAACCATGGGGGGCACACGTCTACATCACCACGGGGGACACACGTCTACATCACCACGTCTACACCACCACGGGGGAAACACGTCTACATTACCACGGGGGACACACGTCTACATCACCACGTCGACACCACCACAGAGGACGAACGTCTACACCACCACAGGAGACACACGTCTACATCACCACTCAGGACACAAGTCTACATCACCACGGTGGACACACGTCTACATAACCATGGGGGGCACACGTCTACATCACCACGGGGGACACACGTCTACATCACCACGTCTACACCACCACGGGGGAAACACGTCTACATCACCACGGGGGACACACGGCTACATCACCACGTCTACATTACCACGGGGGCATACGTCTACATCAGCACGGGGGACACACGTCTACATCAGCACGAGGGACACACGTCTACATCAGCACGGGGGACACACGTCTACATCAGCACGGGGGACACACGTCTACAACACCACGAGGGACACACATCTAGCTACATCAGCACTGGGAACACACGTCTACATCACCACGGGAGACACACGTCTACATTACCACGGGGGACACACGTCTACATCACCACGTCTACACCACCAAAGAGGACGAACGTCTACATCACCACGGGAGACACACGTCTGTATCACCACGGGGGACACACGTCTATATCACCACGGTGGACACACGTCTACATGACCACGGGAGACACACGTCTACATCACCACGGGTGACACACGTCTATATCACCACGGTGGACACACGTCTACATCACCACGGGGGACGTACGTCTACATGACCACGGGGGACACACGTCCATATCACCACGGTGGACACACGTCTACATCACCACGGTGGACACACGTCCATATCACCACGGTGGACACACGTCTACATGACCACGGGGGACACACGTCTACATCACCACGGGGGACACGCGTCTACATCACCACGGTGGACACACGTCCATATCACCACGGTGGACACACGTCTACATGACCACGGGGGACACACGGCCATTTCACCACGGGGGACACACGTCTACATCACCACGGGGGACACACGGTTACATCACCATGTCTACATCACCACCGGAGACACACGCCTACATCACCACGGGAGACACACGTCTACATCACCACGGGGAAAACACTATTACATCACCACAGGGGACACACGTCTACATCACCACTTGGGACACACGTCTACATCACCACGGTGGACACACGTCTACATAACCATGGGGGGCACACGTCTACATCGCCACGGGGAACACACGTCTACATCACCACGGGGGACACACGTCTACATTACCGCGGGGGACACACGTCTACATCAGCACGGGGGACGCACGTCTATATCACCACGGGGGACACACGTCTACATCACCACGGGGGACACACGTCTACATCACAACGGAGGACACACGTCTATATCACCACGGAGGACACACGTCTACATCACCACGGGGGACACACGTCTACATCACCACGGGGGACACACGTCTACATCACCACGGGGGACACACGTCTATATCACCACGGGGGACACACGTCTACATCACCACGGGGGACACCCGTCTACATGACCACGGGAGACACACGTCTACAACACCACGGGGGACACACGTCTATATCACCACGGGGGACACACGTCTACATCAGCACGGGGGACACACGTCTACATCAGCACGAGGGACACACGTCTACATCAGCACGGGGGACACACGTCTACATCAGCACGGGGGACACACGGCTACATCACCACGTGTACATCACCACGGGAGACACACGTCTACATCACCACGGGAGACACACGTCTACATCACCACAGGGGACACACGTCTACATCCCCACGGAGGCACACGTCTACATCACCACGGGGGACACACGTCTACATCACCACCGGGGACACACGTCTACATAAACAAGGGGGACACACGTCTACATCACCACGGGGGACACACGTCTACATCACCACGGGGACACACGTCTACATCCCCACGGAGGCACACGTCTACATCACCACGGGGGACACACGTCTACATGACCACGGGGGACACACGTCTACATCACCACGGGGGACACACGTCTACATTACCATGGGGGACACACGTCTGCATCACCACGGGGGACACACGTCTACATAAACAAGGGGGACACACGTCTACATCCCCACGGGGGACACACGTCTACATCACCAAGGGTGACACACGTCCGCATCACCACGGGCGACACACGTCTACATCACCACGGGGGACACACGTCTACACGACCACGGGGGACACACGTCTACACGACCATGGGGGACACACGTCTACATCACCACGGGGGACACACGTCTGCATCACCACGTTTACAATACCACTGCGGACACATGTCTACATCAGCACGGGGGACACACGTCTATATCCCCACGGGGGACACACGTCTACATGAACACGGGGGACACACGTCCATATCACCACGGGGGACACACGTCTACATCACCACGGGGGACACACGTCTCTATCAGCATGGGGGACACACGTCTACATCACCACGGGGGACACACTCCTACATCAGCACGGGGGACACACGTCTACATCACCACTGGGGACCCACGTCTACATCACCACGGGGGGCACACGTCTACATCAGCAAGGGGGACACACGTCTACATCAGCACGGAGGACACACGTCTACATCAGCACGTCTACATCACCACGGGGGACACACGTCTACATCACCACGTCTACATCACCACGGGGGACACACATCTAGCTACATCAGCACTGGGAACACACGTCTACATCACCACGGGAGACACACGTCTATATCACCACGGGGGACACACATCTACATCAGCAGTGGGAACACACGTCTACATCACCACGGGGGACACACGTCTACAACACCACGGGGGACACACATCTCGCTATATCAGCACTGGGAACACACGTCTACATCACCACGGGGGCACACGTCTAAAAAAGCACGGCGGACACACGTCTACATCACCACGGGGGACACACATCTACATCAGCACTGGAAACACACGTCTACATGACCACGGGGGACACACGTCTACATCACCACGGGGGACACACGTCTACATCACCACGTCTACATCACCACGGGGGACACACATCTAGCTACATCAGCACTGGGAACACACGTCTACATCACCACGGGAGACACACGTCTATATCACCACGGGGGACACACATCTACATCAGCAGTGGGAACACACGTCTACATCACCACGGGGGACACACGTCTACAACACCACGGGGGACACACATCTCGCTATATCAGCACTGGGAACACACGTCTACATCACCACGGGGGCACACGTCTAAAAAAGCACGGCGGACACACGTCTACATCACCACGGGGGACACACATCTACATCAGCACGGGGGACACACGTCTACATCACCACGTCTACATCACCACGGGGGACACACATCTAAATCAGCACGGCGGACACACGTCTACATCACCACGGGGGGCACACGTCTACATCACCACGGGGGACACACATCTACATCAGCACTGGGAACACACGTCTACATCACCGCGGGGGATACACGTCTATATCATCACGGGGGACACACGTCTACACGACCACGGGGGACACACGTCTACATCACCACCGGGGACACACGTCTACATCACCACGTCTACAATACCACTGGGGACACACGTCTACATGACCACGGGGGACACACGTCTACATGACCACGGGGGACACACGTCCATATCACCACGGGGGACACACGTCTACATCACCACCGGGGACACACGTCTACATCACCACGTCTACAATACCACGGGAGACACACGTCTACATCACCACGGGGGACACACGTCTACATCACCACGGGAGACACACGTCCACATCACCACGGGGAACACACGTCTTCATCACCACGGTGGTCATACGTCTACATCACCACAAGGGACACACGTCTACATCACCACTCCTACATCACCACGTCTACATCACCACGGGGGACACACGTCTGCATCACCACGTCTACAATACCACTGGGGACACACGTCTACATGACCACGGGGGACACACGTCTACATGACCACGGGGGACACACGTCCATATCACCACGGGGGACACACGTCTACATCACCACCGGGGACACACGTCTACATCACCACGTCTACAATACCACGGGAGACACACGTCTACATCACCACGGGGGACACACGTCTACATCACCACGGGAGACACACGTCCACATCACCACGGGGAACACACGTCTTCATCACCACGGTGGTCATACGTCTACATCACCACAAGGGACACACGTCTACATCACCACTCCTACATCACCACGTCTACATCACCACGGAGGACACACGTCTACATCACCACGAGAGACACACGTCTACCTCACCACGGGGGACACACGTCTACACCCTCCCGGGGGACACACGTCTACATCACCACGGGGGACATACGTCTACATCACCACTGGGAACACACGTCTACATCTCCATGGGGGACACACGTTTACACCACCACGGAGGACACACGTCCACATTACCACTTGTGCACACGTCTACACCACAACGGGGGACATGTTTACATTACCACGGTGGACACACGTCTACATGACCACGGGGGACACACGTCTACATCACCACGGGGGACACACGTCTACATCAGCACGTGTGACGCACGTCTACATGACCACGGGGGACACACG
Source organism: Arenicola marina (assembly GCA_964019135.1). Taxonomy (NCBI): domain Eukaryota; kingdom Metazoa; phylum Annelida; class Polychaeta; family Arenicolidae; genus Arenicola; species Arenicola marina. The sequence continues at coordinate 27,483,462 of OZ025254.1, read as the reverse complement.
TCTACATGACCACGGGGGACACACGGCCATATCACCACGGGGGACACACGTCTACATCACCACGGGGGACACACGGCTACATCACCACGTCTACATCACCACGGGAGACACACGTCTATATCACCACGGGAGACACACGTCTACATCACCACAGGTGACACACGTCTACATTACCACTTGGGACACACGTCTACATCACCACGGTGGACACACGTCTACATAACCATGGAGGGCACACGTCTACATCACCACGGGGGACACACGTCTACATCACCATGGGGGACACACGTCTACATTACCACGGTGGACACACGTCTACATCACCATGTCTACACCACCACGGGGGAAACATGTCTACATTACCACGGGGGACACACGTCTACATCACCACGTCTACACCACCACAGAGGACGAACGTCTACATCACCACGGGAGACACACGTCCACATCACCACGGGGGACACACGTCCATATCACCACGGGGGACACACGTCTATATCACCACGGTGGACACACGTCTACATGACCACGGGGGACACACGTCTACATGACCACGGGGGACACACGGCCATATCACCACGGGGGACACACGTCTACATCACCACGGGGGACACACGGCTACATCACCACGTCTACATCACCACTGGCGACACACGTCTACATCACCGCGGGGGACACACGTCTACATCACCACGGGGGACACACGTCTACATCACCACGGGGGACACACGTCTACATCACCGCGGGGGACGCACATCTACATCACCACGGGGGACACACGTCTACATCACCACGGAAGACACACGTCTACATCACCACGGGGGACACACGTCTATATCACCAGGATGGACACACGTCTACATCACCACGGGGGACGCACGTCTATATCACCACGGGGGACACACGTGTACATCACCACGGGGGACACACGTCTACATCACCAAGGGGGACACTCGTCTATATCACCACGTGGGACACACGTGTACATCACCACGGGGGACACACGTCTACATCACCAAGGGGGACACTCGTCTATATCACCACGTGGGACACACGTCTACATCACCACGGGGGACACACGTCTACATCACCACGGGGGACACACGTCTACATCACCGCGGGGGACGCACATCTACATCACCACGGGGGACACACGTCTACATCATCACGGGAGACACACGTCTACATCACCACGGGGGACACACGTCTATATCACCAGGATGGAAACACGTCTACATCACCACGGGGGACGCACGTCTATATCACCACGGGGGACACACGTGTACATCACCACGGGGGACACACGTCTACATCACCAAGGGGGACACTCGTCTATATCACCACGTGGGACGCACGTGTACATCACCACGGGGGACACACGTCTACATCACCAAGGGGGACACTCTTCTATATCACCACGTGGGACACACGTCTACATCACCACGGGGGACACACGGCTACATCACCACGACTACATCACCACGGGAGACACACGTCTACATCACCACGGGAGACACACGTCTACATCACCACAGGGGACACACGTCTACATCACCACTTGGGACACACGTCTACATCACCACGGTGGACACACGTCTACATGACCACGGGGGACACACGTCTACATGACCACGGGGGACACACGGCCATATCACCACGGGGGACACACGTCAACATCACCACGGGGGACACACGGCTACATCACCACGTCTACATCACCACTGGCGACACACGTCTACATCACCGCGGGGGACACACGTCTACATCACCACGGGGGACACACGTCTACATCACCACGGGGGACACACGTCTACATCACCGCGGGGGACGCACATCTACATCACCACGGGGGACACACGTCTACATCACCACGGGAGACACACGTCTACATCACCACGGGGGACACACGTCTATATCACCAGGATGGACACACGTCTACATCACCACGGGGGACGCACGTCTATATCACCACGGGGGACACACGTGTACATCACCACGGGGGACACACGTCTACATCACCAAGGGGGACACTCGTCTATATCACCACGTGGGACACACGTGTACATCACCACGGGGGACACACGTCTACATCACCAAGGGGGACACTCGTCTATATCACCACGTGGGACACACGTCGACATCACCACGGGGGACACACGGCTACATCACCACGACTACATCACCACGGGAGACACACGTCTACATCACCACGGGAGACACACGTCTACATCACCACAGGGGACACACGTCTACATCACCACTTGGGACACACGTCTACATCACCACGGTGGACACACGTCTACATAACCATGGAGGGCACACGTCTACATCACCACGGGGGACACACGTCTACATCACCACGGGGGACCCACGTCTACATTACCACGGGGGACACACGTCTACATCACCACGTCTACACCACCACGGGGGAAACACGTCTACATTACCACGAGGGACACACGTCTACATCACCACGTCTACACCACCACAGAGGACGAACGTCTACATCACCACGGGAGACACACGTCTACATCACCACGGGGGACACACGTCTATATCACCACGGTGGACACACGTCTACATCACCACGGGGGACGTCTATATCACCACGGGGGACACACGTCTACATCACCACGGGGGACACACGTCTATATCACCACGGTGGACACACGTCTACATCACCACGGGGGACGCACGTCTATATCACCACGGGGGACACACGTCTACATCACCACGGGGGACACACGTCTACATCACCACGGGGGACACACGTCTATATCACCACGGTGGACACACGTCTGCATGACCATGGGGGACACACGTCTATATCACCACGTCTACACCACCACAGAGGACGAACGTCTACATCACCACGGGAGACACACGTCTACATCACCACGGGGGACACACGTATATATCACCACGGTGGACACACGTCTACATCACCACGGGGGACGCACGTCTATATCACCACGGGGGACACACGTCTACATCACCACGGTGGACACACGTCTACATCACCACGGGGGACGCACGTCTATATCACCACGGGGGACACACGTCTATATCACCACGGTGGACACACGTCTACATCACCACGGGGGACGCACGTCTATATCACCACGGAGGACACACGTCTACATCACCACGGGGGACACACGTCTACATCACCACGGGGGACACACGTCTATATCACCACGGTGGACACACGTCTGCATGACCATGGGGGACACACGTCTACATCACCACGTCTACACCACCACAGAGGACGAACGTCTACATCACCACGGGAGACACACGTCTACATCACCACGGGGGACACACGTCTATATCACCACGGGGGACACACGTTTACATCACCACGGGGGACACACGTCTATATCACCACGGGGGACACACGTCTGCATCACCACGTCTACACCACCACAGAGGACGAACGTCTACATCACCACGGGAGACACACGTCTACATCACCACGGGGGACACACGTCTATATCACCACGGTAGACACACCTCTACATCACCACGGGGGACACACGTCTATATCACCACGGGGGACACACGTCTATATCACCACGGGGGACACACGTCTACATCAGCACGGGCGACACACGTCTATATCACCACGGTGGACACACGTCTATATCACCACGGGGGACACACGTCTACATCACCACGGGGGACGCACGTCTATATCACCACGGGAGACACACGGCTACATCACCACGTCTACATCACCACGGGAGACACACGTCTACATCACCACGGGAGACACACCGCTACATCACCACGGGGAACACACGTCTACATCACCACAGGGGACACACGGCTACATCACCACGGGGGACACACGTCTACATCACCACGGGGGACACACGTCTACACCACCACGGGGGAAACCCGTCTACGTTACCACGGGGGACACACGTCAACATCACCACGTCTACATCACCACAGAGGACGAACGTCTACATCACCACGAGGGACACACGTCTACATCACCACGAGGGACACACGTCTACATCACCACGAGGGGCACACGTCTACATCACCACGGGGCACACACATCTACATCAGCACGTCTATATCACCACGGGGGACACACGTCTACATCTCCACAGGGGACACACGTTTACACCACCACGGAGGACACACGTCCGCATTACCACGGGTACACACGTCTACGTCACAACGGTGGACATGTTTACATTACCACGGTGGTCACACGTCTACATCACCACGTGAGACTGATGTCTACATCACCACGGGGGACACACGTCAACATGACTACGGGGGACACACGGCCATATCACCACGGGGGACACACGTCTACATCACCACGGGAGACACACGTCTACATCACCACGGGGAACACACGTCTACACCACCACGGGGGAAACACGTCTATATCACCACGGTGGACACACGTCTACATCACCACGGTGGACGCACGTCTATATCACCACGGGGGACACACGTCTACATCACCACGGGGGACACACGTCTACATCACCACGGAGGACACACGTCTATATCACCACGAGGGACACACGTCTACATCACCACAGGTGACACACGTCTACATTACCACTTGGGACACACGTCTACATCACCACGGTGGACACACGTCTACATAACCATGGAGGGCACACGTCTACATCACCACGGGGGACACACGTCTACATCACCATGGGGGACACACGTCTACATTACCACGGTGGACACACGTCTACATCACCATGTCTACACCACCACGGGGGAAACATGTCTACATTACCACGGGGGACACACGTCTACATCACCACGTCTACACCACCACAGAGGACGAACGTCTACATCACCACGGGAGACACACGTCCACATCACCACGGGGGACACACGTCCATATCACCACGGGGGACACACGTCTATATCACCACGGTGGACACACGTCTACATGACCACGGGGGACACACGTCTACATGACCACGGGGGACACACGGCCATATCACCACGGGGGACACACGTCTACATCACCACGGGGGACACACGGCTACATCACCACGTCTACATCACCACTGGCGACACACGTCTACATCACCACGTCTACACCAGCAAAGAGGACGAACGTCTACATCACCACGGGAGACACACGTCTGTATCACCACGGGGGACACACGTCTATATCACCACGGTGGACACACGTCTACATCACCACGGGAGACACACGTCTACATCACCACGGGTGACACACGTCTATATCACCACGGTGGACACACGTCTACATCACCACGGGGGACGTACGTCTACATGACCACGGGGGACACACGTCTACATCACCACGGGGGACACACGTCTACATCACCACGGGAGACACACGTCTACATCACCACGGGTGACACACGTCTATATCACCACGGTGGACACACGTCTACATCACCAAGGGGGACACACGTCTACATCACCACGTGAGACTGACGTCTACATCACCACGGGGGACGAACGTCTACATCACCACGGGAGACACACGTCTGTAACACCACGGGGGACACACGTCTATATCACCACGGTGGACACACGTCTACATCACCACGGGAGACACACGTCTACATCACCACGGGTGACACACGTCTATATCACCACGGTGGACACACGTCTACATCACCAAGGGGGACACACGTCTACATCACCACGGGGGACACACGTCTACATCACCACGGGGGACACACGTCTACATCACCACGGTGGACACACGTCCATATCACCACGGTGGACACACGTCTACATGACCACGGGGGACACACGGCCATTTCACCACGGGGGACACACGTCTACATCACCACGGGGGACACACGGCTACATCACCATGTCTACATCACAACCGGAGACACACGTCTACATCACCACGGGAGACACACGTCTACATCACCACGAGGAACACACTATTACATCACCACAGGGGACACACGTCTACATCACCACTTGGGACACACGTCTACATCACCACCGTGGACACACGTCTACATAACCAAGGGGGGCACACGTCTACATCGCCACGGGGAACACACGTCTACATCACCAGGGGGAACACACGTCTACATTACCACGGGGGACACACGTCTACATCAGCACGGGGGACGCACGTCTATATCACCACCGGGGACACACGTCTACATAAGCACGGGGGACACACGTCTACATCACCACGGGGGACACACATCTACATCAGCACTGGGAACACACGTATACATGACCACGGGGGACACACGTCTACATCACCACGGGGGACACACGTCTACATCACCACGGGGGACACACGTCCACATCACCATACTGGACACACGTCTACATCACCACGGGGACACACGTCTACATGACCACGGCGGACACACGTCTACATCACCACAGGGGACACACGCCTACATCACCACGGGGGACACACGTCTACATCACCACGCGGGACACACGTCTACATCACCACGGGGGACACACGTCTACATCACCACGGGGGACACACGTCTAAATCACCACGGGGGACACCCGTCTACATGACCACGGGGGACACACGTCTACAACACCACGGGGGACACACGTCTATATCACCACGGGGGACACACGTCTACATCACCACGGGGGACACACGGCTACATCACCACGTCTACATCACCACGGGAGACACACGTCTACATCACCACGGGAGACACACGTCTACATCACCACAGGGGACACACGTCTACATCCCCACGGAGGCACACGTCTACATCACCACGGGGGACACACGTCTACATCACCACCGGGGACACACGTCTACATAAACAAGGGGGACACACGTCTACATCACCACGGGGGACACACGTCTACATCACCACGGGGACACACGTCTACATCCCCACGGAGGCACACGTCTACATCACCACGGGGGACACACGTCTACATGACCACGGGGGACACACGTCTACATCACCACGGGGGACACACGTCTACATTACCATGGGGGACACACGTCTACATCACCACGGGGGACACACGTCTACATAAACAAGGGGGACACACGTCTACATCCCCACGGGGGACACACGTCTACATCACCAAGGGTGACACACGTCCGCATCACCACGGGCGACACACGTCTACATCACCACGGGGGACACACGTCTACACGACCACGGGGGACACACGTCTACACGACCATGGGGGACACACGTCTACATCACCACGTGAGACTGATGTCTACATCACCACGGGGGAAACATGTCTACATCACCACGGGGGACACACGTCTACATCACCACGGGGGACACACGTCCACATCACCACGGGAGACACACGTCTACATTACCACGGCGGACACACGTCTACATCACCACGTCTACACCACCACAGAGGACGAACGTCTACATCACCACGGGAGACACACGTCTACATCACCACGGGGGACACACGTCTACACCACCCCGGGTGACACACGTCTACATCACCACGGGGAAATGCGTCTACATCACCACGGGGGACACACGGCTACATCACAACGTCTACATCACCACGGGAGACACACGTCTATATCACCACGGGAGACACACGTCTACATCACCACGGGGAACACACGTCTACATCTCCACAGGGGACACACGTTTACACCACCACGGAGGACACACGTCCGCATTACCACGGGTACACACGTCTACACCACAACGGGGGACATGTTTACATTACCACGGTGGTCAAACGTCTACACCGCCCCGGAGGACACACGTCTACATCACCACTGGGGACACACGTCTACATCACCACGGTGGACACACGTCTACATCACCACGGTGGACACACGTCTACATCACCGCGGGGGACACACGTCTACATCACCACGGGGGACACACGTCTACATCACCACGGGGGACACACGTCTACATCACCACGTCTACACCACCACAGAGGACGAACGTCTACATCACCACGGGAGACACACGTCTATATCACCACGGGGGACACACGTCTATATCACCACGGTGGACATACATCTACATCACCTCGGGAGACACACGTCTACATCACCACGGGTGACACACGTCTATATCACCACGGTGGACACACGTCTACATCACCACGGGGGACGTACGTCTATATCACCACGGGGGACACACGTCTACATCACTACGGGGGACACACGTCTACATCACCACGGGGAACACACGTCTATATCACCACGGTGGACACACGTCTACATGCCCACGGGGGACACACGGCCATATCACCACGTGGGAAACACGTCTACATCACCACGGGGAACACACGTCTACATCTCCACAGGGGACACACGTTTACACCACCACGGAGGACACACGTCCGCATTACCACGGGTACACACGTCTACACCACAACGGGGGACATGTTTACATTACCACGGTGGTCACACGTCTACATCACCACGTGAGACTGATGTCTACATCACCACGGGGGACACACGTCTACATGACCACGGGGGACACACGGCCATATCACCACGGGGTACACACGTCTACATCACCACGGGGGACACACGGCTACATCACCACGTCTACATCACCACCGGAGACACACGTCTACATCGCCACGGGAGACACACGTCTACATCACCACGGGGAACACACGTCTACATCACCACGGGGCACACACGTCTACATTACCACGGGGGACACACGTCTACATCAGCACGTCTACACCACCACGGGGGAAACACGTCTATATCACCACGGTGGACACACGTCTACATCACCACGGTGGACGCACGTCTATATCACCACGGGGGGCACACGTCTACATCACCACGGGGGACACACGCCTACATCACCACGGAGGACACACGTCTATATCACCACGAGGGACACACGTCTACATCACCACGGGGGACACACGTCTACATCACCACGGGGGACACACGTCTACGTCACCACGGGGGACACACGTCTATATCACCACGGGGGACACCCGTCTACATGACCACGGGGGACACACGTCTACAACACCACGGGAGACACACGTCTACATCACCACGGGGGACACACGTCTACATCACCACGGGGGACACACTCCTACATCACTACGTCTACATCACCAGGGAGGACACACGTCTACATCACCACGAGGGACACACGTCTACATCACCACGGGGACACACGTCTACACCACCCCGGGGGACACACGTCTACATCACCACGGGGGACACACGTCTACATCACCACGGGGGACACACGTTTACACCACCACGGAGGACACACGTCTACATCACCACGGGGGGCACACGTCTACATCACCACTTGGGACACACGTCTACATCACCGCGGGGAACACACGTCTACATCTCCACGGGGGACACACGTTTACACCACCACGGAGGACACACGTCTACATCACCACTTGGGACACACGTCTACATCACCACGGGGAACACACGTCTACATCTCCACGGGGGACACACGTCTACATCACCACGGGGAACACACGTCTACATCTCCACGGGGGACACACGTTTACACCACCACGGAGGACACACGTCCGCATTAAAACGGGTACACACGTCTACACCACAACGGGGGACGTACGTCTATATCACCACGGGGGACACACGTCTACATCACCACGGGGGACGTACGTCTATATCACCACGGGGGACACACGTCTACATCACCACGGGGGACGTACGTCTATATCACCACGGGGGACACACGTCTACATCACCACGGGGGACGTACGTCTATATCACCACGGGGGACACACGTCTACATCACCACGGGGGACACACGTCTACATCACCACGGTGGACACACGTCTGCATCACCGCGGGGGACACACGTCTACATCACCACTTGGGACACACGTCTACATCACCACGGGGAACACACGCTACATCTCCACGGGGGACACACGTTTACACCACCACGGAGGACACACGTCTACATCACCACTTGGGACACACGTATACATCACCACGGGGAACACACGTCTACATCTCCACGGGGGACACACGTTTACACCACCACGGAGGACACACGTCCGCATTACCACGGTTACACACGTCTACACCACAACGGGGGACATGTTTACATTACCACGGTGGTCACACGTCTACACCGCCCCGGGGGACACACGTCTACATCACCATGGGGGACACACGTCTACATCACCACGGGGGACACACGGCTACATCACAACGTCTACATCACCACGGGAGACACACGTCTACATCACCACGGGAGACACACGTCTACATCACCACGGGGAACACACGTCTCCATCACCAGAGGGGACACACGTCTACATCACCACTTGGGACACACGTCTACATCACCACGGGGAACACACGTCTACATCTCTACGGGGGACACACGTTTACACCACCACGGAGGACACACGTCCGCATTACCACGGGTACACACGTCTACACCACAACGGGGGATATGTTTACATTACCACGGTGGTCACACGTCTACATCACCACGTGAGACTGACGTCTACATCACCACGGGGGACACACGTCTACATCACCACGGTGGACACACGTCTACATCACCACGGTGGACACACGTCTACATCACCGCGGGGGACACACGTCTACATCACCACGGTGGACACACGTCTACATCACCACGGTGGACACACGTCTACATCACCGCGGGGGACACACGTCTACATCACCACGGGGGACACACGTCCACATCACCACGGGAGACACACGTCTACATTACCACGGGGGACACACGTCTACATCACCAGGGTGGACACACGTCTACATCACCGCGGGGGACACACGTCTACATCACCACGGGGGACACACGTCCACATCACCACGGGAGACACACGTCTACATCACCACGTCTACACCACCACAGAGGACGAATGTCTAAATCACCACGGGGGACACACGTCTACATCACCACGTTGGACACACGTCTACATCACCACGGTGGACACACGTCTACATCACCGCGGGGGACACACGTCTACATCACCACGGTGGTCACACGTCTACATCACCACGTGAGACTGATGTCTACATCACCACGGGGGACACACGTCTACATGACCACGGGGGACACACGGCCATATCACCACGGGGGACACACGTCTACATCAGCACGGGGGACACACGGCTACATCACCACGTCTACATCACCACCGGAGACACACGTCTACATCACCACGGGAGACACACGTCTACATCACCACGGGGAACACACGTCTACATCACCACGGGGAACACACGTCTACATTACCACGGGGGACACACGTCTACATCAGCACGTCTATATCACCACGGGGGACACACGTCTACATCACCACGGGGGACACACGTCTACATCACCACGGAGGACACACGTCTATATCACCACGAGGGACACACGTCTACATCACCACGGGGGACACACGTCTATATCACCACGGGGGACACACGTCTACATCACCACGGGGGACACCCGTCTACATGACCACGGGGGACACACGTCTACAACGCCACGGGAGACACACGTCTACATCACCACAGGAGACACACGTCTACATCACCACTCGGGACACACGTCTACATCACCACGGTGGACACACGTCTACATAACCATGGGGGGCACACGTCTACATCACCACGGGGGACACACGTCTACATCACCACGTCTACACCACCACGGGGGAAACACGTCTACATTACCACGGGGGACACACGTCTACATCACCACGTCGACACCACCACAGAGGACGAACGTCTACACCACCACAGGAGACACACGTCTACATCACCACTCAGGACACAAGTCTACATCACCACGGTGGACACACGTCTACATAACCATGGGGGGCACACGTCTACATCACCACGGGGGACACACGTCTACATCACCACGTCTACACCACCACGGGGGAAACACGTCTACATCACCACGGGGGACACACGGCTACATCACCACGTCTACATTACCACGGGGGCATACGTCTACATCAGCACGGGGGACACACGTCTACATCAGCACGAGGGACACACGTCTACATCAGCACGGGGGACACACGTCTACATCAGCACGGGGGACACACGTCTACAACACCACGAGGGACACACATCTAGCTACATCAGCACTGGGAACACACGTCTACATCACCACGGGAGACACACGTCTACATTACCACGGGGGACACACGTCTACATCACCACGTCTACACCACCAAAGAGGACGAACGTCTACATCACCACGGGAGACACACGTCTGTATCACCACGGGGGACACACGTCTATATCACCACGGTGGACACACGTCTACATGACCACGGGAGACACACGTCTACATCACCACGGGTGACACACGTCTATATCACCACGGTGGACACACGTCTACATCACCACGGGGGACGTACGTCTACATGACCACGGGGGACACACGTCCATATCACCACGGTGGACACACGTCTACATCACCACGGTGGACACACGTCCATATCACCACGGTGGACACACGTCTACATGACCACGGGGGACACACGTCTACATCACCACGGGGGACACGCGTCTACATCACCACGGTGGACACACGTCCATATCACCACGGTGGACACACGTCTACATGACCACGGGGGACACACGGCCATTTCACCACGGGGGACACACGTCTACATCACCACGGGGGACACACGGTTACATCACCATGTCTACATCACCACCGGAGACACACGCCTACATCACCACGGGAGACACACGTCTACATCACCACGGGGAAAACACTATTACATCACCACAGGGGACACACGTCTACATCACCACTTGGGACACACGTCTACATCACCACGGTGGACACACGTCTACATAACCATGGGGGGCACACGTCTACATCGCCACGGGGAACACACGTCTACATCACCACGGGGGACACACGTCTACATTACCGCGGGGGACACACGTCTACATCAGCACGGGGGACGCACGTCTATATCACCACGGGGGACACACGTCTACATCACCACGGGGGACACACGTCTACATCACAACGGAGGACACACGTCTATATCACCACGGAGGACACACGTCTACATCACCACGGGGGACACACGTCTACATCACCACGGGGGACACACGTCTACATCACCACGGGGGACACACGTCTATATCACCACGGGGGACACACGTCTACATCACCACGGGGGACACCCGTCTACATGACCACGGGAGACACACGTCTACAACACCACGGGGGACACACGTCTATATCACCACGGGGGACACACGTCTACATCAGCACGGGGGACACACGTCTACATCAGCACGAGGGACACACGTCTACATCAGCACGGGGGACACACGTCTACATCAGCACGGGGGACACACGGCTACATCACCACGTGTACATCACCACGGGAGACACACGTCTACATCACCACGGGAGACACACGTCTACATCACCACAGGGGACACACGTCTACATCCCCACGGAGGCACACGTCTACATCACCACGGGGGACACACGTCTACATCACCACCGGGGACACACGTCTACATAAACAAGGGGGACACACGTCTACATCACCACGGGGGACACACGTCTACATCACCACGGGGACACACGTCTACATCCCCACGGAGGCACACGTCTACATCACCACGGGGGACACACGTCTACATGACCACGGGGGACACACGTCTACATCACCACGGGGGACACACGTCTACATTACCATGGGGGACACACGTCTGCATCACCACGGGGGACACACGTCTACATAAACAAGGGGGACACACGTCTACATCCCCACGGGGGACACACGTCTACATCACCAAGGGTGACACACGTCCGCATCACCACGGGCGACACACGTCTACATCACCACGGGGGACACACGTCTACACGACCACGGGGGACACACGTCTACACGACCATGGGGGACACACGTCTACATCACCACGGGGGACACACGTCTGCATCACCACGTTTACAATACCACTGCGGACACATGTCTACATCAGCACGGGGGACACACGTCTACATGAACACGGGGGACACACGTCCATATCACCACGGGGGACACACGTCTACATCACCACGGGGGACACACGTCTCTATCAGCATGGGGGACACACGTCTACATCACCACGGGGGACACACTCCTACATCAGCACGGGGGACACACGTCTACATCACCACTGGGGACCCACGTCTACATCACCACGGGGGGCACACGTCTACATCAGCAAGGGGGACACACGTCTACATCAGCACGGAGGACACACGTCTACATCAGCACGTCTACATCACCACGGGGGACACACGTCTACATCACCACGTCTACATCACCACGGGGGACACACATCTAGCTACATCAGCACTGGGAACACACGTCTACATCACCACGGGAGACACACGTCTATATCACCACGGGGGACACACATCTACATCAGCAGTGGGAACACACGTCTACATCACCACGGGGGACACACGTCTACAACACCACGGGGGACACACATCTCGCTATATCAGCACTGGGAACACACGTCTACATCACCACGGGGGCACACGTCTAAAAAAGCACGGCGGACACACGTCTACATCACCACGGGGGACACACATCTACATCAGCACTGGGAACACACGTCTACATGACCACGGGGGACACACGTCTACATCACCACGGGGGACACACGTCTACATCACCACGTCTACATCACCACGGGGGACACACATCTAGCTACATCAGCACTGGGAACACACGTCTACATCACCACGGGAGACACACGTCTATATCACCACGGGGGACACACATCTACATCAGCAGTGGGAACACACGTCTACATCACCACGAGGGACACACGTCTACAACACCACGGGGGACACACATCTCGCTATATCAGCACTGGGAACACACGTCTACATCACCACGGGGGCACACGTCTAAAAAAGCACGGCGGACACACGTCTACATCACCACGGGGGACACACATCTACATCAGCACGGGGGACACACGTCTACATCACCACGTCTACATCACCACGGGGGACACACATCTAAATCAGCACGGCGGACACACGTCTACATCACCACGGGGGGCACACGTCTACATCACCACGGGGGACACACATCTACATCAGCACTGGGAACACACGTCTACATCACCGCGGGGGATACACGTCTATATCATCACGGGGGACACACGTCTACACGACCACGGGGGACACACGTCTACATCACCACCGGGGACACACGTCTACATCACCACGTCTACAATACCACTGGGGACACACGTCTACATGACCACGGGGGACACACGTCTACATGACCACGGGGGACACACGTCCATATCACCACGGGGGACACACGTCTACATCACCACCGGGGACACACGTCTACATCACCACGTCTACAATACCACGGGAGACACACGTCTACATCACCACGGGGGACACACGTCTACATCACCACGGGAGACACACGTCCACATCACCACGGGGAACACACGTCTTCATCACCACGGTGGTCATACGTCTACATCACCACAAGGGACACACGTCTACATCACCACTCCTACATCACCACGTCTACATCACCACGGGGGACACACGTCTGCATCACCACGTCTACAATACCACTGGGGACACACGTCTACATGACCACGGGGGACACACGTCTACATGACCACGGGGGACACACGTCCATATCACCACGGGGGACACACGTCTACATCACCACCGGGGACACACGTCTACATCACCACGTCTACAATACCACGGGAGACACACGTCTACATCACCACGGGGGACACACGTCTACATCACCACGGGAGACACACGTCCACATCACCACGGGGAACACACGTCTTCATCACCACGGTGGTCATACGTCTACATCACCACAAGGGACACACGTCTACATCACCACTCCTACATCACCACGTCTACATCACCACGGAGGACACACGTCTACATCACCACGAGAGACACACGTCTACCTCACCACGGGGGACACACGTCTACACCCTCCCGGGGGACACACGTCTACATCACCACGGGGGACATACGTCTACATCACCACTGGGAACACACGTCTACATCTCCATGGGGGACACACGTTTACACCACCACGGAGGACACACGTCCACATTACCACTTGTGCACACGTCTACACCACAACGGGGGACATGTTTACATTACCACGGTGGACACACGTCTACATGACCACGGGGGACACACGTCTACATCACCACGGGGGACACACGTCTACATCAGCACGTGTGACGCACGTCTACATGACCACGGGGGACACACGTCTACATGACCACGGGGGACACACGGCCATATCACCACGGGGGACACACGTCTACATCACCACGGGGGACACACGGCTACATCACCACGTCTACATCACCACGGGAGACACACGTCTATATCACCACGGGAGACACACGTCTACATCACCACAGGTGACACACGTCTACATTACCACTTGGGACACACGTCTACATCACCACGGTGGACACACGTCTACATAACCATGGAGGGCACACGTCTACATCACCACGGGGGACACACGTCTACATCACCATGGGGGACACACGTCTACATTACCACGGTGGACACACGTCTACATCACCATGTCTACACCACCACGGGGGAAACATGTCTACATTACCACGGGGGACACACGTCTACATCACCACGTCTACACCACCACAGAGGACGAACGTCTACATCACCACGGGAGACACACGTCCACATCACCACGGGGGACACACGTCCATATCACCACGGGGGACACACGTCTATATCACCACGGTGGACACACGTCTACATGACCACGGGGGACACACGTCTACATGACCACGGGGGACACACGGCCATATCACCACGGGGGACACACGTCTACATCACCACGGGGGACACACGGCTACATCACCACGTCTACATCACCACTGGCGACACACGTCTACATCACCGCGGGGGACACACGTCTACATCACCACGGGGGACACACGTCTACATCACCACGGGGGACACACGTCTACATCACCGCGGGGGACGCACATCTACATCACCACGGGGGACACACGTCTACATCACCACGGGAGACACACGTCTACATCACCACGGGGGACACACGTCTATATCACCAGGATGGACACACGTCTACATCACCACGGGGGACGCACGTCTATATCACCACGGGGGACACACGTGTACATCACCACGGGGGACACACGTCTACATCACCAAGGGGGACACTCGTCTATATCACCACGTGGGACACACGTGTACATCACCACGGGGGACACACGTCTACATCACCAAGGGGGACACTCGTCTATATCACCACGTGGGACACACGTCTACATCACCACGGGGGACCCACGTCTACATCACCACGGGGGACACACGTCTACATCACCGCGGGGGACGCACATCTACATCACCACGGGGGACACACGTCTACATCATCACGGGAGACACACGTCTACATCACCACGGGGGACACACGTCTATATCACCAGGATGGAAACACGTCTACATCACCACGGGGGACGCACGTCTATATCACCACGGGGGACACACGTGTACATCACCACGGGGGACACACGTCTACATCACCAAGGGGGACACTCGTCTATATCACCACGTGGGACGCACGTGTACATCACCACGGGGGACACACGTCTACATCACCAAGGGGGACACTCTTCTATATCACCACGTGGGACACACGTCTACATCACCACGGGGGACACACGGCTACATCACCACGACTACATCACCACGGGAGACACACGTCTACATCACCACGGGAGACACACGTCTACATCACCACAGGGGACACACGTCTACATCACCACTTGGGACACACGTCTACATCACCACGGTGGACACACGTCTACATGACCACGGGGGACACACGTCTACATGACCACGGGGGACACACGGCCATATCACCACGGGGGACACACGTCAACATCACCACGGGGGACACACGGCTACATCACCACGTCTACATCACCACTGGCGACACACGTCTACATCACCGCGGGGGACACACGTCTACATCACCACGGGGGACACACGTCTACATCACCACGGGGGACACACGTCTACATCACCGCGGGGGACGCACATCTACATCACCACGGGGGACACACGTCTACATCACCACGGGAGACACACGTCTACATCACCACGGGGGACACACGTCTATATCACCAGGATGGACACACGTCTACATCACCACGGGGGACGCACGTCTATATCACCACGGGGGACACACGTGTACATCACCACGGGGGACACACGTCTACATCACCAAGGGGGACACTCGTCTATATCACCACGTGGGACACACGTGTACATCACCACGGGGGACACACGTCTACATCACCAAGGGGGACACTCGTCTATATCACCACGTGGGACACACGTCTACATCACCACGGGGGACACACGGCTACATCACCACGACTACATCACCACGGGAGACACACGTCTACATCACCACGGGAGACACACGTCTACATCACCACAGGGGACACACGTCTACATCACCACTTGGGACACACGTCTACATCACCACGGTGGACACACGTCTACATAACCATGGAGGGCACACGTCTACATCACCACGGGGGACACACGTCTACATCACCACGGGGGACCCACGTCTACATTACCACGGGGGACACACGTCTACATCACCACGTCTACACCACCACGGGGGAAACACGTCTACATTACCACGGGGGACACACGTCTACATCACCACGTCTACACCACCACAGAGGACGAACGTCTACATCACCACGGGAGACACACGTCTACATCACCACGGGGGACACACGTCTATATCACCACGGTGGACACACGTCTACATCACCACGGGGGACGTCTATATCACCACGGGGGACACACGTCTACATCACCACGGGGGACACACGTCTATATCACCACGGTGGACACACGTCTACATCACCACGGGGGACGCACGTCTATATCACCACGGGGGACACACGTCTACATCACCACGGGGGACACACGTCTACATCACCACGGGGGACACACGTCTATATCACCACGGTGGACACACGTCTGCATGACCATGGGGGACACACGTCTATATCACCACGTCTACACCACCACAGAGGACGAACGTCTACATCACCACGGGAGACACACGTCTACATCACCACGGGGGACACACGTATATATCACCACGGTGGACACACGTCTACATCACCACGGGGGACGCACGTCTATATCACCACGGGGGACACACGTCTACATCACCACGGTGGACACACGTCTACATCACCACGGGGGACGCACGTCTATATCACCACGGGGGACACACGTCTATATCACCACGGTGGACACACGTCTACATCACCACGGGGGACGCACGTCTATATCACCACGGAGGACACACGTCTACATCACCACGGGGGACACACGTCTACATCACCACGGGGGACACACGTCTATATCACCACGGTGGACACACGTCTGCATGACCATGGGGGACACACGTCTACATCACCACGTCTACACCACCACAGAGGACGAACGTCTACATCACCACGGGAGACACACGTCTACATCACCACGGGGGACACACGTCTATATCACCACGGGGGACACACGTTTACATCACCACGGGGGACACACGTCTATATCACCACGGGGGACACACGTCTGCATCACCACGTCTACACCACCACAGAGAACGAACGTCTACATCACCACGGGAGACACACGTCTACATCACCACGGGGGACACACGTCTATATCACCACGGTAGACACACCTCTACATCACCACGGGGGACACACGTCTATATCACCACGGGGGACACACGTCTATATCACCACGGGGGACACACGTCTACATCAGCACGGGCGACACACGTCTATATCACCACGGTGGACACACGTCTATATCACCACGGGGGACACACGTCTACATCACCACGGGGGACGCACGTCTATATCACCACGGGAGACACACGGCTACATCACCACGTCTACATCACCACGGGAGACACACGTCTACATCACCACGGGAGACACACCGCTACATCACCACGGGGAACACACGTCTACATCACCACAGGGGACACACGGCTACATCACCACGGGGGACACACGTCTACATCACCACGGGGGACACACGTCTACACCACCACGGGGGAAACCCGTCTACGTTACCACGGGGGACACACGTCAACATCACCACGTCTACATCACCACAGAGGACGAACGTCTACATCACCACGAGGGACACACGTCTACATCACCACGAGGGACACACGTCTACATCACCACGAGGGGCACACGTCTACATCACCACGGGGCACACACATCTACATCAGCACGTCTATATCACCACGGGGGACACACGTCTACATCTCCACAGGGGACACACGTTTACACCACCACGGAGGACACACGTCCGCATTACCACGGGTACACACGTCTACGTCACAACGGTGGACATGTTTACATTACCACGGTGGTCACACGTCTACATCACCACGTGAGACTGATGTCTACATCACCACGGGGGACACACGTCAACATGACTACGGGGGACACACGGCCATATCACCACGGGGGACACACGTCTACATCACCACGGGAGACACACGTCTACATCACCACGGGGAACACACGTCTACACCACCACGGGGGAAACACGTCTATATCACCACGGTGGACACACGTCTACATCACCACGGTGGACGCACGTCTATATCACCACGGGGGACACACGTCTACATCACCACGGGGGACACACGTCTACATCACCACGGAGGACACACGTCTATATCACCACGAGGGACACACGTCTACATCACCACAGGTGACACACGTCTACATTACCACTTGGGACACACGTCTACATCACCACGGTGGACACACGTCTACATAACCATGGAGGGCACACGTCTACATCACCACGGGGGACACACGTCTACATCACCATGGGGGACACACGTCTACATTACCACGGTGGACACACGTCTACATCACCATGTCTACACCACCACGGGGGAAACATGTCTACATTACCACGGGGGACACACGTCTACATCACCACGTCTACACCACCACAGAGGACGAACGTCTACATCACCACGGGAGACACACGTCCACATCACCACGGGGGACACACGTCCATATCACCACGGGGGACACACGTCTATATCACCACGGTGGACACACGTCTACATGACCACGGGGGACACACGTCTACATGACCACGGGGGACACACGGCCATATCACCACGGGGGACACACGTCTACATCACCACGGGGGACACACGGCTACATCACCACGTCTACATCACCACTGGCGACACACGTCTACATCACCGCGGGGGACACACGTCTACATCACCACGGGGGACACACGTCTACATCACCACGGGGGACACACGTCTACATCACCGCGGGGGACGCACATCTACATCACCACGGGGGACACACGTCTACATCACCACGGGAGACACACGTCTACATCACCACGGGGGACACACGTCTATATCACCAGGATGGACACACGTCTACATCACCACGGGGGACGCACGTCTATATCACCACGGGGGACACACGTGTACATCACCACGGGGGACACACGTCTACATCACCAAGGGGGACACTCGTCTATATCACCACGTGGGACACACGTGTACATCACCACGGGGGACACACGTCTACATCACCAAGGGGGACACTCGTCTATATCACCACGTGGGACACACGTCTACATCACCACGGGGGACACACGTCTACATCACCACGGGGGACACACGTCTACATCACCGCGGGGGACGCACATCTACATCACCACGGGGGACACACGTCTACATCATCACGGGAGACACACGTCTACATCACCACGGGGGACACACGTCTATATCACCAGGATGGAAACACGTCTACATCACCACGGGGGACGCACGTCTATATCACCACGGGGGACACACGTGTACATCACCACGGGGGACACACGTCTACATCACCAAGGGGGACACTCGTCTATATCACCACGTGGGACGCACGTGCACATCACCACGGGGGACACACGTCTACATCACCAAGGGGGACACTCTTCTATATCACCACGTGGGACACACGTCTACATCACCACGGGGGACACACGGCTACATCACCACGACTACATCACCACGGGAGACACACGTCTACATCACCACGGGAGACACACGTCTACATCACCACAGGGGACACACGTCTACATCACCACTTGGGACACACGTCTACATCACCACGGTGGACACACGTCTACATGACCACGGGGGACACACGTCTACATGACCACGGGGGACACACGGCCATATCACCACGGGGGACACACGTCAACATCACCACGGGGGACACACGGCTACATCACCACGTCTACATCACCACTGGCGACACACGTCTACATCACCGCGGGGGACGCACATCTACATCACCACGGGGGACACACGTCTACATCACCACGGGAGACACACGTCTACATCACCACGGGGGACACACGTCTATATCACCAGGATGGACACACGTCTACATCACCACGGGGGACGCACGTCTATATCACCACGGGGGACACACGTGTACATCACCACGGGGGACACACGTCTACATCACCAAGGGGGACACTCGTCTATATCACCACGTGGGACACACGTGTACATCACCACGGGGGACACACGTCTACATCACCAAGGGGGACACTCGTCTATATCACCACGTGGGACACACGTCTACATCACCACCGGGGACACACGTCTACATCACCACGTCTACAATACCACTGGGGACACACGTCTACATGACCACGGGGGACACACGTCTACATGACCACGGGGGACACACGTCCATATCACCACGGGGGACACACGTCTACATCACCACCGGGGACACACGTCTACATCACCACGTCTACAATACCACGGGAGACACACGTCTACATCACCACGGGGGACACACGTCTACATCACCACGGGAGACACACGTCCACATCACCACGGGGAACACACGTCTTCATCACCACGGTGGTCATACGTCTACATCACCACAAGGGACACACGTCTACATCACCACTCCTACATCACCACGTCTACATCACCACGGGGGACACACGTCTGCATCACCACGTCTACAATACCACTGGGGACACACGTCTACATGACCACGGGGGACACACGTCTACATGACCACGGGGGACACACGTCCATATCACCACGGGGGACACACGTCTACATCACCACCGGGGACACACGTCTACATCACCACGTCTACAATACCACGGGAGACACACGTCTACATCACCACGGGGGACACACGTCTACATCACCACGGGAGACACACGTCCACATCACCACGGGGAACACACGTCTTCATCACCACGGTGGTCATACGTCTACATCACCACAAGGGACACACGTCTACATCACCACTCCTACATCACCACGTCTACATCACCACGGAGGACACACGTCTACATCACCACGAGAGACACACGTCTACCTCACCACGGGGGACACACGTCTACACCCTCCCGGGGGACACACGTCTACATCACCACGGGGGACATACGTCTACATCACCACTGGGAACACACGTCTACATCTCCATGGGGGACACACGTTTACACCACCACGGAGGACACACGTCCACATTACCACTTGTGCACACGTCTACACCACAACGGGGGACATGTTTACATTACCACGGTGGACACACGTCTACATGACCACGGGGGACACACGTCTACATCACCACGGGGGACACACGTCTACATCAGCACGTGTGACGCACGTCTACATGACCACGGGGGACACACGTCTACATGACCACGGGGGACACACGGCCATATCACCACGGGGGACACACGTCTACATCACCACGGGGGACACACGGCTACATCACCACGTCTACATCACCACGGGAGACACACGTCTATATCACCACGGGAGACACACGTCTACATCACCACAGGTGACACACGTCTACATTACCACTTGGGACACACGTCTACATCACCACGGTGGACACACGTCTACATAACCATGGAGGGCACACGTCTACATCACCACGGGGGACACACGTCTACATCACCATGGGGGACACACGTCTACATTACCACGGTGGACACACGTCTACATCACCATGTCTACACCACCACGGGGGAAACATGTCTACATTACCACGGGGGACACACGTCTACATCACCACGTCTACACCACCACAGAGGACGAACGTCTACATCACCACGGGAGACACACGTCCACATCACCACGGGGGACACACGTCCATATCACCACGGGGGACACACGTCTATATCACCACGGTGGACACACGTCTAGATGACCACGGGGGACACACGTCTACATGACCACGGGGGACACACGGCCATATCACCACGGGGGACACACGTCTACATCACCACGGGGGACACACGGCTACATCACCACGTCTACATCACCACTGGCGACACACGTCTACATCACCGCGGGGGACACACGTCTACATCACCACGGGGGACACACGTCTACATCACCACGGGGGACACACGTCTACATCACCGCGGGGGACGCACATCTACATCACCACGGGGGACACACGTCTACATCACCACGGGAGACACACGTCTACATCACCACGGGGGACACACGTCTATATCACCAGGATGGACACACGTCTACATCATCACGGGGGACGCACGTCTATATCACCACGGGGGACACACGTGTACATCACCACGGGGGACACACGTCTACATCACCAAGGGGGACACTCGTCTATATCACCACGTGGGACACACGTGTACATCACCACGGGGGACACACGTCTACATCACCAAGGGGGACACTCGTCTATATCACCACGTGGGACACACGTCTACATCACCACGGGGGACACACGTCTACATCACCACGGGGGACACACGTCTACATCACCGCGGGGGACGCACATCTACATCACCACGGGGGACACACGTCTACATCATCACGGGAGACACACGTCTACATCACCACGGGGGACACACGTCTATATCACCAGGATGGAAACACGTCTACATCACCACGGGGGACGCACGTCTATATCACCACGGGGGACACACGTGTACATCACCACGGGGGACACACGTCTACATCACCAAGGGGGACACTCGTCTATATCACCACGTGGGACGCACGTGTACATCACCACGGGGGACACACGTCTACATCACCAAGGGGGACACTCTTCTATATCACCACGTGGGACACACGTCTACATCACCACGGGGGACACACGGCTACATCACCACGACTACATCACCACGGGAGACACACGTCTACATCACCACGGGAGACACACGTCTACATCACCACAGGGGACACACGTCTACATCACCACTTGGGACACACGTCTACATCACCACGGTGGACACACGTCTACATGACCACGGGGGACACACGTCTACATGACCACGGGGGACACACGGCCATATCACCACGGGGGACACACGTCAACATCACCACGGGGGACACACGGCTACATCACCACGTCTACATCACCACTGGCGACACACGTCTACATCACCGCGGGGGACACACGTCTACATCACCACGGGGGACACACGTCTACATCACCACGGGGGACACACGTCTACATCACCGCGGGGGACGCACATCTACATCACCACGGGGGACACACGTCTACATCACCACGGGAGACACACGTCTACATCACCACGGGGGACACACGTCTATATCACCAGGATGGACACACGTCTACATCACCACGGGGGACGCACGTCTATATCACCACGGGGGACACACGTGTACATCACCACGGGGGACACACGTCTACATCACCAAGGGGGACACTCGTCTATATCACCACGTGGGACACACGTGTACATCACCACGGGGGACACACGTCTACATCACCAAGGGGGACACTCGTCTATATCACCACGTGGGACACACGTCTACATCACCACGGGGGACACACGGCTACATCACCACGACTACATCACCACGGGAGACACACGTCTACATCACCACGGGAGACACACGTCTACATCACCACAGGGGACACACGTCTACATCACCACTTGGGACACACGTCTACATCACCACGGTGGACACACGTCTACATAACCATGGAGGGCACACGTCTACATCACCACGGGGGACACACGTCTACATCACCACGGGGGACCCACGTCTACATTACCACGGGGGACACACGTCTACATCACCACGTCTACACCACCACGGGGGAAACACGTCTACATTACCACGGGGGACACACGTCTACATCACCACGTCTACACCACCACAGAGGACGAACGTCTACATCACCACGGGAGACACACGTCTACATCACCACGGGGGACACACGTCTATATCACCACGGTGGACACACGTCTACATCACCACGGGGGACGTCTATATCACCACGGGGGACACACGTCTACATCACCACGGGGGACACACGTCTATATCACCACGGTGGACACACGTCTACATCACCACGGGGGACGCACGTCTATATCACCACGGGGGACACACGTCTACATCACCACGGGGGACACACGTCTACATCACCACGGGGGACACACGTCTATATCACCACGGTGGACACACGTCTGCATGACCATGGGGGACACACGTCTATATCACCACGTCTACACCACCACAGAGGACGAACGTCTACATCACCACGGGAGACACACGTCTACATCACCACGGGGGACACACGTATATATCACCACGGTGGACACACGTCTACATCACCACGGGGGACGCACGTCTATATCACCACGGGGGACACACGTCTACATCACCACGGTGGACACACGTCTACATCACCACGGGGGACGCACGTCTATATCACCACGGGGGACACACGTCTATATCACCACGGTGGACACACGTCTACATCACCACGGGGGACGCACGTCTATATCACCACGGAGGACACACGTCTACATCACCACGGGGGACACACGTCTACATCACCACGGGGGACACACGTCTATATCACCACGGTGGACACACGTCTGCATGACCATGGGGGACACACGTCTACATCACCACGTCTACACCACCACAGAGGACGAACGTCTACATCACCACGGGAGACACACGTCTACATCACCACGGGGGACACACGTCTATATCACCACGGGGGACACACGTTTACATCACCACGGGGGACACACGTCTATATCACCACGGGGGACACACGTCTGCATCACCACGTCTACACCACCACAGAGGACGAACGTCTACATCACCACGGGAGACACACGTCTACATCACCACGGGGGACACACGTCTATATCACCACGGTAGACACACCTCTACATCACCACGGGGGACACACGTCTATATCACCACGGGGGACACACGTCTATATCACCACGGGGGACACACGTCTACATCAGCACGGGCGACACACGTCTATATCACCACGGTGGACACACGTCTATATCACCACGGGGGACACACGTCTACATCACCACGGGGGACGCACGTCTATATCACCACGGGAGACACACGGCTACATCACCACGTCTACATCACCACGGGAGACACACGTCTACATCACCACGGGAGACACACCGCTACATCACCACGGGGAACACACGTCTACATCACCACAGGGGACACACGGCTACATCACCACGGGGGACACACGTCTACATCACCACGGGGGACACACGTCTACACCACCACGGGGGAAACCCGTCTACGTTACCACGGGGGACACACGTCAACATCACCACGTCTACATCACCACAGAGGACGAACGTCTACATCACCACGAGGGACACACGTCTACATCACCACGAGGGACACACGTCTACATCACCACGAGGGGCACACGTCTACATCACCACGGGGCACACACATCTACATCAGCACGTCTATATCACCACGGGGGACACACGTCTACATCTCCACAGGGGACACACGTTTACACCACCACGGAGGACACACGTCCGCATTACCACGGGTACACACGTCTACATCACAACGGTGGACATGTTTACATTACCACGGTGGTCACACGTCTACATCACCACGTGAGACTGATGTCTACATCACCACGGGGGACACACGTCAACATGACTACGGGGGACACACGGCCATATCACCACGGGGGACACACGTCTACATCACCACGGGAGACACACGTCTACATCACCACGGGGAACACACGTCTACACCACCACGGGGGAAACACGTCTATATCACCACGGTGGACACACGTCTACATCACCACGGTGGACGCACGTCTATATCACCACGGGGGACACACGTCTACATCACCACGGGGGACACACGTCTACATCACCACGGAGGACACACGTCTATATCACCACGAGGGACACACGTCTACATCACCACAGGTGACACACGTCTACATTACCACTTGGGACACACGTCTACATCACCACGGTGGACACACGTCTACATAACCATGGAGGGCACACGTCTACATCACCACGGGGGACACACGTCTACATCACCATGGGGGACACACGTCTACATTACCACGGTGGACACACGTCTACATCACCATGTCTACACCACCACGGGGGAAACATGTCTACATTACCACGGGGGACACACGTCTACATCACCACGTCTACACCACCACAGAGGACGAACGTCTACATCACCACGGGAGACACACGTCCACATCACCACGGGGGACACACGTCCATATCACCACGGGGGACACACGTCTATATCACCACGGTGGACACACGTCTACATGACCACGGGGGACACACGTCTACATGACCACGGGGGACACACGGCCATATCACCACGGGGGACACACGTCTACATCACCACGGGGGACACACGGCTACATCACCACGTCTACATCACCACTGGCGACACACGTCTACATCACCGCGGGGGACACACGTCTACATCACCACGGGGGACACACGTCTACATCACCACGGGGGACACACGTCTACATCACCGCGGGGGACGCACATCTACATCACCACGGGGGACACACGTCTACATCACCACGGGAGACACACGTCTACATCACCACGGGGGACACACGTCTATATCACCAGGATGGACACACGTCTACATCACCACGGGGGACGCACGTCTATATCACCACGGGGGACACACGTGTACATCACCACGGGGGACACACGTCTACATCACCAAGGGGGACACTCGTCTACATCACCAAGGGGGACACTCGTCTACATCACCACGGGGGACACACGTCTATATCACCAGGATGGACACACGTCTACATCACCACGGGGGACGCACGTCTATATCACCACGGGGGACACACGTGTACATCACCACGGGGGACACACGTCTACATCACCAAGGGGGACACTCGTCTATATCACCACGTGGGACACACGTGTACATCACCACGGGGGACACACGTCTACATCACCAAGGGGGACACTCGTCTATATCACCACGTGGGACACACGTCTACATCACCACGGGGGACACACGTCTACATCACCACGGGGGACACACGTCTACATCACCGCGGGGGACGCACATCTACATCACCACGGGGGACACACGTCTACATCATCACGGGAGACACACGTCTACATCACCACGGGGGACACACGTCTATATCACCAGGATGGAAACACGTCTACATCACCACGGGGGACGCACGTCTATATCACCACGGGGGACACACGTGTACATCACCACGGGGGACACACGTCTACATCACCAAGGGGGACACTCGTCTATATCACCACGTGGGACGCACGTGTACATCACCACGGGGGACACACGTCTACATCACCAAGGGGGACACTCTTCTATATCACCACGTGGGACACACGTCTACATCACCACGGGGGACACACGGCTACATCACCACGACTACATCACCACGGGAGACACACGTCTACATCACCACGGGAGACACACGTCTACATCACCACAGGGGACACACGTCTACATCACCACTTGGGACACACGTCTACATCACCACGGTGGACACACGTCTACATGACCACGGGGGACACACGTCTACATGACCACGGGGGACACACGGCCATATCACCACGGGGGACACACGTCAACATCACCACGGGGGACACACGGCTACATCACCACGTCTACATCACCACTGGCGACACACGTCTACATCACCGCGGGGGACACACGTCTACATCACCACGGGGGACACACGTCTACATCACCACGGGGGACACACGTCTACATCACCGCGGGGGACGCACATCTACATCACCACGGGGGACACACGTCTACATCACCACGGGAGACACACGTCTACATCACCAAGGGGGACACTCGTCTATATCACCACGTGGGACACACGTGTACATCACCACGGGGGACACACGTCTACATCACCAAGGGGGACACTCGTCTATATCACCACGTGGGACACACGTCTACATCACCACGGGGGACACACGGCTACATCACCACGACTACATCACCACGGGAGACACACGTCTACATCACCACGGGAGACACACGTCTACATCACCACAGGGGACACACGTCTACATCACCACTTGGGACACACGTCTACATCACCACGGTGGACACACGTCTACATAACCATGGAGGGCACACGTCTACATCACCACGGGGGACACACGTCTACATCACCACGGGGGACCCACGTCTACATTACCACGGGGGACACACGTCTACATCACCACGTCTACACCACCACGGGGGAAACACGTCTACATTACCACGGGGGACACACGTCTACATCACCACGTCTACACCACCACAGAGGACGAACGTCTACATCACCACGGGAGACACACGTCTACATCACCACGGGGGACACACGTCTATATCACCACGGTGGACACACGTCTACATCACCACGGGGGACGTCTATATCACCACGGGGGACACACGTCTACATCACCACGGGGGACACACGTCTATATCACCACGGTGGACACACGTCTACATCACCACGGGGGACGCACGTCTATATCACCACGGGGGACACACGTCTACATCACCACGGGGGACACACGTCTACATCACCACGGGGGACACACGTCTATATCACCACGGTGGACACACGTCTGCATGACCATGGGGGACACACGTCTATATCACCACGTCTACACCACCACAGAGGACGAACGTCTACATCACCACGGGAGACACACGTCTACATCACCACGGGGGACACACGTATATATCACCACGGTGGACACACGTCTACATCACCACGGGGGACGCACGTCTATATCACCACGGGGGACACACGTCTACATCACCACGGTGGACACACGTCTACATCACCACGGGGGACGCACGTCTATATCACCACGGGGGACACACGTCTATATCACCACGGTGGACACACGTCTACATCACCACGGGGGACGCACGTCTATATCACCACGGAGGACACACGTCTACATCACCACGGGGGACACACGTCTACATCACCACGGGGGACACACGTCTATATCACCACGGTGGACACACGTCTGCATGACCATGGGGGACACACGTCTACATCACCACGTCTACACCACCACAGAGGACGAACGTCTACATCACCACGGGAGACACACGTCTACATCACCACGGGGGACACACGTCTATATCACCACGGGGGACACACGTTTACATCACCACGGGGGACACACGTCTATATCACCACGGGGGACACACGTCTGCATCACCACGTCTACACCACCACAGAGGACGAACGTCTACATCACCACGGGAGACACACGTCTACATCGCCACGGGGGACACACGTCTATATCACCACGGTAGACACACCTCTACATCACCACGGGGGACACACGTCTATATCACCACGGGGGACACACGTCTATATCACCACGGGGGACACACGTCTACATCAGCACGGGCGACACACGTCTATATCACCACGGTGGACACACGTCTATATCACCACGGGGGACACACGTCTACATCACCACGGGGGACGCACGTCTATATCACCACGGGAGACACACGGCTACATCACCACGTCTACATCACCACGGGAGACACACGTCTACATCACCACGGGAGACACACCGCTACATCACCACGGGGAACACACGTCTACATCACCACAGGGGACACACGGCTACATCACCACGGGGGACACACGTCTACATCACCACGGGGGACACACGTCTACACCACCACGGGGGAAACCCGTCTAGGTTACCACGGGGGACACACGTCAACATCACCACGTCTACATCACCACAGAGGACGAACGTCTACATCACCACGAGGGACACACGTCTACATCACCACGAGGGACACACGTCTACATCACCACGAGGGGCACACGTCTACATCACCACGGGGCACACACATCTACATCAGCACGTCTATATCACCACGGGGGACACACGTCTACATCTCCACAGGGGACACACGTTTACACCACCACGGAGGACACACGTCCGCATTACCACGGGTACACACGTCTACATCACAACGGTGGACATGTTTACATTACCACGGTGGTCACACGTCTACATCACCACGTGAGACTGATGTCTACATCACCACGGGGGACACACGTCAACATGACTACGGGGGACACACGGCCATATCACCACGGGGGACACACGTCTACATCACCACGGGAGACACACGTCTACATCACCACGGGGAACACACGTCTACACCACCACGGGGGAAACACGTCTATATCACCACGGTGGACACACGTCTACATCACCACGGTGGACGCACGTCTATATCACCACGGGGGACACACGTCTACATCACCACGGGGGACACACGTCTACATCACCACGGAGGACACACGTCTATATCACCACGAGGGACACACGTCTACATCACCACGGGGGACACACGTCTACATCACCACGTTGGACACACGTCTACATCACCACTTGGGACACACGTCTACATCACCGCGGGGGACACACGTCTACATCACCACTTGGGACACACGTCTACATCACCGCGGGGGACACACGTCTACATCACCACGTTGGACACACGTCTACATCACCACTTGGGACACACGTCTACATCACCGCGGGAGACACACGTCTACATTACCACGGGGGACACACGTCTACATCACCACGTCTACACCACCACAGAGGACGAACGTCTACATCACCACGGGAGACACACGTCTATATCACCACGGGGGACACACGTCTACATCACCACGGGGGACACACGTCTACATCACCACGTTGGACACACGTCTACATCACCACTTGGGACACACGTCTACATCACCGCGGGGGACACACGTCTACATCACCACGGGGGACACACGTCCACATCACCACGGGAGACACACGTCTACATTACCACGGGGGACACACGTCTACACCACCCCGGGTGACACACGTCTACATCACCACGGGGAAACGCGTCTACATCACCACGGGGGACACACGGCTACATCACAACGTCTACATCACCACGGGAGACACACGTCTACATCACCACGGGAGACACACGTCTACATCACCACGGGGAACACACGTCTACATCACCACAGGAGACACACGTCTACATCACCACTTGGGACACACGTCTACATCACCACGGGGAACACACGTCTACATCTCCACAGGGGACACACGTTTACACCACCACGGAGGACACACGTCCGCATTACCACGGGTACACACGTCTACACCACAACGGGGGACATGTTTACATTACCACGGTGGTCAAACGTCTACACCGCCACGGGGGACACACGTCTACATCACCACGGGGGACACACGTCTACATCACCACGGTGGACACACGTCTACATCACCACGGTGGACACACGTCTACATCACCGCGGGGGACACACGTCTACATCACCACGGGGGACACACGTCTACATCACCACGGGGGACACACGTCTACATCACCACGTCTACACCACCACAGAGGACGAACGTCTACATCACCACGGGAGACACACGTCTATATCACCACGGGGGACACACGTCTACATCACCACGGGAGACACACGTCTACATCACCAGGGGTGACACACGTCTATATCACCACGGTGGACACACGTCTACATCACCACGGGGGACGTACGTCTATATCACCACGGGGGACACACGTCTATATCACCACGGTGGACACACGTCTACATGCCCACGGGGGACACACGGCCATATCTCCACAGGGGACACACGTTTACACCACCACGGAGGACACACGTGCGCATTACCACGGGTACACACGTCTACACCACAACGGGGGACATGTTTACATTACCACGGTGGTCACACGTCTACATCACCACGTGAGACTGATGTCTACATCACCACGGGGGAGACACGTCTACATGACCACGGGGGACACACGGCCATATCACCACGGGGGACACACGTCTACATCACCACGGGGGACACACGGCTACATCACCACGTCTACATCACCACCGGAGACACACGTCTACATCACCACGGGAGACACACGTCTACATCACCACGGGGAACACACGTCTACATCACCACGGGGGACACACGTCTACATTACCACGGGGGACACACGTCTACATCAGCACGTCTACACCACCACGGGGCAAACACGTCTATATCACCACGGTGGACACACGTCTACATCACCAGGGTGGACGCACGTCTATATCACCACGGGGGACACACGTCTACATCACCACGGGGGACACACGTCTACATCACCACGGAGGACACACGTCTATATCACCACGAGGGACACACGTCTACATCACCACGGGGGACACACGTCTACATCACCACGGGGGACACACGTCTACGTCACCACGGGAGACACACGTCTATATCACCACGGGGGACACACGTCTACATCACCACATTGGACACACGTCTACATAACCATGGGGGGCACACGTCTACATCACCACGGGGGACACACGTCTACATCACCACGTCTACACCACCACGGGGGAAACACGTCTACATTACCACGGGGGACACACGTCTACATCACCACGTCTACACCACCAAAGAGGACGAACGTCTACACCACCACGGGAGACACACGTCTACATTACCACGGGGGCATACGTCTACATCAGCACGGGGGACACACGTCTACATCAGCACGGGGGACACACGTCTACAACACCACGAGGGACACACATCTAGCTACATCAGCACTGGGAACACACGTCTACATCACCACGGGAGACACACGTCTACATTACCACGGGGGACACACGTCTACATCACCACGGGGGACACACGTCTACATCACCACGGAGGACACACGTCTATATCACCACGAGGGACACACGTCTACATCACCACGGGGGACACACGTCTACATCACCACGGGGGACACACGTCTACGTCACCACGGGGGACACACGTCTATATCACCACGGGGGACACACGTCTACATCACCACGGGGGACACCCGTCTACATGACCACGGGGGACACACGTCTACAACACCACGGGAGACACACGTCTACATCACCACAGGAGACACACGTCTGCATCACCACAGGAGACACACGTCTACATCACCACAGGAGACACACCTCTACATAACCACGGGGGACACACGTCTACATCACCACGGTGGACACACGTCTACATAACCATGGGGGGCACACGTCTACATCACCACGGGGGACACACGTCTACATCACCACCTCTACACCACCACGGGGGAAACACGTCTACATTACCACGGGGGACACACGTCTACATCACCACGTCTACACCACCACAGAGGACGAACGTCTACACCACCACGGGAGACACACGTCTACATTACCACGGGGGACACACGTCTACATCAGCACGAGGGACACACGTCTACATCAGCACGGGGGACACACGTCTACATCAGCACGGGGGACACACGTCTACAACACCACGAGGGACACACATCTAGCTACATCAGCACTGGGAACACACGTCTACATCACCACGGGAGACAGACGTCTACATTACCACGGGGGACACACGTCTACATCACCACGTCTACACCAGCAAAGAGGACGAACGTCTACATCACCACGGGAGACACACGTCTGTATCACCACGGGGGACACACGTCTATATCACCACGGGGGACACACGTCTACATCACCACGGGAGACACACGTCTACATCACCACGGGTGACACACGTCTATATCACCACGGTGGACACACGTCTACATCACCACGGGGGACGTACGTCTACATGACCACGGGGGACACACGTCTACATCACCACGGGGGACATGTTTACATTACCACGGTGGTCACACTTCTACACCGCCCCGGGGGACACACGTCTACATCACCATGGGGGACACACGTCTACATCACCACGGGGGACACACGGCTACATCACAACGTCTACATCACCACGGGAGACACACGTCTACATCACCACGGGAGACACACGTCTACATCACCACGGGGAACACACGTCTCCATCACCAGAGGGGACACACGTCTACATCACCACTTGGGACACACGTCTACATCACCACGCGGAACACACGTCTACATCTCTACGGGGGACACACGTTTACACCACCACGGAGGACACACGTCCGCATTACCTCGGGTACACACGTCTACACCACAACGGGGGATATGTTTACATTACCACGGTGGTCACACGTCTACATCACCACGTGAGACTGACGTCTACATCACCACGGGGGACACACGTCTACATCACCACGGTGGACACACGTCTACATCACCACGGTGGACACACGTCTACATCACCGCGGGGGACACACGTCTACATCACCACGGGAGACACACGTCTACATCACCACGGGGAACACACGTCTCCATCACCAGAGGGGACACACGTCTACATCACCACTTGGGACACACGTCTACATCACCACGGGGAACACACGTCTACATCTCTACGGGGGACACACGTTTACACCACCACGGAGGACACATGTCCGCATTACCACGGGTACACACGTCTACACCACAACGGGGGATATGTTTACATTACCACGGTGGTCACACGTCTACATCACCACGTGAGACTCACGTCTACATCACCACGGGGGACACACGTCTACATCACCACGGGGGACATGTTTACATTACCACGGTGGTCACACTTCTACACCGCCCCGGGGGACACACGTCTACATCACCATGGGGGACACACGTCTACATCACCACGGGGGACACACGGCTACATCACAACGTCTACATCACCACGGGAGACACACGTCTACATCACCACGGGAGACACACGTCTACATCACCACGGGGAACACACGTCTCCATCACCAGAGGGGACACACGTCTACATCACCACTTGGGACACACGTCTACATCACCACGCGGAACACACGTCTACATCTCTACGGGGGACACACGTTTACACCACCACGGAGGACACACGTCCGCATTACCACGGGTACACACGTCTACACCACAACGGGGGATATGTTTACATTACCACGGTGGTCACACGTCTACATCACCACGTGAGACTGACGTCTACATCACCACGGGGGACACACGTCTACATCACCACGGTGGACACACGTCTACATCACCACGGTGGACACACGTCTACATCACCGCGGGGGACACACGTCTACATCACCACGGGAGACACACGTCTACATCACCACGGGGAACACACGTCTCCATCACCAGAGGGGACACACGTCTACATCACCACTTGGGACACACGTCTACATCACCACGGGGAACACACGTCTACATCTCTACGGGGGACACACGTTTACACCACCACGGAGGACACATGTCCGCATTACCACGGGTACACACGTCTACACCACAACGGGGGATATGTTTACATTACCACGGTGGTCACACGTCTACATCACCACGTGAGACTCACGTCTACATCACCACGGGGGACACACGTCTACATCACCACGGTGGACACACGTCTACATCACCACGGTGGACACACGTCTACATCACCGCGGGGGACACACGTCTACATCACCACGGTGGACACACGTCTACATCACCACGGTGGACACACGTCTACATTACCACGGTGGACACACGTCTACATCACCGCGGGGGACACACGTCTACATCACCACGGTGGACACACGTCTACATCACCACGGTGGACACACGTCTACATCACCACGGTGGACACACGTCTACATTACCACGGTGGACAAACGTCTACATCACCACAGTGGACACACGTCTACAT
Source organism: Arenicola marina (assembly GCA_964019135.1). Lineage (NCBI taxonomy): Eukaryota > Metazoa > Annelida > Polychaeta > Arenicolidae > Arenicola > Arenicola marina. The sequence goes on along the minus strand of OZ025254.1, from coordinate 27,445,306 downwards.
CACCGCGGGGGACACACGTCTACATCACCACGGGGGACACACGTCTACATCACCACGGGGGACACACGTCTACATCACCACGTCTACACCACCACAGAGGACGAACGTCTACATCACCACGGGAGACACACGTCTATATCACCACGGGGGACACACGTCTATATCACCACGGTGGACACACGTCTACATCACCTCGGGAGACACACCTCTACATCACCACGGGTGACACACGTCTATATCACCACGGTGGACACACGTCTACATCACCACGGGGGACGTAAGTCTATATCACCACGGGGGACACACGTCTACATCACTACGGGGGACACACGTCTACATCACCACGGGGAACACACGTCTATATCACCACGGTGGACACACGTCTACATGCCCACGGGGGACACACGGCCATATCACCACGTGGGAAACACGTCTACATCACCACGGGGAACACACGTCTACATCTCCACAGGGGACACACGTTTACACCACCACGGAGGACACACGTCCGCATTACCACGGGTACACACGTCTACACCACAACGGTGGACATGTTTACATTACCACGGTGGTCACACGTCTACATCACCACGTGAGACTGATGTCTACATCACCACGGGGGACACACGTCAACATGACCACGGGGGACACACGGCCATATCACCACGGGGGACACACGTCTACATCACCACGGGAGACACACGTCTACATCACCACGGGGAACACACGTCTACACCACCACGGGGGAAACACGTCTATATCACCACGGTGGACACACGTCTACATCACCACGGTGGACGCACGTCTATATCACCACGGGGGACACACGTCTACATCACCACGGGGGACACACGTCTACATCACCACGGAGGACACACGTCTATATCACCACGAGGGACACACGTCTACATCACCACGGGGGACACACGTCTACATCACCACGGTGGACACACGTCTACATCACCACGGGGGACACACGTCTACATCACCACGTTGGACACACGTCTACATCACCACTTGGGACACACGTCTACATCACCGCGGGGGACACACGTCTACATCACCACGGGGGACACACGTCCACATCACCACGGGAGACACACGTCTACATTACCACGGGGGACACACGTCTACATCACCACGTCTACACCACCACAGAGGACGAACGTCTACATCACCACGGGAGACACACGTCTATATCACCACGGGGGACACACGTCTACATCACCACGGGGGACACACGTCTACATCACCACGTTGGACACACGTCTACATCACCACTTGGGACACACGTCTACATCACCGCGGGGGACACACGTCTACATCACCACGGGGGACACACGTCCACATCACCACGGGAGACACACGTCTACATTACCACGGGGGACACACGTCTACATCACCACGTCTACACCACCACAGAGGACGAACGTCTACATCACCACGGGAGACACACGTCTATATCACCACGGGGGACACACGTCTATATCACCACGGTGGACACACGTCTACATCACCACGGGGGACACACGTCTACACCACCCCGGGTGACACACGTCTACATCACCACGGGGAAACGCGTCTACATCACCACGGGGGACACACGGCTACATCACAACGTCTACATCACCACGGGAGACACACGTCTACATCACCACGGGAGACACACGTCTACATCACCACGGGGAACACACGTCTACATCACCACAGGAGACACACGTCTACATCACCACTTGGGACACACGTCTACATCACCACGGGGAACACACGTCTACATCTCCACAGGGGACACACGTTTACACCACCACGGAGGACACACGTCCGCATTACCACGGGTACACACGTCTACACCACAACGGGGGACATGTTTACATTACCACGGTGGTCAAACGTCTACACCGCCACGGGGGACACACGTCTACATCACCACGGGGGACACACGTCTACATCACCACGGTGGACACACGTCTACATCACCACGGTGGACACACGTCTACATCACCGCGGGGGACACACGTCTACATCACCACGGGGGACACACGTCTACATCACCAAGGGGGACACACGTCTACATCACCACGTCTACACCACCACAGAGGACGAACGTCTACATCACCACGGGAGACACACGTCTATATCACCACGGGGGACACACGTCTACATCACCACGGGAGACACACGTCTACATCACCACGGGTGACACACGTCTATATCACCACGGTGGACACACGTCTACATCACCACGGGGGACGTACGTCTATATCACCACGGGGGACACACGTCTATATCACCACGGTGGACACACGTCTACATGCCCACGGGGGACACACGGCCATATCTCCACAGGGGACACACGTTTACACCACCACGGAGGACACACGTGCGCATTACCACGGGTACACACGTCTACACCACAACGGGGGACATGTTTACATTACCACGGTGGTCACACGTCTACATCACCACGTGAGACTGATGTCTACATCACCACGGGGGACACACGTCTACATGACCACGGGGGACACACGGCCATATCACCACGGGGGACACACGTCTACATCACCACGGGGGACACACGGCTACATCACCACGTCTACATCACCACCGGAGACACACGTCTACATCACCACGGGAGACACACGTCTACATCACCACGGGGAACACACGTCTACATCACCACGGGGGACACACGTCTACATTACCACGGGGGACACACGTCTACATCAGCACGTCTACACCACCACGGGGCAAACACGTCTATATCACCACGGTGGACACACGTCTACATCACCAGGGTGGACGCACGTCTATATCACCACGGGGGACACACGTCTACATCACCACGGGGGACACACGTCTACATTACCACGGGGGCATACGTCTACATCAGCACGGGGGACACACGTCTACATCAGCACGGGGGACACACGTCTACAACACCACGAGGGACACACATCTAGCTACATCAGCACTGGGAACACACGTCTACATCACCACGGGAGACACACGTCTACATTACCACGGGGGACACACGTCTACATCACCACGGGGGACACACGTCTACATCACCACGGAGGACACACGTCTATATCACCACGAGGGACACACGTCTACATCACCACGGGGGACACACGTCTACATCACCACGGGGGACACACGTCTACGTCACCACGGGGGACACACGTCTATATCACCACGGGGGACACACGTCTACATCACCACGGGGGACACCCGTCTACATGACCACGGGGGACACACGTCTACAACACCACGGGAGACACACGTCTACATCACCACAGGAGACACACGTCTGCATCACCACAGGAGACACACGTCTACATCACCACAGGAGACACACGTCTACATAACCACGGGGGACACACGTCTACATCACCACGGTGGACACACGTCTACATAACCATGGGGGGCACACGTCTACATCACCACGGGGGACACACGTCTACATCACCACCTCTACACCACCACGGGGGAAACACGTCTACATTACCACGGGGGACACACGTCTACATCACCACGTCTACACCACCACAGAGGACGAACGTCTACACCACCACGGGAGACACACGTCTACATTACCACGGGGGACACACGTCTACATCAGCACGAGGGACACACGTCTACATCAGCACGGGGGACACACGTCTACATCAGCACGGGGGACACACGTCTACAACACCACGAGGGACACACATCTAGCTACATCAGCACTGGGAACACACGTCTACATCACCACGGGAGACAGACGTCTACATTACCCCGGGGGACACACGTCTACATCACCACGTCTACACCAGCAAAGAGGACGAACGTCTACATCACCACGGGAGACACACGTCTGTATCACCACGGGGGACACACGTCTATATCACCACGGTGGACACACGTCTACATCACCACGGGAGACACACGTCTACATCACCACGGGTGACACACGTCTATATCACCACGGTGGACACACGTCTACATCACCACGGGGGACGTACGTCTACATGACCACGGGGGACACACGTCTACATCACCACGGGGGACACACGTCTACATCACCACGGGAGACACACGTCTACATCACCACGGGTGACACACGTCTATATCACCACGGTGGACACACGTCTACATCACCAAGGGGGACACACGTCTACATCACCACGTGAGACTGACGTCTACATCACCACGGGGGACGAACGTCTACATCACCACGGGAGACACACGTCTGTAACACCACGGGGGACACACGTCTATATCACCACGGTGGACACACGTCTACATCACCACGGGAGACACACGTCTACATCACCACGGGTGACACACGTCTATATCACCACGGTGGACACACGTCTACATCACCAAGGGGGACACACGTCTACATCACCACGGGGGACACACGTCTACATCACCACGGGGGACACACGTCTACATCACCACGGTGGACACACGTCCATATCACCACGGTGGACACACGTCTACATGACCACGGGGGACACACGGCCATTTCACCACGGGGGACACACGTCTACATCACCACGGGGGACACACGGCTACATCACCATGTCTACATCACAACCGGAGACACACGTCTACATCACCACGGGAGACACACGTCTACATCACCACGAGGAACACACTATTACATCACCACAGGGGACACACGTCTACATCACCACTTGGGACACACGTCTACATCACCACCGTGGACACACGTCTACATAACCAAGGGGGGCACACGTCTACATCGCCACGGGGAACACACGTCTACATCACCAGGGGGAACACACGTCTACATTACCACGGGGGACACACGTCTACATCAGCACGGGGGACGCACGTCTATATCACCACCGGGGACACACGTCTACATCACCACGGGGGACACACGTCTACATCACAACGGAGGACACACGTCTATATCACCACGGGGGACACACGTCTACATCACCACGGGGGACACACGTCTACATCACCACGGGGGACACACGTCTACATCACCACGGGGGACACACGTCTATATCACCACGGGGGACACACGTCTACATCACCACGGGGGACACCCGTCTACATGACCACGGGGGACACACGTCTACAAAACCACGGGGGACACACGTCTATATCACCACGGGGGACACACGTCTACATCAGCACGGGGACACACGTCTACATCAGCACGAGGGTCACACGTCTACATCAGCACGGGGGACACACGTCTACATCAGCACGTGGGACACACGTCTACAACACCACGAGGGACACACATCTAGCTACATCAGCACTGGGAACACACGTCTACATCACCACGGGGGCACACGTCTACATAAGCACGGGGGACACACGTCTACATCACCACGGGGGACACACATCTACATCAGCCCTGGGAACACACGTCTACATGACCACGGGGGACACACGTCTACATCACCACGGGGGACACACGTCTACATCACCACGGGGGACACACGTCCACATCACCATACTGGACACACGTCTACATCACCACGGGGACACACGTCTACATGACCACGGCGGACACACGTCTACATCACCACAGGGGACACACGCCTACATCACCACGGGGGACACACGTCTACATCACCACGCGGGACACACGTCTACATCACCACGGGGGACACACGTCTACATCACCACGGGGGACACACGTCTACATCACCACGGGGGACACCCGTCTACATGACCACGGGGGACACACGTCTACAACACCACGGGGGACACACGTCTATATCACCACGGGGGACACACGTCTACATCACCACGGGGGACACACGGCTACATCACCACGTCTACATCACCACGGGAGACACACGTCTACATCACCACGGGAGACACACGTCTACATCACCACAGGGGACACACGTCTACATCCCCACGGAGGCACACGTCTACATCACCACGGGGGACACACGTCTACATCACCACCGGGGACACACGTCTACATAAACAAGGGGGACACACGTCTACATCACCACGGGGGACACACGTCTACATCACCACGGGGACACACGTCTACATCCCCACGGAGGCACACGTCTACATCACCACGGGGGACACACGTCTACATGACCACGGGGGACACACGTCTACATGACCACGGGGGACACACGTCTACATTACCATGGGGGACACACGTCTACATCACCACGGGGGACACACGTCTACATAAACAAGGGGGACACACGTCTACATCCCCACGGGGGACACACGTCTACATCACCAAGGGTGACACACGTCCGCATCACCACGGGCGACACACGTCTACATCACCACGGGGGACACACGTCTACACGACCACGGGGGACACACGTCTACACGACCATGGGGGACACACGTCTACATCACCACGTGAGACTGATGTCTACATCACCACGGGGGAAACATGTCTACATCACCACGGGGGACACACGTCTACATCACCACGGGGGACACACGTCCACATCACCACGGGAGACACACGTCTACATTACCACGGCGGACACACGTCTACATCACCACGTCTACACCACCACAGAGGACGAACGTCTACATCACCACGGGAGACACACGTCTACATCACCACGGGGGACACACGTCTACACCACCCCGGGTGACACACGTCTACATCACCACGGGGAAATGCGTCTACATCACCACGGGGGACACACGGCTACATCACAACGTCTACATCACCACGGGAGACACACGTCTATATCACCACGGGAGACACACGTCTACATCACCACGGGGAACACACGTCTACATCTCCACAGGGGACACACGTTTACACCACCACGGAGGACACACGTCCGCATTACCACGGGTACACACGTCTACACCACAACGGGGGACATGTTTACATTACCACGGTGGTCAAACGTCTACACCGCCCCGGAGGACACACGTCTACATCACCACTGGGGACACACGTCTACATCACCACGGTGGACACACGTCTACATCACCACGGTGGACACACGTCTACATCACCGCGGGGGACACACGTCTACATCACCACGGGGGACACACGTCTACATCACCACGGGGGACACACGTCTACATCACCACGTCTACACCACCACAGAGGACGAACGTCTACATCACCACGGGAGACACACGTCTATATCACCACGGGGGACACACGTCTATATCACCACGGTGGACATACATCTACATCACCTCGGGAGACACACGTCTACATCACCACGGGTGACACACGTCTATATCACCACGGTGGACACACGTCTACATCACCACGGGGGACGTACGTCTATATCACCACGGGGGACACACGTCTACATCACTACGGGGGACACACGTCTACATCACCACGGGGAACACACGTCTATATCACCACGGTGGACACACGTCTACATGCCCACGGGGGACACACGGCCATATCACCACGTGGGAAACACGTCTACATCACCACGGGGAACACACGTCTACATCTCCACAGGGGACACACGTTTACACCACCACGGAGGACACACGTCCGCATTACCACGGGTACACACGTCTACACCACAACGGGGGACATGTTTACATTACCACGGTGGTCACACGTCTACATCACCACGTGAGACTGATGTCTACATCACCACGGGGGACACACGTCTACATGACCACGGGGGACACACGGCCATATCACCACGGGGTACACACGTCTACATCACCACGGGGGACACACGGCTACATCACCACGTCTACATCACCACCGGAGACACACGTCTACATCGCCACGGGAGACACACGTCTACATCACCACGGGGAACACACGTCTACATCACCACGGGGCACACACGTCTACATTACCACGGGGGACACACGTCTACATCAGCACGTCTACACCACCACGGGGGAAACACGTCTATATCACCACGGTGGACACACGTCTACATCACCACGGTGGACGCACGTCTATATCACCACGGGGGGCACACGTCTACATCACCACGGGGGACACACGCCTACATCACCACGGAGGACACACGTCTATATCACCACGAGGGACACACGTCTACATCACCACGGGGGACACACGTCTACATCACCACGGGGGACACACGTCTACGTCACCACGGGGGACACACGTCTATATCACCACGGGGGACACCCGTCTACATGACCACGGGGGACACACGTCTACAACACCACGGGAGACACACGTCTACATCACCACGGGGGACACACGTCTACATCACCACGGGGGACACACTCCTACATCACTACGTCTACATCACCAGGGAGGACACACGTCTACATCACCACGAGGGACACACGTCTACATCACCACGGGGACACACGTCTACACCACCCCGGGGGACACACGTCTACATCACCACGGGGGACACACGTCTACATCACCACGGGGGACACACGTTTACACCACCACGGAGGACACACGTCTACATCACCACGGGGGGCACACGTCTACATCACCACTTGGGACACACGTCTACATCACCGCGGGGAACACACGTCTACATCTCCACGGGGGACACACGTTTACACCACCACGGAGGACACACGTCTACATCACCACTTGGGACACACGTCTACATCACCACGGGGAACACACGTCTACATCTCCACGGGGGACACACGTCTACATCACCACGGGGAACACACGTCTACATCTCCACGGGGGACACACGTTTACACCACCACGGAGGACACACGTCCGCATTAAAACGGGTACACACGTCTACACCACAACGGGGGACGTACGTCTATATCACCACGGGGGACACACGTCTACATCACCACGGGGGACGTACGTCTATATCACCACGGGGGACACACGTCTACATCACCACGGGGGACGTACGTCTATATCACCACGGGGGACACACGTCTACATCACCACGGGGGACGTACGTCTATATCACCACGGGGGACACACGTCTACATCACCACGGGGGACACACGTCTACATCACCACGGTGGACACACGTCTGCATCACCGCGGGGGACACACGTCTACATCACCACTTGGGACACACGTCTACATCACCACGGGGAACACTGGCTACATCTCCACGGGGGACACACGTTTACACCACCACGGAGGACACACGTCTACATCACCACTTGGGACACACGTATACATCACCACGGGGAACACACGTCTACATCTCCACGGGGGACACACGTTTACACCACCACGGAGGACACACGTCCGCATTACCACGGTTACACACGTCTACACCACAACGGGGGACATGTTTACATTACCACGGTGGTCACACGTCTACACCGCCCCGGGGGACACACGTCTACATCACCATGGGGGACACACGTCTACATCACCACGGGGGACACACGGCTACATCACAACGTCTACATCACCACGGGAGACACACGTCTACATCACCACGGGAGACACACGTCTACATCACCACGGGGAACACACGTCTCCATCACCAGAGGGGACACCCGTCTACATCACCACTTGGGACACACGTCTACATCACCACGGGGAACACACGTCTACATCTCTACGGGGGACACACGTTTACACCACCACGGAGGACACACGTCCGCATTACCACGGGTACACACGTCTACACCACAACGGGGGATATGTTTACATTACCACGGTGGTCACACGTCTACATCACCACGTGAGACTGACGTCTACATCACCACGGGGGACACACGTCTACATCACCACGGTGGACACACGTCTACATCACCACGGTGGACACACGTCTACATCACCGCGGGGGACACACGTCTACATCACCACGGTGGACACACGTCTACATCACCACGGTGGACACACGTCTACATCACCGCGGTCGACACACGTCTACATCACCACGGGAGACACACGTCCACATCACCACGGGAGACACACGTCTACATTACCACGGGGGACACACGTCCACATCACCACGGGAGACACACGTCTACATTACCACGGGGGACACACGTCTACATCACCAGGGTGGACACACGTCTACATCACCGCGGGGGACACACGTCTACATCACCACGGGGGACACACGCCCACATCACCACGGGAGACACACGTCTACATCACCACGTCTACACCACCACAGAGGACGAATGTCTAAATCACCACGGGGGACACACGTCTACATCACCACGTTGGACACACGTCTACATCACCACGGTGGACACACGTCTACATCACCGCGGGGGACACACGTCTACATCACCACGGTGGTCACACGTCTACATCACCACGTGAGACTGATGTCTACATCACCACGGGGGACACACGTCTACATGACCACGGGGGACACACGGCCATATCACCACGGGGGACACACGTCTACATCAGCACGGGGGACACACGGCTACATCACCACGTCTACATCACCACCGGAGACACACGTCTACATCACCACGGGAGACACACGTCTACATCACCACGGGGAACACACGTCTACATCACCACGGGGAACACACGTCTACATTACCACGGGGGACACACGTCTACATCAGCACGTCTATATCACCACGGGGGACACACGTCTACATCACCACGGGGGACACACGTCTACATCACCACGGAGGACACACGTCTATATCACCACGAGGGACACACGTCTACATCACCACGGGGGACACACGTCTACATCACCACGGGGGACACACGTCTACGTCACCACGGGGGACACACGTCTATATCACCACGGGGGACACACGTCTACATCACCACGGGGGACACCCGTCTACATGACCACGGGGGACACACGTCTACAACGCCACGGGAGACACACGTCTACATCACCACAGGAGACACACGTCTACATCACCACTCGGGACACACGTCTACATCACCACGGTGGACACACGTCTACATAACCATGGGGGGCACACGTCTACATCACCACGGGGGACACACGTCTACATCACCACGTCTACACCACCACGGGGGAAACACGTCTACATTACCACGGGGGACACACGTCTACATCACCACGTCGACACCACCACAGAGGACGAACGTCTACACCACCACAGGAGACACACGTCTACATCACCACTCAGGACACAAGTCTACATCACCACGGTGGACACACGTCTACATAACCATGGGGGGCACACGTCTACATCACCACGGGGGACACACGTCTACATCACCACGTCTACACCACCACGGGGGAAACACGTCTACATCACCACGGGGGACACACGGCTACATCACCACGTCTACATTACCACGGGGGCATACGTCTACATCAGCACGGGGGACACACGTCTACATCAACACGAGGGACACACGTCTACATCAGCACGGGGGACACACGTCTACATCAGCACGGGGGACACACGTCTACAACACCACGAGGGACACACATCTAGATACATCAGCACTGGGAACACACGTCTACATCACCACGGGAGACACACGTCTACATTACCACGGGGGACACACGTCTACATCACCACGTCTACACCACCAAAGAGGACGAACGTCTACATCACCACGGGAGACACACGTCTGTATCACCACGGGGGACACACGTCTATATCACCACGGTGGACACACGTCTACATGACCACGGGAGACACACGTCTACATCACCACGGGTGACACACGTCTATATCACCACGGTGGACACTCGTCTACATCACCACGGGGGACGTACGTCTACATGACCACGGGGGACACACGTCCATATCACCACGGTGGACACACGTCTACATCACCACGGTGGACACACGTCCATATCACCACGGTGGACACACGTCTACATGACCACGGGGGACACACGTCTACATCACCACGGGGGACACGCGTCTACATCACCACGGTGGACACACGTCCATATCACCACGGTGGACACACGTCTACATGACCACGGGGGACACACGGCCATTTCACCACGGGGGACACACGTCTACATCACCACGGGGGACACACGGTTACATCACCATGTCTACATCACCACCGGAGACACACGCCTACATCACCACGGGAGACACACGTCTACATCACCACGGGGAAAACACTATTACATCACCACAGGGGACACACGTCTACATCACCACTTGGGACACACGTCTACATCACCACGGTGGACACACGTCTACATAACCATGGGGGGCACACGTCTACATCGCCACGGGGAACACACGTCTACATCACCACGGGGGACACACGTCTACATTACCGCGGGGGACACACGTCTACATCAGCACGGGGGACGCACGTCTATATCACCACGGGGGACACACGTCTACATCACCACGGGGGACACACGTCTACATCACAACGGAGGACACACGTCTATATCACCACGGAGGACACACGTCTACATCACCACGGGGGACACACGTCTACATCACCACGGGGGACACACGTCTACATCACCACGGGGGACACACGTCTATATCACCACGGGGGACACACGTCTACATCACCACGGGGGACACCCGTCTACATGACCACGGGAGACACACGTCTACAACACCACGGGGGACACACGTCTATATCACCACGGGGGACACACGTCTATATCACCACGGGGGACACACGTCTACATCACCACGGGGGACACCCGTCTACATGACCACGGGAGACACACGTCTACAACACCACGGGGGACACACGTCTATATCACCACGGGGGACACACGTCTACATCAGCACGGGGGACACACGTCTACATCAGCACGAGGGACACACGTCTACATCAGCACGGGGGACACACGTCTACATCAGCACGGGGGACACACGGCTACATCACCACGTGTACATCACCACGGGAGACACACGTCTACATCACCACGGGAGACACACGTCTACATCACCACAGGGGACACACGTCTACATCCCCACGGAGGCACACGTCTACATCACCACGGGGGACACACGTCTACATCACCACCGGGGACACACGTCTACATAAACAAGGGGGACACACGTCTACATCACCACGGGGGACACACGTCTACATCACCACGGGGACACACGTCTACATCCCCACGGAGGCACACGTCTACATCACCACGGGGGACACACGTCTACATGACCACGGGGGACACACGTCTACATCACCACGGGGGACACACGTCTACATTACCATGGGGGACACACGTCTGCATCACCACGGGGGACACACGTCTACATAAACAAGGGGGACACACGTCTACATCCCCACGGGGGACACACGTCTACATCACCAAGGGTGACACACGTCCGCATCACCACGGGCGACACACGTCTACATCACCACGGGGGACACACGTCTACACGACCACGGGGGACACACGTCTACACGACCATGGGGGACACACGTCTACATCACCACGGGGGACACACGTCTGCATCACCACGTTTACAATACCACTGCGGACACATGTCTACATCAGCACGGGGGACACACGTCTATATCCCCACGGGGGACACACGTCTACATGAACACGGGGGACACACGTCCATATCACCACGGGGGACACACGTCTACATCACCACGGGGGACACACGTCTCTATCAGCATGGGGGACACACGTCTACATCACCACGGGGGACACACTCCTACATCAGCACGGGGGACACACGTCTACATCACCACTGGGGACCCACGTCTACATCACCACGGGGGGCACACGTCTACATCAGCAAGGGGGACACACGTCTACATCAGCACGGAGGACACACGTCTACATCAGCACGTCTACATCACCACGGGGGACACACGTCTACATCACCACGTCTACATCACCACGGGGGACACACATCTAGCTACATCAGCACTGGGAACACACGTCTACATCACCACGGGAGACACACGTCTATATCACCACGGGGGACACACATCTACATCAGCAGTGGGAACACACGTCTACATCACCACGGGGGACACACGTCTACAACACCACGGGGGACACACATCTCGCTATATCAGCACTGGGAACACACGTCTACATCACCACGGGGGCACACGTCTAAAAAAGCACGGCGGACACACGTCTACATCACCACGGGGGACACACATCTACATCAGCACTGGGAACACACGTCTACATGACCACGGGGGACACACGTCTACATCACCACGGGGGACACACGTCTACATCACCACGTCTACATCACCACGGGGGACACACATCTAGCTACATCAGCACTGGGAACACACGTCTACATCACCACGGGAGACACACGTCTATATCACCACGGGGGACACACATCTACATCAGCAGTGGGAACACACGTCTACATCACCACGGGGGACACACGTCTACAACACCACGGGGGACACACATCTCGCTATATCAGCACTGGGAACACACGTCTACATCACCACGGGGGCACACGTCTAAAAAAGCACGGCGGACACACGTCTACATCACCACGGGGGACACACATCTACATCAGCACGGGGGACACACGTCTACATCACCACGTCTACATCACCACGGGGGACACACATCTACATCAGCACGGCGGACACACGTCTACATCACCACGGGGGGCACACGTCTACATCACCACGGGGGACACACATCTACATCAGCACTGGGAACACACGTCTACATCACCGCGGGGGATACACGTCTATATCATCACGGGGGACACACGTCTACACGACCACGGGGGACACACGTCTACATCACCACCGGGGACACACGTCTACATCACCACGTCTACAATACCACTGGGGACACACGTCTACATGACCACGGGGGACACACGTCCATATCACCACGGGGGACACACGTCTACATCACCACCGGGGACACACGTCTACATCACCACGTCTACAATACCACGGGAGACACACGTCTACATCACCACGGGGGACACACGTCTACATCACCACGGGAGACACACGTCCACATCACCACGGGGAACACACGTCTTCATCACCACGGTGGTCATACGTCTACATCACCACAAGGGACACACGTCTACATCACCACTCCTACATCACCACGTCTACATCACCACGGGGGACACACGTCTGCATCACCACGTCTACAATACCACTGGGGACACACGTCTACATGACCACGGGGGACACACGTCTACATGACCACGGGGGACACACGTCCATATCACCACGGGGGACACACGTCTACATCACCACCGGGGACACACGTCTACATCACCACGTCTACAATACCACGGGAGACACACGTCTACATCACCACGGGGGACACACGTCTACATCACCACGGGAGACACACGTCCACATCACCACGGGGAACACACGTCTTCATCACCACGGTGGTCATACGTCTACATCACCACAAGGGACACACGTCTACATCACCACTCCTACATCACCACGTCTACATCACCACGGAGGACACACGTCTACATCACCACGAGAGACACACGTCTACCTCACCACGGGGGACACACGTCTACACCCTCCCGGGGGACACACGTCTACATCACCACGGGGGACATACGTCTACATCACCACTGGGAACACACGTCTACATCTCCATGGGGGACACACGTTTACACCACCACGGAGGACACACGTCCACATTACCACTTGTGCACACGTCTACACCACAACGGGGGACATGTTTACATTACCACGGTGGACACACGTCTACATGACCACGGGGGACACACGTCTACATCACCACGGGGGACACACGTCTACATCAGCACGTGTGACGCACGTCTACATGACCACGGGGGACACACGTCTACATGACCACGGGGGACACACGGCCATATCACCACGGGGGACACACGTCTACATCACCACGGGGGACACACGGCTACATCACCACGTCTACATCACCACGGGAGACACACGTCTATATCACCACGGGAGACACACGTCTACATCACCACAGGTGACACACGTCTACATTACCACTTGGGACACACGTCTACATCACCACGGTGGACACACGTCTACATAACCATGGAGGGCACACGTCTACATCACCACGGGGGACACACGTCTACATCACCATGGGGGACACACGTCTACATTACCACGGTGGACACACGTCTACATCACCATGTCTACACCACCACGGGGGAAACATGTCTACATTACCACGGGGGACACACGTCTACATCACCACGTCTACACCACCACAGAGGACGAACGTCTACATCACCACGGGAGACACACGTCCACATCACCACGGGGGACACACGTCCATATCACCACGGGGGACACACGTCTATATCACCACGGTGGACACACGTCTACATGACCACGGGGGACACACGTCTACATGACCACGGGGGACACACGGCCATATCACCACGGGGGACACACGTCTACATCACCACGGGGGACACACGGCTACATCACCACGTCTACATCACCACTGGCGACACACGTCTACATCACCGCGGGGGACACACGTCTACATCACCACGGGGGACACACGTCTACATCACCACGGGGGACACACGTCTACATCACCGCGGGGGACGCACATCTACATCACCACGGGGGACACACGTCTACATCACCACGGGAGACACACGTCTACATCACCACGGGGGACACACGTCTATATCACCAGGATGGACACACGTCTACATCACCACGGGGGACGCACGTCTATATCACCACGGGGGACACACGTGTACATCACCACGGGGGACACACGTCTACATCACCAAGGGGGACACTCGTCTATATCACCACGTGGGACACACGTGTACATCACCACGGGGGACACACGTCTACATCACCAAGGGGGACACTCGTCTATATCACCACGTGGGACACACGTCTACATCACCACGGGGGACACACGTCTACATCACCACGGGGGACACACGTCTACATCACCGCGGGGGACGCACATCTACATCACCACGGGGGACACACGTCTACATCATCACGGGAGACACACGTCTACATCACCACGGGGGACACACGTCTATATCACCAGGATGGAAACACGTCTACATCACCACGGGGGACGCACGTCTATATCACCACGGGGGACACACGTGTACATCACCACGGGGGACACACGTCTACATCACCAAGGGGGACACTCGTCTATATCACCACGTGGGACGCACGTGTACATCACCACGGGGGACGCACGTCTATATCACCACGGGGGACACACGTGTACATCACCACGGGGGACACACGTCTACATCACCAAGGGGGACACTCTTCTATATCACCACGTGGGACACACGTCTACATCACCACGGGGGACACACGGCTACATCACCACGACTACATCACCACGGGAGACACACGTCTACATCACCACGGGAGACACACGTCTACATCACCACAGGGGACACACGTCTACATCACCACTTGGGACACACGTCTACATCACCACGGTGGACACACGTCTACATGACCACGGGGGACACACGTCTACATGACCACGGGGGACACACGGCCATATCTCCACGGGGGACACACGTCAACATCACCACGGGGGACACACGGCTACATCACCACGTCTACATCACCACTGGCGACACACGTCTACATCACCGCGGGGGACACACGTCTACATCACCACGGGGGACACACGTCTACATCACCACGGGGGACACACGTCTACATCACCGCGGGGGACGCACATCTACATCACCACGGGGGACACACGTCTACATCACCACGGGAGACACACGTCTACATCACCACGGGGGACACACGTCTATATCACCAGGATGGACACACGTCTACATCACCACGGGGGACGCACGTCTATATCACCACGGGGGACACACGTGTACATCACCACGGGGGACACACGTCTACATCACCAAGGGGGACACTCGTCTATATCACCACGTGGGACACACGTGTACATCACCACGGGGGACACACGTCTACATCACCAAGGGGGACACACGTCTATATCACCACGTGGGACACACGTCTACATCACCACGGGGGACACACGGCTACATCACCACGACTACATCACCACGGGAGACACACGTCTACATCACCACGGGAGACACACGTCTACATCACCACAGGGGACACACGTCTACATCACCACTTGGGACACACGTCTACATCACCACGGTGGACACACGTCTACATAACCATGGAGGGCACACGTCTACATCACCACGGGGGACACACGTCTACATCACCACGGGGGACCCACGTCTACATTACCACGGGGGACACACGTCTACATCACCACGTCTACACCACCACGGGGGAAACACGTCTACATTACCACGGGGGACACACGTCTACATCACCACGTCTACACCACCACAGAGGACGAACGTCTACATCACCACGGGAGACACACGTCTACATCACCACGGGGGACACACGTCTATATCACCACGGTGGACACACGTCTACATCACCACGGGGGACGTCTATATCACCACGGGGGACACACGTCTACATCACCACGGGGGACACACGTCTATATCACCACGGTGGACACACGTCTACATCACCACGGGGGACGCACGTCTATATCACCACGGGGGACACACGTCTACATCACCACGGGGGACACACGTCTACATCACCACGGGGGACACACGTCTATATCACCACGGTGGACACACGTCTGCATGACCATGGGGGACACACGTCTATATCACCACGTCTACACCACCACAGAGGACGAACGTCTACATCACCACGGGAGACACACGTCTACATCACCACGGGGGACACACGTATATATCACCACGGTGGACACACGTCTACATCACCACGGGGGACGCACGTCTATATCACCACGGGGGACACACGTCTACATCACCACGGGGGACACACGTCTATATCACCACGGTGGACACACGTCTACATCACCACGGGGGACGCACGTCTATATCACCACGGAGGACACACGTCTACATCACCACGGGGGACACACGTCTACATCACCACGGGGGACACACGTCTATATCACCACGGTGCACACACGTCTGCATGACCATGGGGGACACACGTCTACATCACCACGTCTACACCACCACAGAGGACGAACGTCTACATCACCACGGGAGACACACGTCTACATCACCACGGGGGACACACGTCTATATCACCACGGGGGACACACGTTTACATCACCACGGGGGACACACGTCTATATCACCACGGGGGACACACGTCTGCATCACCACGTCTACACCACCACAGAGGACGAACGTCTACATCACCACGGGAGACACACGTCTACATCACCACGGGGGACACACGTCTATATCACCACGGTAGACACACCTCTACATCACCACGGGGGACACACGTCTATATCACCACGGGGGACACACGTCTATATCACCACGGGGGACACACGTCTACATCAGCACGGGCGACACACGTCTATATCACCACGGTGGACACACGTCTATATCACCACGGGGGACACACGTCTACATCACCACGGGGGACGCACGTCTATATCACCACGGGAGACACACGGCTACATCACCACGTCTACATCACCACGGGAGACACACGTCTACATCACCACGGGAGACACACCGCTACATCACCACGGGGAACACACGTCTACATCACCACAGGGGACACACGGCTACATCACCACGGGGGACACACGTCTACATCACCACGGGGGACACACGTCTACACCACCACGGGGGAAACCCGTCTACGTTACCACGGGGGACACACGTCAACATCACCACGTCTACATCACCACAGAGGACGAACGTCTACATCACCACGAGGGACACACGTCTACATCACCACGAGGGACACACGTCTACATCACCACGAGGGACACACGTCTACATCACCACGGGGCACACACATCTACATCAGCACGTCTACATCACCACGGGGGACACATGTCTACATCACCACGAGGGACACACGTCTACATCACCACGGGGCACACACGTCTACATCACCACGTCTACATCACCACGAGGAACACACGTCTACATCACCACGGGGGACACACGTCTACATCACCAAGGGGGACACTCGTCTATATCACCACGTGGGACACACGTGTACATCACCACGGGGGACACACGTCTACATCACCAAGGGGGACACTCGTCTATATCACCACGTGGGACACACGTCTACATCACCACGGGGGACACACGGCTACATCACCACGACTACATCACCACGGGAGACACACGTCTACATCACCACGGGAGACACACGTCTACATCACCACAGGGGACACACGTCTACATCACCACTTGGGACACACGTCTACATCACCACGGTGGACACACGTCTACATAACCATGGAGGGCACACGTCTACATCACCACGGGGGACACACGTCTACATCACCACGGGGGACCCACGTCTACATTACCACGGGGGACACACGTCTACATCACCACGTCTACACCACCACGGGGGAAACACGTCTACATTACCACGGGGGACACACGTCTACATCACCACGTCTACACCACCACAGAGGACGAACGTCTACATCACCACGGGAGACACACGTCTACATCACCACGGGGGACACACGTCTATATCACCACGGTGGACACACGTCTACATCACCACGGGTGACGTCTATATCACCACGGGGGACACACGTCTACATCACCACGGGGGACACACGTCTATATCACCACGGTGGACACACGTCTACATCACCACGGGGGACGCACGTCTATATCACCACGGGGGACACACGTCTACATCACCACGGGGGACACACGTCTACATCACCACGGGGGACACACGTCTATATCACCACGGTGGACACACGTCTGCATGACCATGGGGGACACACGTCTATATCACCACGTCTACACCACCACAGAGGACGAACGTCTACATCACCACGGGAGACACACGTCTACATCACCACGGGGGACACACGTATATATCACCACGGTGGACACACGTCTACATCACCACGGGGGACGCACGTCTATATCACCACGGGGGACACACGTCTACATCACCACGGGGGACACACGTCTATATCACCACGGTGGACACACGTCTACATCACCACGGGGGACGCACGTCTATATCACCACGGAGGACACACGTCTACATCACCACGGGGGACACACGTCTACATCACCACGGGGGACACACGTCTATATCACCACGGTGGACACACGTCTGCATGACCATGGGGGACACACGTCTACATCACCACGTCTACACCACCACAGAGGACGAACGTCTACATCACCACGGGAGACACACGTCTACATCACCACGGGGGACACACGTCTATATCACCACGGGGAACACACGTTTACATCACCACGGGGGACACACGTCTATATCACCACGGGGGACACACGTCTGCATCACCACGTCTACACCACCACAGAGGACGAACGTCTACATCACCACGGGAGACACACGTCTACATCACCACGGGGGTCACACGTCTATATCACCACGGTAGACACACCTCTACATCACCACGGGGGACACACGTCTATATCACCACGGGGGACACACGTCTATATCACCACGGGGGACACACGTCTACATCAGCACGGGCGACACACGTCTATATCACCACGGTGGACACACGTCTATATCACCACGGGGGACACACGTCTACATCACCACGGGGGACGCACGTCTATATCACCACGGGAGACACACGGCTACATCACCACGTCTACATCACCACGGGAGACACACGTCTACATCACCACGGGAGACACACCGCTACATCACCACGGGGAACACACGTCTACATCACCACAGGGGACACACGGCTACATCACCACGGGGGACACACGTCTACATCACCACGGGGGACACACGTCTACACCACCACGGGGGAAACCCGTCTACGTTACCACGGGGGACACACGTCTACATCACCACGTCTACATCACCACAGAGGACGAACGTCTACATCACCACGAGGGACACACGTCTACATCACCACGAGGGACACACGTCTACATCACCACGAGGGACACACGTCTACATCACCACGGGGCACACACATCTACATCAGCACGTCTACATCACCACGGGGGACACATGTCTACATCACCACGAGGGACACACGTCTACATCACCACGGGGCACACACGTCTACATCACCACGTCTACATCACCACGAGGAACACACGTCTACATCACCACGGGGCACACACATCTACATCACCACGTCTACATCACCACGAGGGACACACGTCTACATCACCACGGGGCACACACATCTACATCACCACGTCTACATCACCACGGGGGACACATGTCTACATCACCACGAGGGACACACGTCTACATCACCACGGGGCACACACATCTACATCACCACGTCTACATCACCACGGGGCACACACGTCTACATCACCACGTCTACATCACCACGGGGCACACACGTCTACATCACCACGTCTACATCACCACGCGGGACACATGTCTATATCACCACGAGGGACACACGTCTACATCACCACGGGGCACACACATCTACATCACCACGTCTACATCACCACGGGGGACACATGTCTACATCACCACGAGGGACGCACGTCTACATCACAACGGGGCACACACATCTACATCACCACGTCTAAACCACCACGGGGCACACACGTCTACATCACCACGAGGGACACACGTCTACATCACAACGGGGCACACACATCTACATCACCACGTCTAAACCGCCACGGGGCACACACGTCTACATCACCACGTCTACATCACCACGGGGGACACACGTCTATATCACCACGAGGGACACACGTCTACATCACCACGGGGGACACACGTCTATATCACCACGAGGGACACACGTCTACATCACCACGGGGCACACACATCTACATCACCACGTCTACATCACCACGGGGGACACTTGTCTACATCACCACGAGGGACGCACGTCTACATCACAACGGGGCACACACATCTACATCACCACGTCTAAACCACCACGGGGCACACACGTCTACATCACCACGAGGGACACACGTCTACATCACAACGGGGCACACACATCTACATCACCACGTCTAAACCGCCACGGGGCACACACGTCTACATCACCACGTCTACATCACCACGGGGGACACACGTCTACATCACCACGAGGGACACACGTCTACATCACCACGTCTACACCACCACGGGGCACACACGTATACACTACCAAAATGTTTGCGCGCGCGTACTTACCGTCGGGTTTTTCATTCTGAGAATTGCCGAAAATAGCTTTCCGTTTTTTATGCTAACCCGTGCTCCTGTGCCTGGCTCTAGGGTATATTGTTAATGTATATTAATTTTACGTAGCTACAACGAAGCACAATCTTTACTTGTCCGTTCACTTCGCCACCGCAGCCCCCTTGGTACCCAATACCCGAATCCAACCAACCGTGTCAGAACAAGACCCCTCGACTTTTACATCTACAGCCAACCTCCCCCTCCCCCCCCCCCCACCAGTCGTCTACCGTCACCATCACCACCACCCACACCCCCCCCCCCCGTCGTCCAACCTCAGCATCACCACCACCACCCACAACCCCCCGTCGTCTACCGTCACCATCACCACCACCCACACCCCCCCCCCCGTCGTCCAACCTCAGCATCACCACCACCACCCACAACCCCCCGTCGTCTACCGTCACCATCACCACCACCCACACCCCCCCCCCGTCGTCCAACCTCAGCATCACCACCACCACCCACAACCCCCCGTCGTCCACCGTCACCATCAGCACCACCCCCCAACACCCCCCCACCCGTCGTCCACCCTCACCATCACCACCACCACATACACCCCCCCCCCCCGTCGTCCGCCCTCACCATCACCACCACCACCCACAACCCCCCGTCGTCACCCTCATCATCGCCACCAGCGCACACACCATCCCCCATCGTCCATCGTTACCATCACCACCGGCACACCCCCTTTCCGTCGACCACCCTCACAATCACCACCCCCCCCCCTCACGTCGTCCGCGTTCACCATCAGCACCACCACCCACACTCCTCCCCCCCACCCTCGTTCACCATCACCATCACCACCACCACACCCACCCCTCGCCCCGTCGTCCACCACACACACACACCCTCCCCCCTCTGCTGTGCACCCTCACCATCACCACCCGGACCCTCCCCCCCCCTCGTCGTTTACCATCATCATCGCCACCACCACACACCCACTCACACAAACACCTCCCCCCGTCGTTTACCCCCACACACCCCTCCCTCCTTCGTCCACCCACACCATCACTATCACCCCCACCACCACCACCACACACCCCCCTACCCCCTCCGCTGTCCACCCTCACCATCACCAACAGCACTCACACACACACAACAACCCTCGATCTGTTTCTTCACATTCTATCGCTTGTCTCTCTTGCGTCTACCTCATCCTCGCCTGGAGCTTGGCAAACTCCCCGCACGGTGTCGCTACGCAAGTTTCCCCGCTAGCGGAGTGAGAGGAAGGCAGAGAGGGAGCTGAGTGCTTACGACAGAGAGGGAGCTGGGTGCGTACGACAAAGAGGGAACTGGGGTGCGTACGGCAGAGGAACCTGGGGTACGTACGGCAGAGGAACCTGAGGTGCGTACGGCAGAGGAACCTGGGGTGCGTACGACAGAGAGGGAGCTGGGGTGCGTACGGCAGAGGAACCGGGGTGCGTACGGCAGAGGAACCTGGGGTGCGTACGGCAGAGGAACCCGGGGTGCGTACGGCAGAGAGGGAGCTGGGGTGCGTACGGCAGAGGAACCGGGGTGCGTACGGCAGAGGAACCCGGGGTGCGTACGGCAGAGGAACCTGGGGTGCGTACGGCACAGGAACCCGGGGTGCGTACGGCAGAGGAACCTGGGGTGCCTACGGCAGGGGAACCTGGGGTGCCTCGGCAGAGGAACCTGGGGTGCGTACGGCAGAGGAACCCGGGGTGCGTACGGCACAGGAACCTGGGGTGCGTACGGCCGTGACAGGGATCGATCCTCAACGCTCGCGATACTGCACGACGTGAACCTGATCAAGGTCAAGGTCTTAGGTAAGTGCTGAGAATATCTATTTATTTATTTATTTTTATTGATCAACTTTTAACAACAATTATTTCAACAAAATATTAACATACGAACCGGCGGGGCCGCCCTGACCCGACTTTCCGGTTAGAAAAAAATTGCTTCAAAACTGTGTGTACGTTATATATATTTCAAAGAGCTTTCCGGCCGTAATTAGCAAAAATTAAAAAGGGATTTTGAAGTTAGTAACTGGATAACGTCGTGTCTCCCTTCTCTTTGTACCGCAAACACACCGAGCTATGCCCAATCAATCCAAATGCTAACTTCCGGTCCTTATAAAACGAGTGGTAGAACCTCCCTTTTCATAGCAACTTGTCTCCACTGTTGACAATGTTGTGTCAGTCCAGAAGTATATTGCTATGTTTGGTTGCATATCCAGGACGCATTAAAGCAGCCTACTTGCATGCGCCATCTTAGATTTGTTACATTTTACAATCAAGACTGAAAGTATCTCAAAATTATGATGCATAGATGTTTTATATCTCGTTGAGTCTGTCAAACAACAATTTCAACATCAAACTGCGCGGTCCAGTTTATCGCGCGCGGAAGTCCTAGCGAGTCTCGGTCGACATCACACAGAATACCGAACAGCGAACAGGCGCTCAGGGATATAAAGCCGGCCAAATTCTGCTTTGGTGAACAAATTTGCTTCTCTCCGGATAGCCCACAGGCTTTCAGGATTTAAGTTCAAGATATAAAAATTACGGAACCTATTGCTTTAATCAGTTTAGGTAATATCGCGTCAATGATAGAAGGTTAGTGTCGGGCGGCATACCGATGATAGAAGGTAAGTGTCGGGCGGTATACCGATGATAGAAGGTGAGTGTCGGGCGGTATACCGATGATAGAAGGTGAGTGTCGGGCGGTATACCGATGATAGAAGGTGCGTGTCGGGCGGTATACCGATGTGTATTCGGTTACCTTGGGGTTACCAAAGAATGTGTTCTGTGGGTTTTCCTGCCGCATGACGTAATACTTGTCTGGGTTTGTTATGACCATGAGAGAGCTTCGCAGACGATGTAAATGCTTGGTTTATCATGATCATGAGAGGGCATGGCAGAAGGTGTGCATGTTTGCTTTGTCATGACCGTGAGAGGGTTTGGCAGAAGGTGTGCATGTTTGCTTTGTCATCCACGTGAGAGGGTTTGGCAGAAAGTGTGCATGTTTGCTTTGTCATCACCGTGAGAGGGTTTGGCAGATAGTGTGCATGTTTGCTTTGTCATGACTGTGAGAGGGTCTGGCAAAAGGTGTGCATGTTTGCTTTGTCATGACCGTGAGAGGGTCTGGCACAAGGTGTGCATGTTTGCTTTGTCATGACCGTGAGAGGGTTTGGCACAAGGTGTGCATGTTTGCTTTGTCATGACCGTTAGAGGGTTTAGCAGACGGTGTGCATGTTTGCTTTGTCATTACCGTGAGAGGGTTTAGCAGACAGTGTGCATGTTTGCTTTGTCATGACCGTGAGAGGGTTTGGCAGACGGTGTGCATGTTTGCTTTGTCATGACCGTTAGAGGGTTTGGCAGACGGTGTGCATGTTTGCTTTGTCATGACCATTAAAGGGTTTGGCAGACGGTGTGCATGTTTGATTTGTCATGACCGTTAGAGGGTTTGGCAGACGGTGTGCATGTTTGCTTTGTCATGACCGTGAGAGGGTTTGGCAGAAGGTGTGCATGTTTGCTTTGTCATGACCGTGAGAGGGTTTGGCAGAAGGTGTGCATGTTTGCTTTGTCATGACCATGAGAGGGTTTGGCAGACGGTGTGCATGTTTGCTTTGCCATGACCGTGAGAGGGTTTGGCAGAAGGTGTGCATGTTTGCTTTGTCATGACCGTTAGAGGGTTTGGCAGACGGTGGAAAATGCATGTTTTGGTGATTGCGTGGTTTGCAACGATCGTGAAAGATCGATGACGTCATGATCGTGAAGAGCATGGCAGTCGGTGGAGTGCCAGGGGCACGGGGGCGAGGGGGGGGGGGGGCGGCAGTCGTGTAAATAGCAATTCCTTGTCACTTCACGAGGATAATTAAACCGTAATCCCGATTTACAGGTCAGGTAACATTGAGCTATGCATCACTAAGGGTTTACTGTGAACCCCATCCTATCTCCTATTCGGGTAACACACAGTAATGTATCACTAAGCGTTTACTGTGAACCCAATGTATCACTAAGAGTTTGCTGTGAACCCCTTCCTATCTCCCATTCGGGTAACACACAGTAACGTATCAGTAACGGTTTACTGTGAACCCAATGTATCACTAAGCGTTTACTGTGAACCCCTTCCTATCTCCCATTAGGGTAACACACAGTAATGTATCACTAAGCGTTTATTGTGAACCCCTTCCTATCTCCCATTAGGGTAACACACAGTAATGTATCACTAAGAGTTTACTGTGAACCCCTTCCTATCTCCCATTAGGGTAACACACAGTAATGTATCACTAAGCGTTTACTGTGAACCCCTTCCTATCTCCCATTAGGGTAACACACAGTAATGTATCACTAAGAGTTTACTGTGAACCCCTTCCTATCTCCCATTAGGGTAACACACAGTAATGTATCACTAAGCGTTTACTGTGAACCCCTTCCTATCTCCCATTAGGGTAACACACAGTAATGTATCACTAAGCGTTTACTGTGAATCCCTTCCTATCTCCCATTAGGGTAACACGCAGTACTGTATCACTAAGAGTTTACTGTCGATTTAGCTGAGAATCGGTAATCATAAACGTGTTTGCTCAAACGGTGCATATTTGCATATTTATCGCCCAGTAAAAGACTTAAGATAGATGGCTATAGGTGGGAAGCGTACCGATATCTTCTGGTAACGGTTATTGTACCGTGGACGTAAACTAGGATATAAAACCCAACGTGCTTGAGTTGGTTGGCTGGTTTGAAGTAGGGAGCTTCAAGTAGATAATATCGCGACACTGAGAAGGTCAAAGGTGCGGGAGCCATGTCTCCGGCCGTATCCCCAATCGCACCCTGAGATTGCTTATATACTGGGTGTCATCACCCCTAGGTTCTACCTACTAGGCCATTGGGTGACGTCCAACGTTATATTCCAACAACATGAAGTACATGGGCTCAAGAGACGTTTTACCCAATATTTTAATGTCACTTTGAAACGCGAATACATTTTGTGTATGTTTTACTATTATGTTTAAATTTAGTACTGCCTTTGAGTATAACAGGCCCGGGTATGTTTTGCCCATTCATCTTTCATCGTCCGGGGAGCATGGTCTTCGTACGTACAACCGAGGTGTGACACACCGATTCATTTCACGTTACTTTCAGCGTGGAGCTAGACTAGTTTGCATAGGATTTAAAGAACGACGCGATGTGAATAAATCTGCTTTGCCTTTTACGTCATAACTGCACGTCTACAGAAAACTAGGGGGATTCAGGGTAGCAGGACAGGGTTGAGTTGCGGAGCACGATCAACCGCGATCGACCGCCTCGCCGAGAGTAGTCCCGCATCCTAATATTCAGCTCTTTACGACGATTCTTTTGAAATACGTGGGGATAACCCGTAAATGTCGACCCGCGCCCACCCCCCCGCCCCCTACCTCTCACGATCCGACCCCTCCCGCCCCCCCCCCCACCCTCTCGGCGGGCGAGAGCCGCCCTCCCCCCCCTTTTCTCGGCGGATGAGACTTCGTGCCTCCGGGACGTGACTTTGGCGTGCTAAGTATGACTTGTATTATACTACACAAAAACGCTCAGTCTTAAAAATTATTTACTCTCCAGTGTATCAACATCTTTTGTCTGGTTTTTCCCCGCCCCCACATTCCTCAGAAATCGTTTCATTTCTCTGGTCGCAAGGGGTGACACTTAGGCCTATAGGTATTTTTGTCTTCGTCATGCTATACGAGCCCCCAGCCGGAGCCCACCCCACTGCCACGCGTTTTTGTAATTCACACCCGGTTGGCGCTTCCGGTTCCTCAATTTTGCATATTTTAAATTAATCATGAACACTGATGAATATTCAGTACGTCGCCGCAGGCAGGGAACTTCTATCTACCGGAAATTGTCAGTGACAGTGTGTAAACTGGCCACTTCGACGGAATCTAATCATCTGACTAGCAAAACGAATGACGAAAAGACAAGTCATACAGACAGTGAAGCTGAAGGTGTCAACAAGGTTAATGTGCTTTTAGAAACCATGAAAGTGGCGAAGCTGAAACTGACAAAGCGCGACAGTCAGGCGGGCAGCGGAGTTGGCTGTGAATCACAGCAGCGAAGTAGCGAGAGCTAAGCCTGGGCTTATTGCTTATTGCGCCCCCCCCTTTCAAACATTCCTGCACACGCCCCTGCTTTTAGTTTATATCTTATACATCGGATCATGCATGTGAAGGCTGCCCCCATGGGCGTGTCCAGGGGGGGGGGGGAGGCACAGGGGGCACGTGCCCCCCCCTTTCAGACCCTAAAGTATATCTGTGCCCCCCACGGTGATAAATAAATTATAGCATCTCTATGGCATGGGCGGCACACCTCCACGGCTGTAGTAATGTATTGCCCCATACTCTTGAAATGTGCCCCAGGCCGACAGCATCGGTAAAAGCGGAGCTTGAGTGGAGTGCGGGTAGCTTGGGTTACTCTATGTGAGGTCCCCACCTCTTGTTGTAGTGGGGCCTGGATTTTATTTTGTGGAGGACCCCCCCCCCCCCCCGCCGCTCCCTATCGTTCATTTTCCCCACCCAGTAAGATTTTCCACAGTCCTCTCCGTCATAAGATTTTCGAACGTGGACGCTTCCCAATCCCCCCGCCCTAACATTTTAAACCCTGTATCAGCGGCTAGACTGACTAACCAGCGCGTGAGATAATTATATCCGAACAGTTTTGCCAAGTCTATAATTAACTTTTAAGTTAATTTTGACATATTATCTTCATCATTATTGCAATATTAAGTCGATGTAAATATCGCTAAAGACGCCATATATACTTCTTCAGTAGATATGAAAAATATCGTGTCGTGTATCTTTACCACATTAACCTTATCAAAGATAAACTATATGGGCGAGTCTCACAATTCAAGCTGCATATCCGGCTAGTTTTGGTTCTGTGTGTCATTGCTTGCACCTCAAGCTGTGTCAACAGCATCTGTCAAGGAAGTAGGACAAACCTATCGCATTGCCAAGTTAGGGCATTTCATTCCATTCCACACTCCATTCGTATCCCAATGCTCAGTCCGTTACTGGTAAACTTTCAGGTTGAAGAATTGCTGAGTCATTAGTCCCTGACTAAGGTGTAAGGTGTACTCGCCCACGAGGAAACCCAACGTTGAAGATCCCTTTATAGGTGTGCACATACCCCGGGGAAGTCCCAAGAGATGACTCATACATGATAAGAACAAGTGTAACGTGTCGAGGGGCGATCTCCCGGCAGAGGGCGTTCATAAGAAACTGCGTAATAACACGGAACCGAAAGCGCCAACCGGGTGTGAATTACAAAAATGCCACTGCCACTCCCTACTACGCAAGCCCCTCTGCACAAAGTGGTTACGTGAAGCCCCCACTCCCGCCCCCTTTCCTTAATACGCGAGACCCCCGCTGGGCCACCCCGCAGACCCAGCGGCCTCGGCATCGCCCTACGCAACCTCGCGGCCAGGCCCACCCCACCCTTATATTTAGCGGGCTCACCCTATGAAGGGGGCGAAACAGCCGGCTTGGGTACGGCTTGGCTGTTAGCGTTCTCCGGTGGGGGTGAAAAATCCGAGGGCGAAAAAGCCTGCAGGCAAAAAGTCCTTGGGGTTCTTGGTTTCTCAGCCATATTTTTTATGTTAAGATAGCTTTGAAGTTAGTTATATCAAGTGTACATTTATTAGAGGAGAGAGGTCGCAGGGGCAGGATATAACCAGGTCGAGGACTGACCGTCGTTCGACGGACGAACGTCCTTCGTAGTACGTACTTCCAATAAGGTTCGTGTGCACTTCGTTCCAAAGACGGATGGTTTTGACATGTTGATTTACTTATGCATATTTGTTTCTGCATATATTACCCTTCATTGGATTGGATGATATGAGGGAAGCCCATAATTAGGGTCTAAACCTCGTTGTTAGATCATAATTAACCCGGCAGTGCATTATTTGTCAGATAATGGAAAAAATCTTGTTTAGTCTGAATGACGAAGCGAAACTATCAAGGGTCCCGCACCCACCCCTTCCATACCCGGTATAATCAAACGACTAATACAATCGGCCGAAGTAAATTATATTAATACAAAACAGATCCATGACAAATTCCCATAGATTAACATCAGCACACAGGGGCGGAAATAGGGGTGGCGGGTTGCACCCCCCGCCCCCTTGGAAACTTGAGCATACACTGTAAAAGTCTGGCTTTCCGACGAAATACATCGCAAAGTGACATTTTACGTATGCAACCCGATAGCCCAAGCCAAGGGGTCATTTTCACCGCCCCCACCCCACCCCCTCCCCCGGTGATAAGTTGTTTAGAGACTAGAGAGCCTCCTTCCCCCATGTCGCAACCCTCCAGCCCCCTTTTCAAATTCCTCGATCCGCCCTTGCAGTACCTGAGCTCTGAGCATCCCGTACTTCATTCGTAGTACGCCAGTTGGTCGTCCTTCCATCGAAGGGTGGCTGCTATGCTTTACCATATCATCGACAGTGTTTTAGCCTAATCAGACAAATATGCCATAGCATTTTTACCAAATCGGTTCATAACATATCTACAGATGCTAGTCTTCTAAAATATAATGAGGTTTCAGCTTGGAAAGGTTTCCATGCGATGTGCCAGGTAAAAACATGTGGAAAATTGGTGTCTCTCAGTGCTAGTTCGCACCGTTCAGTCAAAAAGTTGGAATTCCCCGCCCAACAGGATACAATGTCATGGTTTCTAGGAATAGGAATCCAGCGTAAATCTATATTTGCATTTTGGAGATGCCCTGTAATACAAGCCTTTTGGCGAGATATGGATAAGTGGTTACGTTCGGCTTTGGGTACAGATAATAGAGATAGTAACATTACCTTGGACTGCCAAATTGTAATGCTTGGTGTGATTAAAACCGTAGAAAATGTGAAATTGATTAACCATATATTTATTATTGTGAAACGCTTCATATATTCATGTAAGTGGAGAAATTTGGTTCCAAACGTAAAAGGTGCCCTAGGGCAGATTAAGCATATTTGTTTTCTGGAAAACAACATGAGAAATATTTCAGATAAATGTCAGCCAATAATCCATATGTTTATATAAGAAACAGACCCATATGTTTATGTAAAATTATATATTTCCCATGTTGTCATTTGTTAATGTGCACTAATGTTTAGTGGTCAATAAAAAAAAAATAAAAAAAAAATATTTGCATACTATGAACACATGCATGTTGTTACAAAGTGGCTGCACCTCGATTTAGGTTCACGCATACTGCGAAGGAAGTACGTACTTCGTTTGACGGTCGTACTACGAACGACGGTGGTCCTCGACCTGATAACCGGAATAGTGTATAGTTTTGGTTGGGATCAGCCTTGCAGTGTGGATTGTTTTATATCTGTAAGGGCTTTAAAGTGTCTTTATAAATAAATACTGGAACAGTATATTTGCATCTCCTTCAACTTTTATGCTGGTTACAAAATGGAACTTGTCTGAATGTGAACAGCCGTTAAACCGATTAACCGTTTAACCAATTAGCAAAAATGCTGAACCGAAGACTTTAAGCTACAACCCCTACCAAGACAAGTATATCTGCGCAGTCGCCACAACATGACAAGGATGTCAGGCATAAGGGCCGCGCCGTGAGGACCGCGCGGATGTTTGGGGGTGGTGTGGACGAAGGATACGGTTGGTGGGGAGGGTGCATGGGGCGACGGGATGGGTAGCGGAGGCGGAGCTGGGGGGGGGGGGGGGCGGGCGGGGGTGTTATCAGCTTTGCAGCTTCACATCAAGTCTAGACAAAGGTCCCAGTCCTAGAGACTAGACAGCAGGTTGCAGGTGGAGGGGATCTGGTTAGGCCAGTTGATGATAGTGTTGTTATAGGTCTGTAATTAATATCCAGGGGGTGGGGAGAGTGGGGTGGTGCCTCCTTAGTTGTCTGACATGGCTGACATTTCTATGCATTGAAATAGCTAGGTGGTACATGTTCAGGTATCTGATTTATAGTAGGGATTTATATGGTTAGGAGATTGTGCATACATTTCAAACTTAAACCTTTAAATCTATATGTCTGTGACATTCCATTTAAATCCTTTTAGCCAAAACAACTGAATTTCAGAAATTGTAGACACAGGTTTCTCATGGGAAAGCCTGCTGTTCTAAGTTGCTAACAGTTTACCTCACTTTACATGTAATTCCAAAATTCAGATAAATTATTTTTAGTAGGCCTACTGGTAGTTTTAATCAGGTGGAAAAAAGGTTTGATGTTAATCACCTGTTATCCATGTTATCTTGATATCAACCTTGAATCAATGCCAGCAGAGGGAGCCCTTTCGTCACATCACCTCTGCCCCACGTCACCGCCCACCTCACAGTTGACCCCAACAGTAAATCCTAAACAGTGGTGTAGTTGATGCCCAACTGCGAATTATCTTCGATTAGATTCATTTCAATTTTCGCGTATGAAGGATAATTCTGATGGTTAAATCTGACGTTGGGCAGAGGGACTACGCAAGCGTACCGCCCTCTGCCGGGAGATTGCCCCTCGGCACGTTACACTTGTTCTTCGCATGTATGAATCTCTTGGGACTTCCCCGGGGTATGTGCACGCCTATAGGGATCTTCAATGTTGGGTTTCCTCGTGGGCGAGTACACCTTACACCTTAGTCAGGGACTAATGACTCAGCAATTCTTCAACCTGAAAGTTTACCAGTAACGGACTGAGCATTGGGATACGAATGGAGTGTGGAATGGAATGAAATGCCCTAACTTGGCAATGCGATAAGGTTGTCCTACTTCCTTGACAGATGCAGTTGACACAGCTTGAGGTGCAAGCAATGACGCACAGAACCAAAACTAGCCGGATATTCATCTTGAATTGTGAGACTCGCCCATATAGTTTATCTTTTAATAAGGTTAATGTGGTAAAGATACACGACACGATATTTTTCATATCTACTGAAGAAGTATATATGGCGTATTTAGCGATATTTACATCGACTTAATATTGCAATAATGATGAAGATAATATGTCAAAATTAACTTAAAAGTTAATTATAGACTTGGCAAAACTGTTCGGATATAATTATCCCACGCGCTGGTTAGTCTGTGTAGCCGCTGATACAGGGTTTAAAATTTAAAAAAAAATGTGGGCGGGGGGATTGGGAAGCGTCCACGTTCGAAAATCTTATGACGGAGAGGACTGTGGAAAATCTTACTGGGTGGGGAAAATGAACGATAGGGAGCGGCGGGTGGGGGGGGGGGGTCCGCCACAAAATAAAATCCAGGCCCCACTACAACAAGAGGTAGGGGTAGGGGTAGCTACCCGCACTCCACTCAAGCTCCGCTTTTACCGATGCTGTCGACCGGGGGCAAATTTCAAGAGTCTTGAAAAACGCTCAAATCAGCTGTTATTTCTTGCAACATGAAAATAACGAACTCTGCCTATTTAATACAACAAAAACAAATTTGTAGAAATGCGCGGCGCATTTTTCCTATCAATTTGCGCACCGCCGCCCCGGCGAGCGAGTGTGGAAATGCATTGAGGAAGTAGGCGACAGCAGAGAGTCGAAGGCAGAGAGTGACAGTTACCATTGAAAATTTGTTACCTCAAAAATTAGGGTGTGTGTGGGGGGGGGAGGCTTCAGACCCATCAAGACATCACCCAGACTATATATATATATATATATATATATATATATATATATATATATAGACCTGGAAATGGAGGAGGGGGGCACTATTTTTACCACGGTGGTGGGGTCCCGCCCAAGTCATAAGGGCACATGGAGGATGAGAGAGACGTATGTGATTTTGTGATCATCCACTGAGAACGTTTTGGGTTTAAAGAAAAAAGGCACCAAAATAGACATTGACAGTCGTGGTTAAGTATTGCAGAGCTTTGGAAAGCACATCTAGGTTTGGGCATTGATTTAGGTGTCCGGGCGCCGAAATCACGAAAAAATTGTCAGTTTAAGATCGGCAGAAATAAGCGAACAATGGATATTATTATGAGTTGATGGTCGCGTTAACTATAGTCGCAACGGAAACTCTCCGGACAATGAAATTTCCCGTTTACGAGAAAACTTTCACTGATTCGAAGAAAAAAATACTATCTGTATGAACTTTAAGTCGGGGCCTAATAAGTGTATGTCACCTCACGCTTCCTGATGCACTTGTAAATAAGCTATAAGCAAATGTTGCTTTGCTGCACTTCGAAGCAGTCGATCGGCTTGATGGGGCCATTCACTGTTTACTGTGACGTCACGGGGCGATACCATTTACATCTTTGTAAGGGGTCATAGGTTTGAATTCCTTTGTAGTGTTTTATCATTAACTCTGTTTTTAAGCATCGACGCATACCTAAAGTGACCCAGAGTGAACTTGAAATCAGTTTAGTATCAATTGAGGCTAAACTTGGATTCATTGCGCGAAAGCAAACGCCTCCTGCAAAAGTGGGTAGAGCAGATCAACCACTACCCCCTGACCATTGCATTCAACCTCGGTACCCTCGTCAAATGACGCGATGGACTTTGCCAACCTGACCTAGATTTTGAACCAATCAGGTGGCAGTTGGATGACCTTTACATTTGCGCGACTGACAAGAGAACGATAAAAACAACATCGTCTGCTCTATTAAATAGCATGGCAGGTCATGTATTGTGAGGATAGGAATCGAACTGCAGATCGGATAAACAATTGTTCAGACAGGCCCCAGTTCATAGGTAAGGAATATGCATAGATTTCGTCCTCAACTCGTAAGGTAAACAAATAATTCGCAAATGTCGATGTCCGGAGAGTTTCCGTTTTGACTATGGTACTGCTACTAAGAATAGCATTAAATCTGGAGGCGGCTAAAATCGTGTGACCTGAACTAAACCGCCCTGCGGCTCCCTCAAATAGACATTCGTTGCCCATAGTGACCTTGCGTAGGACAATGACACATGACGTCACGCACAGTAGAATTGTGGTTAGACAGTCAGACCCCGTTTAGCCAACATTTGATAATCCAGAAACCCCGCTATCCGACACCGTTCGACCTGTAACGGATTTCGACAATGCTAATTGCCTTCTTTAATCCGACATTCGTTTTGCGACACCGACACGGCTATTCTGCAAACAATGTGCTCATTTCTCTCGTTTATCCGGCTGTATATTTAAACGGATGATCTAGCTGCACATGCCACGCGTTTTGGCCTCGATGTCTGCATATACACTGATATATGATGGCGTAAAGTAAAGAACGCGACTGTTAAAATTTCTCACAAAATGGCATTACACGTGGACAGTGTCTCAGTAAACATCAGTAAAATACTGAATTTAAGATGACAAAAATACTATGATATACCATGGTGCCTTGCTACAAACATACCAGGATATACCATGATAGCTTTGCCATGGTATATTATGTTTTTCGTATACCACGCAGAACTGAGCAGCTTTATGTTCAACAAACTTATGTATTTGACTAGTAACTTGTTAACTGCTTTTCAGGTCCAGCCGCTCCTGGAATCTCGCATCTATTACATGACGTAGCCATGGCAACTGGTCTGAGGCACGTGCTCATAGTGTTGTGCGGCTTGGTTTGTAGTACTTCCCAGAATGCAAATGGTCCACCAAATGTCAGCCACACAGCAGAAAACATCCGGTGTCCCGGGTCATGCACGTGTCAGTCAAACCCACGTGGCCTGTTCGTCACGTGTCAAGATGGCGACATGGCAGCCGCCATACGACAGGTCCCCCCCGAAACCTACAGCTTGAAGTACCTGCTGAGCGGTAGGTTCGACGAGGCAAACGTGACTTTCGAACACCTCGAGCACCTCAACACCTTGGAGCTGTCTTCGGTGGACACCACGGTGTACGACGGCAACCCAGCGGCGATTCAAAGAAACGACATATTTCGAGGCTTAAACAACCTGAGAATTCTCAAGCTGCACCTATCATTGGCTTACGTGAATCCTTCTGCCCTGGGCTACGTCAGTAACCTGACGGAGCTCGATCTCTCGCATACCCGCTACCTCAAGAAGTCGAGATTATCGCCAATCCTAATGGTAATCCGCTACTTTGGAATCCCGATCCGAAAACTAGGGATCCGGAACATCCAACACCCCAGTCCACAGCGTGGGGACCAGGCTCTCAACGTACGAGAGGACATCCTCCGCCATCTTGCGGGAGTCCCCATCGATGACCTTGACATGGGTTCCAATGGCTTGGTCGTCTTTGATCCGGGTTTCACGGAGTTCCTGCCACAGTTAAAGGTGAGGTTCATCACCCTATATGTATCTGGTACACCGCTCAAACAGTGAACCACAGGACAACGTATAGTCCATGTTGATATAAAGTCCTTGAAAACAACTTCTTCAACTCTATACGTATTGTAGCTTACAGAAATATAATTACAAACTGCAGCGATATTATTCTTCACCTATTCATATATTCATTTTTAATGTGTGGTTCCCCTTTAACAAAATAAATTAGGAGACTCTTATCATTCTGCTGTTAAGTTACCATTTAGTTAATCTAGTCGCGCAAATATAAATCCGTCGTAGCTTTCTTTCAGTTTCTGGATTCTCGAGGCAATATCGGTAGCAACAGTTGGACTTTCGGCATAAAACGGCAACCTTCAGTTTCTAACGTTTATTTTTTCTTGCAGTTCCTGGATTCTCGAGGCAATATCGGCAGCAACAGTGGGACGTTCTGGCGCTGTACGACCCTCGACTTTCTGTTGCACCCGGCTATCAAACGCATGAGCTTCGGGAACAATGTATACGACAAACCGAGCCGCTACCGGCGCGATGCCTTTGCTGATTCCTTCTCCCAGGACGGCGAGTGCTTCCAGAGAGTTTTAAACGGATCGTATGGATCTGAGGGAGAACACGTTGCTTGTCGATGGGTCCATTGCCTCTGCTCCCAATTCACGCATTTCGCCTGTGAATATGTACCTATGATCGCCGAAATCATTGACCTGGAGGACCCCGAGTGTTACCAGTCAGTGTGGCTTCCGGTGCCTCCGCGACTGGAAGAGCTGCAGTTTGCTAACGCCGCCCTGACGCTCTACGGCAACCTACTCGAGCAAAGGCACGACCAAACCGTGTGCATGAACAAGAGGAATAGTTTACAGTACATGGATCTGTCTAATAACAGGCTGGGCGAGGCGTTTCCACCGGGCTTACCCACGTTAAAGGGTCTCACTCACATGCGCGTCTTCAACGTTCAAAACAATAAGGCAGAGTTCAAGACTTTTACTCTCTTTAAGTACTACGTTAATTTGGAATATTTGCTGATTGGCGGCAACACGGTGCGTTTGGACTTGGATCTGAACTCGCGTTTCTTCCAGACTAACACAAAACTTCGGACCCTTGACCTCCAGGGTTGTGACATATACTTCATTCCAAGGCTTGAATTCGATATGCTGCCTCGTCTAGAAGTGTTGAATCTCAGTCGAAATTCCTTAAAGGAAGTCGACGTTGACATCAGCAACCTTAAGGAACTACGACTTCTAAACTTGAGTCACAACGAGATCGAGGTATTGCCTGGGAATCTCACAAGTGTGCTAGATGCCATCGCTGCCGACCACGAGATCATTGTTGACTTGTCTCAGAATCGGCTCCGGTGCAGTTGCCAAGATGTCGCTTTCCTCAGTTGGTTGCTGCACACCAAGGTGACGCTGGTAAATGTGGAAGACTTGCTGTGCAGTCACGCAATGTTGGGCTCCGTATCGGTCCAGAATTTGGTCGTTTCCGAACTGACACAGTTTTGCTTCCCTACATACGAAACTACGATTGCGATTTCTGTGGTGTGCACGCTCGCCGTTGTTGGCGCTATTGGTCTCGCTGTCCTTGGATACAGGAAGCGGTGGACGATCCGATTCCATTTACACGCTGCTAGAGAAAGCTGGATGAACCTCGTCCGCAAGAAGCGCTTCGCCACAGGTCACACGTACCAGTTCGACGCCTTCGTCGTCTACAGTGCTGACGACAGAAGCTGGGTTCACAAAACCCTCCTGAAAACCCTGGAAGATAAGTACGAAATGCGCCTTTGTATCCACTTCCGCGACTTCATTCCCGGCCACTACATCGAGGACACCATCGTCGACAGCATCAACAAGAGCAAGAAAACCGTGATCGTTCTCTCCCCCAACTTCCTCAAGAGCAATTGGTGCAACTTCGAGTTCAGGATGGCGCGGCAGAGGATCGTCAAGGATGGCGTTGACGTCATCATATTTGTCCTGCTGGAAGATCTCCCAACAAAGGGCGTCTCCAAGACGTTGGCCCGATTATTACAGAAGAAGACTTACCTAAAGTGGACGGAGGATGTTGACGGTGAAAAGCTCTTCTGGGACCAGCTGACAAAAGCCATCAATGATAATTACACTGTGGATCCAGAACCATAAGAGAGTCGGCAATCCCAACTCCAAGAAGAATTAGTGAGGGCTCATTTAACGAAAATCATAAACGATTTAACATTTTGCAGGGATCATTGAACGAAATCGTAAACGATTTAGCATTTTGTCGGAGTCATTTAACGAAATCATAAACGATTTACCATTTTTTCGGAATCATATAACAAAAGTAATCAACAAATTTACCATTTATCATTTATGGTTGAAAAAAGATTCGGATCATGTGACGAAAATAATTAATGGTCACAAAAGAGAAGAGATCATGAAGCAAAATTTAACACTGACTTTTTGGATCCGTTGGATCGCAAATAAATAACGATTTAGCACTGTGGACCACTCCAAAGTCTAAGAAGCATTTTTTGGACCATTTAACGAATGTCATTAATAATTCTTAACCTGTGTCTCCTAACCTTCAATACCTTTTTTCATATATGATTTATATATATTATATAAATATATATATATTATAACTTTGAGAATCCACTCATTAACGATAATAACACTGTGCGAGTACCACTTCTGATTGTAGCCAGCCAGCCACATATTAGACATATACCCACAGGTCGACTGTTTTGACCTTGGTGGTACTTTAACTTATAGTGCACTGTTAAAAACTTTCAGACATCCAACGTGGGGATGGCTTAGTAAGTGCTTTATATATTCCAGAGTCATATATTTTACCCAGGATAATACAGGTAATGTAATTTTGTAATTGTTGGATGTCAAACGCTTGTACAAAACTATCTTTGGCGTAGGAAGATGTTTGGATCGGGGTTACGGGCAACAATTAATTAAGTGGCATATACGACTATTCGAGAATATACTTAATACAGAATCGAGAGATATATTATACAGAAAGCAACAGCACATAGCGACAATTTTCAAATTATACCTAACTGTATATATCTGCTGTGCAGCAATTAATTAAGTGGCATATACGAATATTCAAGAATATACTTGATACAGAATCGAGAGATATATTATACAGAAAGCAACAGCACATAGCGACAATTTTCAAATTATACCTAACTGTATATATCAGCTGTGAACTCGTGTTTAGATTTGGATTCGAAATAAACGTTATGTTTTTTTTTACACCAACGGCCTTCCGTACTTTACAGAGATAACGATGTCGGGATTCTACGTCATGCGATGACGTCATGTTAATGTTGCCCACAGACCAAATCATCAGGGCTATAAAATCTCATTCGCCAAGACTTCCGGTTTACTTATTTTGGGAACAAACATACGAAGCACGTGTTCGAACGAGTTCAGAATCTCTGCGCACACTGGTATCAAATTACCTGTGACATTAGACGTGACGTATTTGTTAAGTAAAGACCAGGGAACCAGACTACGTGCGCAAGAGCCAGGCGCCGAGGGTTGGGTCCATTGCGGAAAGCCTAGCGATCTGATCGAGATTATAGAAATATAGATACACAAAACGGATAGATGACATATGTTTCATTCTTTTGCGCCATCACAATGACGAACAGTTGTTACGAGGGGACAACACGGTTGAGAAACTAACGCATTTTTGCATTTCCTACAAAAACGAGGCATTATGACGTCAAACGGAATCTCCCCGGTGACAACGTTGGCGCAAAGCTACAAACAGAAAACTTACAAAGAATGAAGTGATCAAAAAGTGACACGAAAACAACCAACTGGTCAGACTAATCAAAATACTAGTATAAAAGTTATTATATTAGATATATTAAATAATCAGTTTAATATAAAAAACACAATAATATTTTTGGATACAAATCCGTTGCAATTATTCTTATCTTCCTTAGAAGGAGGTGTGGTGGGAAACAGAACATATGGCTCTGTTAGAATAGAACCTATTCCAGAGTCATATATTTAATCCAGGATAATATAGGTAATGTAATTTTGTAATTGTCGGATGTCGAACGCTTGTACAAAACTAATTTTGGCGTAGAAAATGTGGACATTTTCAAATTATACCTAACTGTATATATCTGCTGTGAACTCGTGTTTAGATGTCAGATGTATGACTGCTATGTATCTACAACTATTTGGATTCGAAATAAACGATTTTGGGGGTTCTGGCACCAACGGCCTTCCGTACTTTACAGAGATAACGATGTCGAGATTTTATGTCATGCGATGACGTCATGTTAATGTTAATGTTGGGGTTATATAGA
This sequence comes from Arenicola marina, assembly GCA_964019135.1. NCBI lineage: Eukaryota > Metazoa > Annelida > Polychaeta > Arenicolidae > Arenicola > Arenicola marina. Next base: position 27,403,712 of record OZ025254.1, on the reverse strand, counting down.
CTCTTTCGCCAAGACTTCCGGTTTACTTATTTTGGGGACAAACAAACGTCGCACGTGTTCGAAACGAGTTTAGAATCTCTGGGCACCCTGGTATCAAATTGCTGGTATCCTGACTATCTGTGACGTTAGACGTGAGCTCTATGTTACGTAAAGACTTCGCCAGGAAACCAGACCACCTGCGCAAGAGCCAGGCGCTGAGGGGTAGTTCCATTGCGAAAGGCCTAGCGATATGATCGAGAATATTTAAGAAATATAGCTGCACAGAACGGATAGACGACATATGTTTCATTCTTTTGCGCCATCAGAGTGACGAACAGTTGTTACGACGGGACAACACGGCTGAGCAACTAACGCTTGTTTGCATTTCCTACGAAAACGAGGCATTAAGGTGCCAAACGGACTCTCCCCGGTTACAACGTAGGCGCAAAGCTACAAACAGAAAACAAAGCTTTTTTGCATTTCCTACGAAAACGAGGCATTATGGTGCCAAACGGACTCTCCCCGGTTACAACGTAGGCGCAAAGCTACAAACAGAAAACTTACAAAGAATGAAGTGATCAAAAGGTGACATGAAAACAACCAACCGGTCAGACTAATCAAAATACTAGTATAAAAGTTATTATATTAGATATATTAAATAATCAGTTTAATATAAAAAAACGCAATAATATTTTTGGATACAAATCCGTTGCAATCATTCTTATCTTCCTCAGAAGGAGGTGTGGTGGGAAACAGAACCTATGGCCTCGATGTTACATGACAGTTAAAAAGGAAGCCACACTGCTATAGTAAAGTACTCGCTGGGATATCCGTACCATACGTTGCCGCGCCCCACTACTGAACCCAGTCGAGTTTTATAACAACACTTCATCCAATCCGTCTATGTAGAGAACAATAACACAAGCATCCAACCCCATCCTATCACATCCCCCACCCACCCACTCCCAACAATGTAGGTGGCACTGAACCATCTTAAAATTCGCCGTGTGAACACTTTTGCGTAAATCAACTAAAATAACATTGCAATGGTAAACTATACGGCGTTTCCGTTCGCCTAACACGACCACCCTCTCGCCGCCCCAACCCCGGCCTTCTCCATGCCCGACAATACACACACGCATTCTGGCTTTGATGCGCTTCACTGGCGCACACTCCTGCCCTTATCCACACCCACCCCCTACCTGACACCCCTGCCCTGTGTATTGCTGGCCGGTCCGCTGCCGTTCTGCTACTTGCCGCATGGTGCTCTTACCGTGAACCGAGAGCCGACTTCCTCCCCCCCTCCCCCCACCCCTCGTCGGCCCCAACTGAGGTCGAGGTGACAGCGATTGCATCAGCATGGAAAGCTACGAAACGCTGTAATTCCCTTAATAATCGGCCCACAAGATCCCAGTTTGATTTATAATGTGCAGCGGGACGACCCCCATGCACCAGTCATGCGTCATGTGTCATGCGTCATCAGACGTCCATTTGGGCCATAAAATCTCAGCCGCCAGGGTGATATGCCTTGTTATGGCGAAAATCGCCATCATGTCGGTCAGTTCTGTTTGTTATGGCGAAAATCGTCATTATGTGAGTCAGTCCTGTTTGTGTGTGTGTGTCTGTCTGTCTGTCTGTGAGCTCGATAACTGTCGATCACTTACAGCTATCGTTAGAAACAGATACAGCTAGAAACACTAAATTAGTATATATATACTCAGCTCCTGAATATCTTTCTCGTTATTGCTATCAAATTTACGTGCGAGCAATAGTTTTGCACGCCACAGGCTTTGAAAATGTTAAAATTTTCCACACCAATTTTTTTTAAAATCTTGTCACGATTGTCACGAAACTTTGCAAGGACATTAAAGGTACCACTCAGGTACCGTATATCAAAAATTATAGTGATCTTATCAATAGTGTCCGTTTCCAAGGCGACGAAAATCCCAATTATGAGCCAATGGAAGTTGTGTCCCTCGATTTTGACAACTTGCCATACAGGTATCTCCACGCCGCTTGGCAGGGACATTCGGTCCGCCACCTAGATCGACTATGCTAAAAATTACGGCGATCGAACTGGTAGTATTCGTTTACAAGGCAACGGAAAATCCCATTGTGAAAGATACAAATTTTCTTTTTTTCTCTGTTCGGTGCAGTTAAAATGCACATAGCCTCACGCTACTTGGTACATGCTACCTAGGGGTCGGCCTTATCAATTATGTGCAAGATGAATGCAATCGGACGGTTACTTTTTGTTTCCACAGCAACGCAAAAATGGCCCAATGGTAAAAGATAGAACATTTTTGAAATTTACCATGAGCCAAAAACATAGAAACCGATAAGCCACGCAACTCATCTTTGACACAAGCATTACTTTAGGTTGTATCTTAAAATTGGTTACATTTCAGCAACCTGGGTCAAGGGTCAAGGCAATGTCCTTGACTATTGTAAATGTCGAGTGCTCGGTTGTAACTCAAAAACAAAAAGACATCTGAGCACCAAACTTGCCCTGGTGGATAGGGGTGACGTAGCTTATGCCAAATCCAATCTCAGCTTGAACCCGGAGTGCGCAACATAACGGTGCCAGAGCTCTGACACCGTTACGTTGCGCACTCCGGGTTCAAGCTGAGATTAATCATTGGCCCAGAAGGTCCCGGTTTGATTTATAATATGCAGCGAGACGACCCCCATGCATCAATCATGCGTCATGCGTCATCAGACGTCCATTTGAGCCATAAAATCTCAGCCGCCAGGGTGATATGCCTTGTGTGTGTGTGTCTGTCTGTCTGTCTGTCTGTCTGTCTGTCTGTGCGCGCGATAACTGTCGAACACTTGCAGCTATCGTTGTCGAACTTCGCCAACAGATGCCAGAAGTCTAATCTCAGGTCAAGTTCGTTTCCGGGAAAAATCGGTCGGACGTCGACGTCACAGTGACGTCATACTCCAAAACACATTTTTAGCATAAATCGCTTAATATTATATCTAGACACGCGGAGTTAGTGCCATCATACTCAGCTCCTAAATGTCTTCCTCGTTACTGCCATCAAATTTGACATGGAAACAATAGTTTGCGAGCTACGTCACCTGAAAAAGACAACGTAACGAGAACGTCAAGCGTAGCTTCAGAAGGGAGACGAAAATCTTGGGATAATTGCAGCTGGAATATATATAGCGAGTGCCGACTATGTACATGTGTATCACGTGTCCGTATGACGTATCTCGTGTCTCGTATCATGTTTTATCACTTGCTCGGCGGGCCGACGCCCTCAAGCCGTCTCAGATTAGGGTTGCCTGCCCGAAGAACCCGCGATGCCAGCTGCCCCTTCTATGGCAGCATCAGCCATAGCCAACCCCAAAGTCTAGGTAACCGCACATTGTCACGTTGCGCCATATTAATATAGTGCGATGCATTCGATATGTGACAATTATTAAGTTGTATGGCGGCCCGTGATAGGTCGCTGATAAGTTGACGGATAAACGCGATCCTACTGGTTGACGGATAAACGCGATCCTACTGGTTGAATTACTACACGACGTTAATTCTGAGGTCGTGTTGTAATTCGATTTACTACACGACGCAATTGAATTAATACACGACGTTAATTCTGAGGTGGTGTTGTAATTCGATTTACTACACGACGCAATTGAATTACTACACGACGTTAATTATGAGGTCGTGTTGTAATTCGATTTACTACACGACGTTAATTCATGAGGTCGTGTTGTAGTTCGATTTACGTCGCGTCCCAATGAATTGCGTCTTGTTGTAAATAGAATTAGTACACGACGCAATTATTTGCGGTATGTAGTAATTTATAATTAGCACACGACGCAATTCGGCGTTTTTGACAGGCTGATGCTGCCATACCTTTCCACACCGGGTGCCAATTGATGCCGGACAGAGCTGACATCTGTGGTGAAAGAGATACCCCTATAGAGGGAACATTTTAAAACTTGCGACCGGGGGTTGGGGAAGAACGTTCTGTCAACGAGCGGGTTTGCCGTGAAAAGGGGGTGTGCATGGAACTGCAACATTTTGACAGTAAAACACCCCTTCCGTGCGGATTTCGGCGGTAAAACGCCTTTTTCGAGCCGATGTTCAGGGTGAAACGCCCCTAATTGCGGGCGGGTTTCGGAGGTGAAAAAGAGAGGGACTTTACCGCGCATCCCCCCCCCCGCCTCCCCCGCTCGTAGTTTGCGATTATCTAGATAACCGACCGATACACAGATCAGCTGTTATTTGCATTAAATTGATTCCACTCTCCTCATTTGGGTGATTGGCAGATAAGGACACATTGCGTCGCCTAGACTGCACAAACATTTCTTCTACTATACCAAATCTTAAGATTATTACAAGGCATTATTTTACAAACTGGCGAATCAATTCTGTCGTGTTCAATCAGCCGCAGGGCGAATATTTGTGTACAGATTCATTAATTTAAATATTTGGGCCCTGTAGTACAAATAAAATACATATATACATAGCAAGTGTTCATTGGCTTAAATCAATTGGTTCAAATTGAAGATATTTTATTGCAGTAACATGTGAATATTTACAGGGTGTATAGGCCAACATACATCCACACATATCATGAACTTGTTTATCGTCAGGCCGTTTTGCGTCACATCTAATGATCGATCGTTCTCGGTATACTTCAGTAACAACGGGGAGGGCGGGTTAGGGGCTTTTACCCCCCCCCCCCTCCCTCACACACACACATGTATACGCACACGTCTGTGGCGCCCTTTAAGCGCCGACACTAATGTACATAGGAGGACATACAAACAAACATACTAAAATCAACTGTTGTCAGTTGCAACACTTTAGCATCAATACTGCGCTAGCGGTGGTTCGTCTAACCAAGAAAATGCACGAAGTCGATTTTCCCGCTCACTTATGATGGGCAACGGCAACTGAGCTATGAAGGTACCACTCTCTGTAGTGACCGGGTGCCCACGCCAAGCACACTGTCTGAATTCTGCCAAAATACCTTGTGCCGCAAAGACCGCAGCTGTAGCTTGTTTCTTTTTGACAGATTTTCCAATTTGGCCAAGAATCTCTATACTTTAGCATTGGGCTTACATCCGTTACCATGGATACGTCAACGTGACGTCGCTGACGCTTACCAAAACGTAGCAAATTGGCTTCTAATTTGCCAGTTTACTTACTTACGAACTGACAGGGATGGAAACTATTACTATAGTAGGTGAACACGAAACGACGTCGGCTCACTTTAACTACGACGTCATTTTTGACGCACACGTTTAGGGACCGCAAATAAATTGACGAATGGCAGTACTTGTCCTTGGGTCTAATGTACAATGTACAAATAAGCCGAAGTCACTATGACGTATAGCCGAGTAATGGCCTTTGTAAAGCACATCATAATGACGTCATGGCATGACAGCAAAGTCAAAATAATAAGAAGCGAACGTTTTGCCCGACAATCCCAAAATGTTGACCAGCACGGCGGTATGCGCATCAGCCTTTCAGATGTGGATTGACGAAATTACGTTTTTCTTTCCTAGTTATTAGATCTCAGGTCTAGCTTGTTTTTGCCGATTTTTGACGAATTTTGTAACTTATGCAGCATCTCTATATTTATCATTGGGCCACTGTTTCGTTGCCATGGAAAATGAATTGGAAAGCGAAAACAACACGCGTCCGCCATGTGCGTGCTCTAAGCCTTTTGTGCGCGTCAACATCTCCCACCATGGTAAAGGAAAGTGAAATGGTCCAACCAAAAGTACGTCATATTGAGTGAAGTTTGATTATCTCCATAGGGTCCCATGTTAAACTATTTCGACTATATACCAGAAAGTAATAAGGTTATCTCACCATGTTTAAAGTTGATGGCTCAGCTCAGTAAAATCCACCCAAAGCTGCAAGCATAGAGTGATATCTGGAATAGGACGCCCATGGGAGACGTACTAGCACCAAAAATATGTAACTTTCATCATTGGTCAAAGTTTGAAAAATGATTCTGACGTCATTTCGTGCTCGAATTCTATATGGCAAACTCAGTGGCTATTGGGTACCATGTTTAAGCAAAGAACAAATTCTAGTACAGTTTGACGAAGACATGAGAGATTGCGGGGTTTAACATGGGAAGTCCCATAGAGAAATGCAGTCACCCCTGGAACCGGAAGTAAGATAGGAACGTTTTGTTTTTAGTTTGCAGTTATGCGAGGAACTCCTCGTTCTACAATATATCGGTCCTCTTGCATTTTCCCGATTTTTTTCCCGAATTGTGACCGATTATTTTGCATGCAGCAAAAGTGACGCCATCGCGACGTCACCTGACGCATCGGAAACATCTAAGATTAGATAGAGGTCATCTCTATTCATATTTCTATGACTTATTAGAATATCATGGCGATAGCTTGATGTTATTTATGTCAAAAAGCGAAAAAAAACTGGGAGATGTCATTTAGTGCAGTTTTCCCAAACTTTTTTTTTCGAGTTTTTTTTTACTCGAAAATGAGTGTGACGCATCAAAAAGTAAGCAATACTCGAAATCTGCGCTAACATATTAACGACACCCCAAGTGACATAGAAAAATAAATTTTCTCATTAACAAACAAGCCCTCAAACACACACAAATATTTACAAACCAGACATAGCAGTATATTGACAGAAGTCTTTAGACTGCTGTCAGTAATAATGGAAGATCAAACATAACTACCGGGCACGTCATCTCGTAACAACTCATCTCCATACAAACCATTTTCGGACACGGTTGCATTTGCATTGCATTTGCATTTGCTGTACAGAATAACCGGAGTACAACAATCATAGAAGAAGACCTTGGAGGGAATGCCAGCAGAGAAGAAATCGAGATCGCCTTCGCTTACTATTTCTTACTGTCCTTGGTGGAGAGAGCAAAGGTTCGGTATGTGTGAAGATTTGTGAACACACCCCTCCGATTGACGAAATTATATATGTTGATGCGCAATAAACACATCATGCTCCTCCGGCTCCCCTACGTTGTGGCAGCTTTTATTCTGACAGAAGGTGCGAGGTACGTTTCCCTCTAATGTCATACGGCCTCTGTGCTCTTCTTGTGTACGTTTAAAGTTGCATATCAAGCTCTCTCCCGCCAAAACTAAGCCTAGGCGACATCACAAACTCGATTGTTTAATTCCATAAATTCACGGCGGGGGACGGGCCAGGAGTGCTAGAGTCTGGTGGGCGTCGGTGGGCGAACCGGGGGGGGGGGGGAGTGGCAGGAGTGCATATGTCAGGTGGGTGCCGGTCGGTGCCGGTGTGCGGGGGGGTGGGGGGGGGGGGGCAGTAGTGCAGCAGTGGTGAGTGCTAGTGAGCCGGGGACGGCGAAAGGGAGTGCAGCAGTCTGGTGGGTGTCAGTGGGTGGGGTGGCGGCCCCAAATGCAGCATTTTGAAGCGTGTCGGTAGGCTGGGGGGCTGCAGGAGACGGGTGGATGTGTATGGCGGATGGGCAGAACCCACTCAGCACTCGACGAGATTATGACGACTTTTACTGGTTGAAATAGCTCGATGATCAACCACATTTCAAGATGGAGTGTTACGTCGGCAGACTGGTTAAGTTCATGACGAGATTATGACGTCATAATCTGGTTGAAATCACGTGTATCACGTTCGCTTTGTCATTCGCCGCGAGGCGGTGCCACTTGTAGAATACGATTAAACACAAAAGGCAAAAACATCTAAGTGGAGTATATCTTGACGTGAATCAAATTATTATTATTAGGTAAAAAATGTTACGCCATATATCACTACGTCGGTTTGTTATGGCGAAAATCGCCATCATGTGAGTCAGTCCTGTTTGTTACGGCGAAAATCGCCATCATGTCAGTCAGTCCTGTTTGTTATGACGAAAATCGCCATCATGTCAGTCAGTCCTGTTTGTTACGGCGAAAATCGCCATCATGTCAGTCAGTCCTGTTTGTTATGGCGAAAATCGCCATCATGTCAGTCAGTCCTGTTTGTGTGTGTGTCTGTCTAGGCACAGATCGCTTAATATTATGGCTAGACACGCGGAGTTAGGGCCATTATACTCAGCTACTGAATATCTTACTCGTTACTGTCATCAAATTTGATGTAGGACCATCGCTCCGATCGTTACCAAAATTTTTAGCGACATTGAGGGTGCCGCTGAGGTACCGTATGTCAAAAATCAGATCGACAGCACTAGCGGTTATGGCGTAACGGGTCATTTCAATTAAAAATAACGAAATTCACGGTGCCCTCAATAATGACCGTACAAACTTGAAAATGTTGTAGAACACTGAGGAATTGGATTGTCCGTCAGGAAAAAATATGGTTAAAATTCGCCATGTTAACACTTTTGCGTAAATCGACTAAAATACCATTGCAATGGTAAACTATACGGCATTTCCGTTTGTGATTTGGCAGGGTAAAAAAAATAAAAAAATATATATACAATGGGGCTGAAAAAGGATAAGACAGCGCCCGGGAAGGGTCAAGCGGCGGAGAGACTTCTTCAGCGACCGAGCAGGATACGGCGGTCGAAATAGTGGAACTTCGCCGTCAATTGCAAGAAACTAAGCGGGCGGCCGCTCTGGCTGAAACCAGAGCGGCTGAGGCGGAAAGCAGAGCTACGGACATCGCAAACAACACGACAGAGCTGTTGAAGAGTCACGAGTGATACTACGGGAGGCGGAGAAGGAGTTCCAGGAGACGGCCCGTTGCCGCCTTCGGGATGCTGACGCAGCCCAGGAAGCCCTGTTACGTAAGGCGAGAGAGGCTGAGGAGAGGGTTAAGGTGTTGGAGGCTTTGAGCCACAATGGCACTTCGCCGTCTGTGGAGACGCGATTTTCCAAATACCAAACCCCTTCCCCGCCAGACCAGCTTTCTCCAGGAGGCGTCCCTTCGCACCGTGTGGCTGGTGGCCGTTATGCAATGCCACGCCCCAAGCAGATGCCGTTTGACGGGAGTAAGTCGTGGGAGAGCTTCATCAAGCCGTTCAGGTCCACCTCTGTGGCGTGTGGCTGGAGGGATGAAGAGAAGCTCTTTCGCCTCCGCAGCAGCATGAGAGCAATATTGTTCATTTGGGTTCGCTCGCCGCTTGACTTGTCAATTACAGAGCGATCACAGTTGACCCCACCCACTGACACCCACCAGACTGCTGCACTCCCTTTCGCCGGCCCCGGCTCACCGGCACCCACAGCGTGGACATTGGCTTGGTTAAGGCTTGCTGCATTAGACTTACTCCTCTAAAATCAGTTAGCCTACTTCTCGCAGGGCTTTTGCAATGCCCAGAAAGAGGCTTCAGGGCTATCTAGCGTTTCTCCCGCAGACCCTTTGTCAGCTCACTTGACATAGTCATCTTCAGTTGACGGGTAGTTGACCGTATCTGCAGTTACGGGCCGCCGTTTTATGTACAAAGGTCAATGGGGGAATGCTTTCTTATTTACAAATCATTGCCGAATTCCGTATATCACTTTGTAGGTCTACAAAGCTGCCCTGTACCGATGTGTGGCGGGTAGACTTGTGTGGTTTCGTTGTAACGTGGTTCCTTCACCAGATAGCAGCCCGGTGCCATGGGCCATGGGGTCTAAGGAACTCAGCATCGAAAGGAATTCCGAGTATCCCCCTCCTGGCAATTATGACTCGACCCCATATATATATATATTTATATATATATATAAAAAACTGAATTCCGGTCACGCAGTGGCAGTTTTCTTCACTGACATTTCCACAAGCCTATAAATATATGTTTATACTCACAATGCAATGCAGTTTCTGAAATACGCTTAACTAAGATGGGGTTAAAGATACATTAAATAGTGTATTTGAGAAAATGAACACTCCTCATCCAATTTGAAAATACGACATTTAATTAAATTAATTACTCATTCAACTATGATGTAACCATAAACATGGAGCAAATCATTCGTGTTTCTTATGTTTTGAGATCGCCGTATGTCCCCTGTTCACTGTGATTTATTTCTTTATTTTAATCATTAGCACCATTCCCACCGGTTGAGGCCAGCACTCTCGGAGTGCACAAATAACTAACGTAAGTTGCTGCGAATAACTATTACTAGTATACCTCCTACGCCTGGCTGTGCCCCCCCCCCCCCCCCGACCCCGCCGACAGTTTAAGACAGTTTAAATGTCTACAAAACACGTTGTCCTGCGATGACGCCATCTTGACATCTCGCAAAGACCAAAGTAATACCCAGAATGCATTGCACATGCAGTGGCGCCTCACAGTGGAATAATCTGAACTGTGATTTGCGAAGTCGTCTATCAGGTGGCTCACGGGGTCCGGCACGTTTTCTCTCCAGGCGCTAGCCGCGTGAACCCGTCCGGCCGATGGAAAGCTGAGTCATTGATACTGTTAGGGGTCTGAAAGGGGTAAATACAATGGCGGTATTCGACCCATGGATATTTTGAAAAATTGACATCGTCCCCCAAAATTCCGACACTGAAGATCTGAAAAAAGCGACATGGACACAGATAGTGACATTTTAGAAAAAAAACGACATCGGCACAGATAGTGTCAGTTTAGAAAAAAACGACACGTAACGACATTCGACACTAAACATTTAAAAAGAATCGACATTCGACACTGAAAATGTTAAAAGAATTGACACTGGACACTGGACCCCCCATTCCAGACTCCTGTTGTTGGGCAGCGGAGCGCTCTTCCGTGTCACCAGCGTCGCCGATGGCAGAGGGTCACTATCACCCTGCTGCCTGCCCCTCGGGCGGCGGCGCAGCACGCCAGTCATCGGCCATGTCATATATGCATATATATGTTTATTTACATATTTACATATATTTCTCGCGCCGTCTATGGATGGGGAACCGTCCGAAATTGATCATGCCATTTCCACTGAAGATGTTGCATGTGTTCGATGGTGCAGGATAAATATTATTACAAAAGACATATGACAGATAATCCAAGTACAATGGTCAAATCCCTAATAATGTTTTTCGTGGGGAATGGGGAGTTGTTTTGACGGAACCTTATATGGGGATTTAGAAAAAGACTTTCAAAATGTATACTTCCCCGACGGCCTTGCCCGCCCCCCCCCCCCCCTTCGGGGTGGTTTCACATTGATTCATTAGTTGATCAGTCGTTCTTTCGTTTTAAAGCCAATCCGGCATTTTTTTTCCTATTTCTCACTCACGTATTAGTCGTGCAGTGCGATTGATTCCCGTGACCTGGGAATAAATTTTTTTATTCTTCATCATCTGGGAACCCTCGTGTCGCCTGACTATACAGCTGTATTATATGCATTGCATTGTATCGTATTACACGATTCTGACTGTCAGTGATTAAATAAATTTCAGTCCCTTCCATCAATGCTGATTTGGGTTACAGTAGGGCTGCACCATCACTACGGGATTTGATCGCGACCCCACGAGACAGGGATACATAGTGCGTGTTCGATTTGCATAAAACCAAATTCGGTTTGCCGAAATGACTGTTCGACATGACAAGAACAGAAACAGGTTTGCATGAAACCGTGAAACTCCCCATGGAGCTAGTCTGACAGGTGACAGGTAAAATGAATAGAGCACCGCGTATAATAAGGTTCAGTGATTTCGAGAAGCCCTCTGTAAACATCGGCAAACATCGGCGAATGTCACTGAACAGGGAATCCCCAACTCGTTACGTCATTCACAGGGGAATCCCCAATTCGTGGCGTCATTCAAGGGGTATTTCCCCCCAGAAAAAATAAAACGATGCGTTTGCTCTTTAGGTGGGCAAACTGTCGAGAGCGGTTTCGAAAACGGTTTCGGTTTCTCGTCGGTTTCATCTAAATTGAACCCCCCTTATGCTCTGCGTCAATGCTACATAGGGGGCCTGTGTGGCGAATCTTCCGGTGGCTGTTTGCCTTCGCATGCTTCACTCGCTTCACACACAAAAAATGACTACAGCTGTCCTTAGACTAACCACTGAATTCAATGCGTATATATCATAAGTATAACCATCATTCTACGCGTATGTCATATATGAGCAGTTGGACAGATAATAAACCAGAATGCGGTTGTTTCATGAGTGACTGTCATTGGGGTCATGAATACAAAATCATGAGCAAACGTCACGGCAACGTCACTCGCAGTCCCGTCGACCTCAACGCGCTATTTTTAGCCTTTAAGGGTTTTCACCAGGTGGCTGCAGTTCACGCAGTCTTTGTTTGGTGCAGGCAGATGTCAGAGCCTCAGTAATACAGTGCCTCCGGTAGTGGGGGGGGCGCTCCTGCGGGCCCCAACAGGCCTTGGCAGACTATGTGAAGTCATGGTATGGCATGTGGCCATGGGAGGCCTTGAAATGTTATGTGAATGTTTGGATAGTATGCATGACTGTCAGAAGGTATGGCGTGTGGCCCAGGTTGGCCATGACCGTGATCAGGGCGTGGTATGCCGAGGTGACATGCGTTAAAGTAAACCTGAAATCCCATAAGCCACAACTTTACATTGGTTGATTACGTTAAGAAGGGCTATCTATATATCTATATCTATATTGCCACAAATGGCAAAATATTTCACGATAAATTACGTAATGTAGCATACAGGGCGCTCCCCCCCCCCCCTATTGTTGGGTTTGCATTGCCGCCGTTATTATATAAGACTGAAGCAGGAATGTATAATGTTCGATTTGAACCTGAGAGTGTTTACGCGATCCGCGATGTAAACACATCTAATGGTCCCGATGGGGTAAGTAACAGGATGTTAACAGCCACGGCCTCCGCTTTAAGTAAGCCAATGTCCGATCTATTCTACATGTCTATGCAATTAGGTACAGTTCCTGGCGAATGGAAAAAAACGCAAATGTAACACCAATTTTTAAGTCGGGTGACACGCAAATGCGAAGCAATTACAGACCAATATCATTGCTTTCCTGTACCGGAAAGGTAATGGAGAGACTAGTATTTAATACTCTGTATCGCCACTGCTCAGAGAACAGTCTCCTAATTTGGCCTTATTCCGGATTCAAACCCTTTTAACCAACTAATTTATTTTATGTACTTGGTTTATTCTAATATCGATTCTGGTATTGACGATCACGCTGGTGCTGACGTCTGCATTGTGTTCTTGGCTATATCTAAAGCCTTTGATAAATAAAGTGTATCATGTAGGACTTCTTCACAAGTTAGAGTCGGTTGGCGTCACTGGCCACCTAATCCAGTGGTTCAGTAGCTATTTAAGTGATCGCAAGCAGAGAGTTGTTGTTAAAGGTCAGCAGGGACCGTAGTCATAATCGCCACTTAGTTTACGACACTAAACTTGGCGCTAAGTGGAAGATTTGTCGAGCGATATTCGGGTTCAAAATACATAAAGTCACCCCAAAGGTGGATTTTCTGAATTAATAAGTGCCCCAGGGGCCGTATTCATAATCCCGTGTGTGCATCTCAGTATGTCACTGAAATTATTCAAATATGCCTACATTGCACATAATGCAAAGTTATGCGTCTCACACATCTTAACTGTTAGGTCAGCAAGCTTGATGAACAATTAGTTAAGTAATTCATTGATAATAATAAATTATATATTATACTCTTATTATATTAATGGTTATTATTATAATGAGTTAATCTATCATTGCCACTTATCATTGTCATTTATCCCTGTAATCGCGAGTTAATTGTCAGTTAAGCCTCCGCACCACTAAAGTCTGGATCCGCCGCTAAATTAGAGACTGTCTTTCGCTTTGTCGTAAACTTAACTACATCCGACAATAACGAGAGCCTCATGAGTTCCAAGCCGATAAGTTGATGTACGAGTTGAATTACAGCTGTCTATCAATAAAACTTTGACAAAAGGGTTTCAATGTTAACATCCATGCGAGGCGAGAAGCACGTTCTCATGGTTCTCAGAGGCGAGAACCACGGCGGGGGAGGGGGGGGGGCTACCTTGGGAATCCACTCCAAAAGAAGGAAGCTCCAGATCTCAATTCAAATGGCTTACATTCTTCCTAATAATCATTGAAACAACTCTCGTCTTCAACAGTCCTTCACATTCCCTTGATTTAATGGTGGAAGAGGCATGGGGGTTACCCCCGAACCTCACCCCTACGCAAAAATAAGGTTGCTAACAACAATGGAAGGAGAAATGCATCATGAATGATCAAAGACTTGAATTATTTAAAATAATAAATGACGAATAAAAACGGTGTTCCTTTCCTAGAACAAACAACTCACCCACAACCAAACCAGTACTTAAGTAAACTGGTTGATCTTTCAGTAAATAAAACCTTTTTTTATAGCAAAAAGAAAACCGCTCTTCTTTGTGGTTCGCCAATTCTTTGCTCTCCCAGCCAACTCAATCGTCGGGTTCAGCCCACAATACAGCGGCCACTACGTGGCGGGGTCGGCGTGGCTGACAGCCTTCACTGCCGGGGTGTGAGTCCCCGCCCCGCCCAACGTCCCCGCCTCCGTCCCCGCCCTGCCTGGCCACAGGGTGCCCCCCCGCCTTCCCCCCGCCGGGCCGCTACTGACATTCCTAGAGGACAACGCGTTCAAAGTGATTGCGCAGTTGTAGGACAATCATCGGTGCAATATAGGCCAACTGGACTACACATATAAAGAAGTTGCCGGGCGCTTCTGGCTTGTTGTGCACGACAGACGGTCTCTCTCTCTGTGCCTTCGACTCACTCCGCTGGCTCCATTATATCTCTGTTGTCGCCTGCTGCCTCAATGCATTCGCACACTCGCTCGCCAGGGCGGCGCTGCGCAAACTGATAGGACAAATGTGCCGCGCATTTCTACAAATAAGCGTCGGGTACCCTAAGCTGGTACCGTCGCTCAAACTCATACAAGCTGAGCGAGCGAAGTTGGGACCGCGGAACCAGGCTACGCCTAAGGCTAATAACACACGGTATAAGGTGATGAAAAGAAAGCGCTCACCCTCAATTGTAACTTGTTCAAAATGGTACAATATGTATTTTTATGTATTAAATATGCAGAGAGGCATTGTATTACGTAGGTTCGGATCGCTGCCTGCCCCGAACTAAGACCGCGTTTTGAAATAGCATACTACCTTAAAACACCAAGAAAGGCGGCGATCGTCCGAAGTTTCGTGACGTACATATAGGTTCCCGTTTGAAGAGCGGGTGCGTTGTACGCGTGAGACGACTAGTCCTGCTATTTCTTTTGTTGAAAACTCGGTAACCCAACATCGCAGGTTAAAACGCTATTCCAGATCCTATGAATTTAAAGCATCGAACACCTAGACGTTGCCTCCTTGGTAACAAAAATGTCACTTTATTTGAATATTTGTATAAATCCTTTACCTGCCTATATTAGGCGTGACCACTAATTAAACCGGAACCTGCATCTACGTCACTTGGCGTGAACATTTCGGAGTTGAGGCCTGAGTTTGCTCAGATTTTGCGACTAAACGTGCCTCAAGCTCCTAAGTATGAGCCATACATCTTCTATGGGTTTAATTATCTTAATTTTACGAATTAATTTACCGAGGCCTTTAAGTGTGCTAAATTAGCCCTGACCGAATCTCCCTCCTGTTGTCTGGTTCTCCCAGTCACTTCCTTCTTGACACTTCCGTTTCATGATTCTCGTTTCCTAGCAACCCTATTCCCTTCCTAATATCTCCAGGCACTTCCAGGCCCTTCTTACCCTCTTTCGGCCCTCTCATTCTCTCAGTATCCTCTCCTGACACTCCCATTCCTTCCTTATCTCATACTGCCGCCCTCTCTCTTCTTAGAAAAGTACGAGATGTTGTTGTTATTGCAATGTGCGCAATATGGACCCTCGTGATATTGCGCTTGCCTTAAAAGTTCGATTAAAATACACAAATACACAAAATAGCACTTCCGAGCGGATTTTGGCGGTAAAACGCAACGACCCAGCTGAGTTTGGTGATAAAACGCTCCTTGAATCTAGCGGATTCGGGAGGTTAAAAAAGTGGGGGATTCACCGCGGACCCCCCACTTCCCCCAACCCAGGAATGTATTAAATACACTCCACCACTAGAATAGATAGCGTATATGTTTGGTACAGTCAGCGATTTTCTTGCTTATCTTCCATTCCCCGCAAATAATATTAATCAATCATAACGCAAACCAAACTTATCCTCCTACTTTATTCTATGAAAGTCTACTTTATTATGCAGCAGTGTACCCTCCACACGGGTAAGTACAATACGAAAAAAGTATGATACGCTGGTGTTTCAGGTCAAGTTTGTGTACATGAATGCTTTTACCTTGGTATAGAAAACTCACTGGACAGTGAAATGGGGTTGGATGAAACAAAAACCAGATACAGGGGCCAGGGCCAGGTTCGGCATACAGCTCAGGTTTTTTTTTTATGAGAATTTTATTCACCAAGACATAAAAAAGACGTTGACAGAGATTCGACGTAAAACATTATAGTACTTATAAAACGTAGAGTACTTCCAACATCGGTCCATTTTAACACGATATACACATTTGTCTTTAACGCTTTAGAAATGTTTTGAAATGAGTAATATCTCGGCCGGCGCCGTCTTTAATGTGGAGAAACCAATCGTTATATAAGAGAAATGATAGCACTGATGTTACAAAGTTGATCAATTTGTTCTGAACGGCGAAAATAATTATTTCCTTTCAATTTCCTTTAAACTTTTAGCAGCTCTAGTGTCAGTTGCCATATTTCTTTTCAGCACATTGGCACCAGCAGCCGCCTTGAACGTATATGCAACCGAACCACTGCATGCACTGAATGGTCCGCCTTGGAAGTATCAACATTGTCGCCCTTAGATGTGTCGACGCTATCGCATGTCAACACTACCGCTCGGTGCTTATCACCTTATCCCGCACATAATATCGCTTTCGGGTGCTTATCCCGCATGGTGACCATGTCTGCGGCGGGCTACCTGGCTTGGTGCCAACAGTAATAACATTTCTCCCAACGCCTTATCGCCCAAACCGTCATCAAGACAACAAATCCCGTACTGTCTCGCGTCCACAACTTCCCATCAGTAGCCAATTTTGTCCACTGAAGGTACGTTAAATGACGAACAACGGGCCACAAACAGCCCCTTTTTTTAATCAATCAACCCCCCTTTTTTTATACTCAATCAATGTATGAGTTTGGGCCTTAGTTTTACTGGACTGATATTCGTTTATTAGCGTGCTTTAGCCGCAATTTGAGTATGCTGTACTGGATGCACAATAATTGCACAGAAAGTGTTTAAATATCCTTAACACTTATGTCCTGTTATTCAGTAGCTGCCGGTCTCAATTTATATAGGATAATATAATTATCGATATTATTTCTGCCCAATGTCTACCTTCTGCCTGCTACTATTTGACGTATAAAACAAAATACTGTCATACTGTTATTTCTTTCGTTTATTAGTACGAACGCTAGACGTCCCGCGAGCGAAGCGAGTGGGGCGGCTAGTACCTCACAAGTCAGAGGGTAACCTTGAGGTACAATATTAATACTGTGATAACGAAATCAGAATAGCAATGTCGGTATTGACAGCACACTCGTGCGCAATAAATCATAACCGTCTGGCCGATCCACGTGGACGAATTAAAATGTTTATATATATATAGATATATCTATTCGTCGCGATAATACACAATATAATGTGAAAAAATAGTTAAAACTAATAAGAATATACACATATAAAACACATATAAAACTATAATGGTAAAAATGCTTAAACTGCGATATACAGATACACGTATATACATTTCCCGTGATTATGCAAATTATTATGGCAAACGCAGCTAAGAAGAAAAATTAAAATAGTTCCTCGCATCCTCTCTTTCCCATTCAACGGTCGACTTTGCGGCTTTCACTTGTCACTTTCGCCACTTTTCTCTTTTCATTCCACGGACTTCCTCATCATCTCCGTAACCGTGAACTCAATCCGTGGACTACACGTCTAGATTTGACGAAGCACACGTATCATCCAATTATTCCACCAGATGTCAGGCCAGCTGTTATTTTGATACGTGCTATGATAATTTATGCCACAATTGAGGTCACAGTTCTGTAAAATAGATTACAAAAGTAATATTTTATTTCAATATGGCATGTAGAATTGTGTGCAACTACAAGTTCAGGTGTGGATCGATCAGGGGTCTGGATCCACAGTGTATTTATCGTTGATGGCATGGCTCAGCTGGTCCCAGAAGAGTCCTTTGCCGTCCACATCCTCCGTCCACTTTAGGTAAGTCTTCTTCTGTAACAATCGGGCCAACGTCTTAGAAATGCCCTCTGTTGGGAGATCTTCCAGCAGGACAAATATGATGACGTCAACGCCGTCCGTGACGATCCTTTGCCGCGCCATCTTGAATTCGAAGTTGCACCACTCGCTCTTAAGGAAATTGGGGGAGAGGACGATCAACGTTTTTCTGCTTTTGTTGATGCTGTCGACGATGGTGTCCTCGATATCGTGGCCAGGAATGAAGTCGCGGAAGTGGATACAGAGGCGCATTCCGTACACCTTTTCCAAGGTTTTCAAGAGGATTTCGTGAACCCAGCTTCTGTCGTCAGCACTGTAGACGACGAAGGCGTCGAACTGGTACATGTGACCTGTAGAGACGCGCCTCTTGCGGACGAGGTTCATCCAGCTTTCCCTGGCGGCGTGTAGATGGAATCGGATCGTCCACCGCTTCCTGTATCCAAGGACAGCGAGACCAATGACGCCAACAGCGGTCAGCGTGCACATCACAGAAATCGTAATCAAAGTTTTGTGTGAAGGAAAGCAGGACTGTTCCAGATCTGAAATGGCGAGTTTGTGAACCGAGACGGAACCCAAAAATGCGTGACTGCATAGCAAGTTGTCCATATTCTCCAGCGAGACCTTTGTGTTCAGCAACCAGCTGAGAAAAGCGATATCTTGACAACTGCACCGAAGACGATTCTGAGACAAGTCAACAATGATCTCGTGGTCGGCAGCGATGGCATCTAATACCCTTGTGAGATTGACAGGCAATACCTCGATTTCGTTATGACTTAGGTTTAGAAGGCTGAGTTTCTTAAGGTTACTCATGTCAACATCGACTTCCGTCAACGCATTTCTACTGAGATTTAACACTTCTAGACGAGGCAGCATTTCGAATTCAAACCTTGGAATCAATTTAATGTTACAATCCTGGAGGTCAAGTGTCCGAAGTTGTACGTTAGTTTGGAAATAACGTGAGTTAACATCCAAATCCAACCGCACCGTGTTGCCTCCAATCAGCAAATATTCCACATTAACGAAGTACCTGAAGAGAGTGACAATCATTATCTCCGCGCGATTGTTCTGAATGTTGTAAACGCGCAAATGAGAGAGACCCTTCAACGTGGGTAAGCCCGGTGCAAAGGAGTCCCCCACTCTGTTATTAGACAGATCCAGGTACCGTAAACTATTCTTCTTGCTCACACAGATCGTTTTATTGTTCTTTCGGTCGAGTAGGTTGCCGTATTGGCCTAACGCGGCGCCGCTGTACTGCAGCTCTTCCAGTCCCGGAGGCATCGGCAGCCACACTGACATTTCACACTCGGGGTCCTTCTTGTTCAGGATTTCGGTGATCTTAGGTACATACTCACACGGAAAATGCGTGAAATTGGAGCAGAAGCAATGGACCAATCGACAGGCGAAGTGCTCTCCCTCGGAGCCACCCGTTCCGTCTAAAGCTTTCTGGAAGCACTCGTCCTGGGAGAAGGAATCAGCCGAGGCGTCAGGACGGTAGTGGCCCGTGTTGTCGCACACATGGGCTCCGAAAGCCATGCGTTTGACGGTCGGGTGTAATAGCAGGTCGAGCGTCATACAGCGCCAGAGCGCTCCCGTGTTGCTGCCGATATTGCCTCGAGCATCCAGGAACTGGAAGAAAATGTGACGATTAAAAATGGAAGGTTGGTGTTTTAGGCCAAAAGGGTCTGCCGTTGTCATCGATATATTGCCTCGAGAATCAGGGAAATGCAACTAAAATTGGAAGTTAGAAATGAAAGGTTGCTGTTTAAAACCAAAAAAACTATTGATTCTGAAATGGCCTCGATAATCACGGGTGATTTTGCTTCTAGTAGGTCTTCAAGACCATGCCGATTCATCTGGTCTTATTGCACCATATTTTAATACTCGTATTGGAAACGCAGCCACCTCTTTTGGTAGGCTGAACTATCGAGCGTGGCAATACTCAAAACTAATCACTTGCAAAATGTTAATGTATAGGGAAATTATTCTTAGCACTCTGTTGTATGGCACAAAAAATGGGACTGCATTATTACGGCCAAGAAAGGAAACTGAACAATTTCCGTTTTAGTCTTAGTTGTCTTAGGCTCATTCATCGAACGCATTTCTGGTTTGAGAAATTGGACTTGAAACGTCAAACTAAGAGACCAATGAGTAACGGCCAGGACCAAACGATGAGTTATCGATGCGACGACTGCGGTAAGCTCCGTCGGTTACAGAGAGGCTAATATAGGCATGAGCGGCAATGCAGCGAAACAAATCGGATTATTTAAAGCCCAACTAAAGCTGTAAAATCATCGTCTTACGCAGACGAACGGATCCCAACCATTGCACCATACCACGGTTTGAGGCTCCAAGAGAAGTACATGTTTTATGTTTTATTATGTATTAGTTTTTAATTTTCTTTTTGGAACTCTATATATTTAACCATACTGCTGTTGTAGCTGATTCGCATTTCTCTAAGTGTCGGCTCCAACCTAAGTGCGCTCCAACAAGGTGGAGGTCAGGTTTCTGTTGTGTGTTTTACCTGTAACTTTGGCAGGAACTCCGTGAAGCCCGGGCTTAAGACAACTAAGCCATTGGAACCCAGGTCAAGGTCATCGATGGGGACGCCCTGTAGGTGGCGGAGAATGTCCTCTCGCGTGTCGAGGAGCTGTTCCAGACGCTGGGGACTGGGGTGTTGGATGTTCCGGATCCCTAGTTTCCGGATCGGGATTCCAAACCCGCGGATTGCCTTTAAGATTGGCACCAATCCCGGCTTCTCGAGGTAGCGGGTATGCGAGAGATCGAGCTCCGTCAGGTTACTGACGTAGCCCAGGGCATCAGGGTTCACGTAATCTAATGGTATATGGAGCTTGAGAATCCTCAGGTTGTTTAATCCTTGAAATATGTCACTTCTTCTGATCGCCGCGGGGTTGTAGTCGTAAATATTGGTGTCCACCGAAGACAGCTCCAATGTGTTGAGGTGCTCGAGGTGTTCGAAAGTCACGTTTGTCTCATCAAACCTATCGCTCAGCAAGTACTTCAAGCTGGAGATTTCTGGCGGGAACTGTCGTATGACGGCTACCAAGTCGCCATCTTGACACGTGACGAACAGGCCACGTGGGTTTGACTGACACGTGCATGGCCCGGGACACCGGATGTTCTTAGTTGCTCGGCGGGCATTTGGCAAACCAGTTGCATTCTGGGAAATAATCCAAATCAAGACCAGGAGCACGTGCCTTAGATCGGTTTCCATGGCTACGTACCGCTTGACCTGAAATGTGATCCACAATTTAATCGGCTGCAAAGATAGTTGATTACGCGCCAAAACAACTTTAGCTTATATCATTCGACTGTGATTACCAGCAAAAATTCCAAAATTTTAATGCCTAGCTACTTCTGAGTGAATTTCATACAGTTCATAGAGGGATGAAGATGACGGTGTATGGAAAAACAAACCACTATTAAGATTCAGATTTTCCATTGGCTTTAATTCAAACAACGCGAATACATTACTCTCCCTCCGTAATTGATGTACAACACAAAAGCTAGCATGCCAACCTTATAAGATCATTTCAAAATAGTTGTAACATGCAATCAATGCTCATATGCAATGTTTCCATGGATAAACAGGTTGGACCATAGCGTCGCTACATGCTGAATGTCGTATACCCTACCGTTAGTCCAATGCTATCCTCTACTGGCCGAATCATTCACCGAAGTAACCCAAGAGATAGACTTGTACTTCATGTCACCGATCCATGGCCAGGCCAAGGTCGTTGTGCGCATACACTGACGTGAGCAGAGCACACACTGACGTGGGCACCCAAATTACTATAGCTGGGCAAACAGTCGCAGTTCCATATATCCGGGACCGACCTGATCCTGCTATACCATCCAGATATAATTTCACTTAATTGAAATCCGGTTCACCGGAAGATCCGCTTAACCTGAACCCCGAAGGCCATTCCCTATACGAAACACAGTAAGAAAACAGTTGACATAAAAATCGTTTATGAGGTACAAATAAAACGCATTATTAAAGCGTCTCTCTCAGTAAGACTAGGTCGTGCAAAAGCACCGAAAACTTTTTTTTTATGAGTAAGTGATACGTTAAGACGCTCATTGCATAAGCTTTTAAAGTATTCATCCATCATCGAAAGATTCCGTTAATCGGAAGTAATATGTTATGTAAATTGGGTGGTAATTCCGGATAATCGGAAGATTAAAAGAGTGGTGGAATACCTTTTTCGATCTCCACGATCCAAGAATTCTTAGAGATTCGCGATCAGCTGTTGGCAATATTTGGGGATCGTTATCCGTACAATTCTTGATTTAACGCGATCGAAGAGCTTTTGCCTATTTAAGGCGATCCGTTATAACAGTTTGCGAATTCCTCGATAGTCGTGATATAATCATTAATGCGGTTTTTATCGCGCCCAGCTTTAAAATGTCGTAGTCTCGGAGATTCGATATTGCTCTCCCTAATTCTTGGGGATTCGCGATTCAGTGGGGTATCCATCGCCCCTCCCCCTTAAAACTGGCGTTGGTCATGATGACTACGCACTCCCAGACCGTGGGTTACTCAACAGTTAATACCAGCGGATATGCATATGGCATTGTTTCGAGTGGCAGGTTTATTTCAGCACAAATCTCCGATATCCGGTCTGAGCCTATAAGCAAGGGTAGGATAGGAGCTTAAATTTACTTACGAAGCAATATATTTCTTGAGAAATTTAACAAAGGCTTAGACTGGGAAGGATGTATTTTTATTCATAACATATAAGTACACATATATTGTATCCAATAAAAAAACGTCATGTAGTTAAACCCGTTTTTTTAGCCAAATTACTGCAGGTCGTGTGGGAAAGTGGGGTTTTCTTGTATACTATGTCATCAAAATTTTACATTTCAACATGTGATGACACAACTATTTCTTTTCAACTTAACACAATCAGACAATGTGTCCAGAACGTTTTTTCCAAAATGTGTCAGAAATCATAATGTTGGTGAAAAATTGCTGTGTAAGTAGTTTCACCCCATTCCGGAAAGGGTAAACGATTACAAAAATGTCATGATATAAGCTAAAAAAAACAATGAACCGTGTTGGAGGCAGGACCGACAGCAGTAACCGTGTTGGAGGCAGGACCGACAGCAGTAACCAAAAAACAATGAACCGTGTTGTAGGCAGGACCGACAACAGTAACCCAAAAACCAATGAACCGTGTTGGAGGCAGGACCGATAGCATTAACCGTGTTGGAGGCAGGACCGACAGCAGTAACCGTGTTGGAGGCAGGACCGACAGCAGTAACCAAAAGACAATGAACCGTGTTGTAGGCAGGACCGACAACAGTAACCAAAAAACCAATGAACCGTGTTGGAGGCAGGACCGACATCAGTAACAAACAGTTCTTTTTAAAAGAGTTTGTTCAAAGAATGAAAGAATGTGCCCAACTAAATTGGAGCAGTGATGTTACAGCAGTAAACTTCGGATTTATGCCATGTTTAAAACTCTACTTGAACAAGAGAAATATGTATATTGTATAAGACTTGGGAAATTTCGAAGAGCACTTTCACATTAAGATATTCGGATCATCGTTTAGCCGTTGAAACCGATGGGAGACTAAATATATCCAGGGACGGAAGTTACAGCCATTATAGGCCTATGCAATCACTACGGGATCTTATCGAGACCCCAGAAGGGATATTCAGGCTCTACATCAATGCCTAGCATCAACGGCCTGTACGTGCTGCCTACCTTCCGGTTGTTTGCCTTTACTCGCTTTACACACAAGATCGGCTAAAGCTGTCCTTGGATGCACTACTAACCACTAAAGTTTTGTGCATATCAGAATTGTAACCATCCGAGTACATTTGTGTAATATATGAGCCGGTAGACAGTTTGATAAAGCGGAATGCGGTTGTCCCGTGGGTGGCTGTCAGTGTCAGGCGATCTGATGTGCTGCGCGGGGTTTTCCTTGTCGTATGACGTAATAATCATCATGACTCGCATGTCTGCGCGCGGTATCTATGGTTACGTAACAACGCTCCTTATATCAAAGAACTTGTATGGAAAAGAAGCGAAAGCCGTATCTATAACCCGGTAACAGGATCGTGGTGGCGCCGCCAAGCGGTGAGGGTTATTACATCGCTCTAGCCAGGTGTGCACGGGCGTGTCCTGCTGCCTGAACGAAGGCCGCTGGCGAACCCTCCTGGGTGCGCACCGAATTTTTTTCTGAGCTGCTTGATTCCACAGGTCTGTACCGTAGTATTTATTTTTTGTTTGAATAATATATGCTGAGGATTTTTTTTAGAGCAATTTCTTTACCCATTTTTTGGCTTCTTGGGTATTTTAGTCTACAGGTTCGCTTGTTTGACATCACCCACCCCCTAGGGGGCGTGGGAGGAAGGGGGTAGGGGGGCGGGAGATAAGAAGCGTAGACACTAAAAATGGATGCATTTTTAGGTTGCATTCCATAGCCTAGGCTAGGCATAGCCATGGAAAAAGAGTGTTAAACGTGGGATGACACAGTTGAACAGTAATTTAACGGAGATACTCTAAGCATTAATGAACATATCTTTGGCTACATTCCACATCCATGAGTCTGATCAGACTAACAATGGCTAATTTGCAGATCTTCACACACGCAGTTGACATTGGTTGAGCTGTCAAACAGTCAGTTGACAATGACAGTTCACCTGTCAAAACATAAACAAACATGGTCATGGACTAAGCTTAATCCCAATTGTTCGCCGAAACCTCATAGAAAAGACACTTACCTCTCTTTGTCCCTGGGGAATTGAAAGATTGAAATATCTCCTCTTGTCCCTTTATAATTGTAGCAATTCCATGCCACACAACCGACCGCTGATTAACCCTCCCCGCTAGGCGGCGCGCGCGCATGTCTTGTTACCGTTTTACGTCGCGCTTTCGCTTCTTGTTCTATAAATTCTTTGCTTATATGGACTAACCAGACAAGGGCAATGGTGTTGTGTTTGTCGCAGAAATGTAAACATCGATGATTTGCCTCAAAATATAACGCTTCCAACAGTCTTATCGAAAGGACCACGTGCATTATGGAGAGATAAATGTCTTATCTTTAACTATGTGATGATTTTATAGTTAGCAATGCCTGCACCAAAGCAAACAAAAAATAGTTTCACACCCACTCGATTCGTCACACACCAACCCTGCAGCCAGCCGGTTCCCAACACTCAAACCTTGACTACAATATGTGCGAGTCACGCAGTGTAGCAAGGCACCAGCCTCATGCGCACTCGTTCTAAGAGCACGTGTTGTTTTGTTGGTCCCTAAAAGACCTAATAACCGGAAATAGAACCCGCGAGAACTGTACAGCCCTATTGTAGCCGTAAATGTATATTTTGTGTTGAAAACAAATTACATTTTTTGTGCGTATGTGATCTTTAAATCGATAGTCGTAAGAAATAACCCTGGGTCAGAAATTATCGCATCTCATTCAGATTTCATAATCCTAATATAATCGAGAATTGATGGATCCATGTATCAGATGGGTCAGTTAATATTCTATGCAGGGAGAGTAGGGGAAACATTTGAAAGCTATACCGGTGTATACAGGGACAAGAATAAACAATTGCGTGTGTGTGTATGTTTTGTACCATGGGCCTGATGCCTTTTAGTGCAATAAACTTTATTATTATTATTATTATTATTGTTCTATTTGTGTTCGAGTTGATTGGAATTGGGCATTTTTGTTTGCAATATTTGACCAACGATGATTAATCCCATTGTTTTTTTGATTTACTGTTAATACTGCTAATGCGAATGGCATTGCAACATGCTGACGGTCGCCTACATCTGCAATGATATGTGTTTAAACATGTACTACTTGCTATCCCGGAAGTAATTAGAGGGCATTATAAAAGCAAGGCCATAAACCTACCTTCTCTCCGATCACAACCGCCTGACCCCTAACCCCTGGCTCCCTCCTGGTCACGGCGTGCCCATCGTGTGCCCTTTGAGGTGCAACAGCCAATCCCTGGACCACGCCAGAGCGGACGCTCCGATTGGCCGAAACTTAGCAATGTGCTCGCTGTAGACGCTCTGTAGGGCAATGCGCCCGCTCTAGGGCAAACTACTCCCCAAAGTACCATCGACCCTCGCCTGATAGAAAGTTGGATTTCTGTGTAACTTTCCTGATGTCGTAACCCCAATCTGTGCTTAATTGCGAGACTTTTCAGAGAAGTTCCATATGCCGTTCATAACTGTCATTTTAATCCTTACTTTCTTGTAATTTCGTGACAAATTTGTTTCAGTCACATTTTTGTTGCTTGTTATTTAGTATTTGCTATACTCTGCGATGCTAATCAGTGATCGGACTATCACACAAAAACAAAAAAGATGGCGTCCGCAACCTGTCACTCCTTCTTTTCGTATTGTGTACTGCCCGGAACTGGAACTAACATTAATTTCTGCTTGAGACGGCATATATATTACAGTTCTTTCATGACTTCGCTCAGCGAGTCTGGCGAAAGCCCACAATGCGATGTCGCCATCTAACGGCTAGATTTGTAAACAACACTGACTCTCGGGTAGAGGGAGCACGCCGTGGTTATATAGCAGGACTTTCCACAGACCGCGGGCCGCCCCGATAGCTCAGTGGGTTAGAGCGCTCGCATTGAGTGTTCTGGCCACCTGAGAGCCTAACGGCACGTGGGTCGATGGTTCGCGCCTCGCTGTGGCCATGTCTGTGTGGTCGCAGGACAAAGATCCCATGTCCTCTCTCGCTAGCCATGCAATCGTCGGCCGGACCCGGGAGTCATAATCGAGCTCACTACCCCCCCCCCCCCCCACCACCCCCCCACATCCTCCTCTCTGATCACCCCTCTCTTGCTAGTCATGCAATCGTAGGCCGGACCCGGAGAACTCGCGGTCGCCAGCAGCGACCTGAGCAAACGCACGACCGCAGCGCCGCCTGGCGAATGATGGAAGCCTGGCACATCACTCGACAGACCGGACCCGCCCCCTCCACCCCCGCCCCCCCCCCCCCCCCCATACACACACATGTATACAGCTAGCGCTGACGCGCTGGTCGACCCTGCTCCGGTGTGGCGTCTCATGTACGTAGCTAGCTAGATGCCCCTAGCTTTAGTAGCATTAGTTTCATCCGGGTACTCCAAGTGGAGATCCGCTTTCATAGATCGCTCGATGCGTTTGCATTATCAGGTTTTGCTGTGCATTTCACGTAAAGTTACACATATATCCAAGGGAATGTCGCTTATTGGCATGTGTTGTACGCGGGCCGGTACTTCCAGATGCCGACATGGCTCCATGCCATTTCTATACTAATAAAATGAATCTGTCTGTCCCACCTATGCCGCTGCATGCACTGGCACATTGGCACCACGAGCGCTCACCTCCGTTGATCATGATCATAACGTTTCCGTCCGCACACGGCGGACCTATGTAGGCCCCCGCCGTGTGCGGACGGATGCGTTATGATCATGATCAACGGAGGTAAGCGCTCGTGATTGGCATCAGCAGCCGCCTTGAACATGTTGAATGTGTCAACATTGTCGCTGGGTGCTTATCGCTTTTCCTTGGATGTGGGCCGCCTTGGATGTATTTGCGACCGAACCAAGGCACGCACTGCATGGTCCGCCTTGGATGTATCAACATTGTCGCTCTTAGATGTGTCAACACTATCGCATGTGTCAACACTAGCGCATGTGTCAACACTATCGCATGTGTCAACACTATCGCGTGTGTCAACATATTGCTAGGTGCTTATCACCTTATCCCGCGCATAATATCGCTTTCGGGTGCTAATTCCGCATGGTGACCATGTCTGTGGCTGGCTACCTTGCTTGGTGCCAACAGTTATAGTATTTCAAACGCCTTATCGCCCAAACCGTTATCAAAGCATTCAAATCCCGTACTGTCTCGCGTCCACAACTTTCCATAGCAAGAGAACGAACTCTGCCCGGGGAACTCTACCCGGGGAACCTTGGCGGGAAACAGCCCCTTTTTTTCACTCAATCAACCCCTTTCTTTTTAATCAGTCAATGTATGAGCTTAAATTTCCCGTTTTTACTCAATGAATCTATGAGCTTGATTTAGCCGCAATTTGCGTATTCTGTACTGGATGCACAATAATTGCACAGAAAGTGTTTAAATATCCTTAACATTTATGTCCCGTTATTCAGTAGGTCCCGGTGTGGCATGCGATTCTGCACCCCCGTGAGATTTTGCACCCCGGGGACGCATTACGATGTTACCGTGCCATGAGATAGTGCACTTGTCGCTTTCTTCCATCTTAAGGCAATTGTCAATCTATCTCGGTAGTCTGGTTGTACGTGCCACGCGCGCTCCTGATACTGCAAATGATCCACTGGATCAGGGGGTGCAAAATCTCATGGGAACTGGGAGCGGATGGTATTGCGCATGCGCGAAGCGCTACTGCGCACGCGCTGTGGTAGGGGGTGCATTTTTCCACGGGATGCATTATCCCACGTCACACCGGACTCAGGAGTCATAACCGAGCTGCACCCCCCCCCCCCCCCCCCCCCACCCATCACCCCTCTCTGGCTAGTCATGCAATCGTCATAGTCATAACTCCGCCAGAGGCGACCTGAGCAGACAGAAGCCCGAAGCGTTGCCTGGCGAATGGAAGCCTGGCACATCGGTCGACAAACCTGACCCGTCCCCTCCAACCCCGCCCCCACCCCCCCCCCCCCTCCATACACACACACATGTATATATATATACATATATATATATATATATACATGCAGCCGGGTGACACCACTGATTCCCACAGCTCCGCTGTCTATCCCGCCCTACCAAAGCCCACACCCACGTATGTGATTGCCAGTTGTGACCGTATAATCTGCCAGCAGTCTCGACAAAAATGGGGAGCACTTATTTTTCCACTGCCGTATCCACTCATCGAACCATTTTTATGACGTAAAATCGACTATTCTATCACTACGTTGGTATGTCTGTGTGTGTGTGTCGCAAAACGCAACATTTCGTTCTGTAACTTTACCCATCGACTTTACCCTTCAATGCAAACTCCGACGCTTGCCGAGCGGGCGCGGTCAAAGTTGCCAGCCGCGCGGGAACTGCAAGCATAGGGTGCCGTCATGCATGAAATGCCGGGACAGGTTCAACTGCCATCAGGCGGAACATATATGTCAGCGTAACCCTGACCCCAACCCAACTCTATGCCTAAAACCACAAAGATGACAATGATGCGGCCTTGAGACAGCGGGCGGCTCTTGAAGTTGTGGGCTGAAGGTACGGGGGTAGGAAGGTAGGGGGCGGGGTGGTGGGGGGGGGGGGGTTGCGTTGGTGCGGGGGGTACGGTGTGGGGGGTTTGGTGGTCATGTTTGAAGGGGTGGAGGCATGCCCGGGTCGCATGGGGATTACGAGAGACGACGGCTGGGTGTTAAGCACTGAGCCGCGGGGCTGGTTGTTATTCGATAATCGGCTTAAAAGAACATCGCGGACACCTGTATACGCTATATACACTATATTTGATTCAACACATTCAACGGATTCAACACATATGTACATCCACGGGGTCACCCGGAGTCCCTCCATCTGTGTGGCGTCACCGACTAGGTTTTTCAACGCGATCAGACTTCTTGTGAAACCCTCCGCGTTAGACCAGAGACACGAAGAGAGAACTTTCCTGGATCCCGTTGGTAAGTCACTAATTATATACCTGTACACAACTGTCATATTGCGACGTTCCAGAAATATACAGGGGCGGATCCATGTGGGGGCCTACCCGCCCCCCCCCTTTTTGGGCGACACCTACCCCTCCTATCGGGTACGTCTAATTACCGAAGGGGGCTGGAGGGGGCCGAAATTTCCGAAGAAGGCTGGAGGGGGCCTCGAATTTACCGAAGGGGGCTGGAGGGGGCCGGGATTTACCGAAGGGGGCTCGATGGAGGGGGTTGATGCTTAAATGAAAGGGCTCGCTGGCATCTTGGATTAAAAATAAACGGCAAATCACTCATTTCTTTATTCCTTCAATTTACCGAGGGGGCTGGATTGGGTAGGCATGGGTCGCCTCCTATCCAGCATATCTGGAGCCGACCCCTAAAACTGGTCTTTTCTATCCAGATTTTCTGGATCTGCCCTTGATATACCTCCGACCTTACCAACGCCGCGGGCCTCATACCCCATCAGCCCTCGCCAACGCCGCAGGTCTCATACCCCATCAGCCCTCACCAACGCCGCGGGTGTGAGGAAACCGCGCGATTGGCCGTGGGGTGCTGCGTTGTGGGGCCGAGCTGTGCCGAATGGCTCCGAGAGGTACTTAAGGGCTGAGGCTCGGAAAAAGCCAATCGCGCGGTATAATGCGGCTCTTTGCCCGAAAGGCAGGTGAGGCGGCGGGGGAAAAAGAGGATACCTGACCCTGACCCCAACCCAAACCCTGAGCGCAATCTACCCCCTATGCCTAAAACCCTAAAGTTGGTAATGATGCGGCCTTGACAGAACGGGCGGCCCTTGCCCGAAAGGCAGGTGAGGCGGCGGGGGAAAAAGAGGGTACCTAACCCTGACCCCAACCTAACCCATGAGCGCAATCTACCCCCTATGCCTAAAACCCTAAAGATGGTAAAGATGCGTCCTTGACAGAGCAGGCGGGCATTCCGCAATAGGCAGGTGAGGCGGGCGGGGAAAATGTATGGAAGTCTGCCCCGAAGGTGACTGATTGACTCGGTCAGTAGAGGACAGCAGTGTACTCTACGGTGTACGGAAGTCTGCCACTTGGGTGACTGATTGACTCGGTCAGTAAAGGACAGCAATGTGCTATACGGTGTACGGAAGTCTGCCCCGAGGGTGACTGATTGACTCGGTCCGTAGAGGACAGCAATATACTATACAGTGTACGGAAGTAGGCAATGACATGAAACGGAGTGATCATCTGCTATGTTGCACATTTAGAGTTTAACTTCTTTGTTTATGGGAACATTGCATATAGTCAATATTTAGAAATTACTTAATACGGTACAAGATTGAAATGTTGGCTTTACTCTTGTACATCTGTTGTCGAATTTCACTTTGAAAAGTGAAATTCAGAATCCTAATATGAAAGCACGTTTCTTTTGTTCTCTATCACGTAAATGTCATCCCTCTTAAAATTCAACAAGAAATGACTATGACAGGCACTCAGAAGTATTATGATTCGGGAATGTAAGCTGCCTGGCGAATAATATGAGCTAAACAGTGTTTAGCGTGTCACCAACTTTTTTGCATCACACCCTGGAGTCGATTCAGTGTGAGTCACATTTCAGATCAAGTCGTAAGCGGTCAAGGTCAAGGTCAAGCAGTAGCGCCGGACGTTCCAGTATTCTGACTCCTATCGCATGACGTCGCCATGGCAACTGATTTAAGGCGCGTGTTCCTGGTCTTGTGTGGTTTGATTTCGAGTAGTTTCCAGGACGCAACTGGTTCGCTAAATATCAGCGGAACGACGGAGAACACCCCGTGTCCCGCGCCATGCTCGTGTCAGTCAGACCCACGTGGCCTGTTCGTCACGTGTCAAGATGGCGACATGGCATCTGCCATACGACAGGTCCCCCCCGAAACCTACAGCTTGAAGTACCTGCTGAGCGATAGGTTCAACGAGACAAACGTGACTTTCGAACACCTCGAGGACCTCAACACCTTGGAGCTGTCTTCGGTGGACACCACGGTGTACGACAATCCAGGGGTGATTACAAGAAGCGACATATTTCAAGGATTAAACAATCTGAGAATTCTCAAGCTCCACGTATCATTAGGTTACGTGAACCCTGATGCCCTGGGCTACGTCAGCAATCTGACGGAGCTCGATCTCTCGCACACCCGCTACCTCGAGAGGCCGCGTTTAGTGCCAATCCTGCAGGCAATTCGCCGCTTTAGAATCCCGATCCAGAAACTAGGAATCCGGAACATCCAACACCCCAGTCCCCAGCGTCCGGAACAGGTCCTGGACACGCGAGAGGACATTCTCCGTCACTTAGAGGGCGTCCCTATCGAGGACCTGGACCTGGGTTCCAACGGCTTAGTTGTCTTCAATCCGGGTTTCACGGAGTTCCTGCCAAAGTTACAGGTGAGTTTGAACACATGAGAACTTAAGCCGGTACAAGGTGAACCAGAGGAAAACGTTGGAGCCGAAAGTTAGATAAACAGCAATAACCCTAGAGCTCAAGTTCGAGAGTTTACATGTTAAACGTGAAGCTGAGCTTTACAACAGAAATGCATGACCTATTGTATGCATGTGTTCATGTCGTAATGTGGGCCTGTGGCCTTTTATTACAATAAAATACAACATATAATTATATAATCTCCTCTAACCGTGCAACAAAACTAGTTGAGTATGTGAAAACGTCAAGGATGAGTCCAGATAGCCTCCGTCCCACTAGCAGATGGCCAGGGGAAGCAAAAACATCCTTCTAAACCGAGGTCACGACATGTATTATTCACGAATAAGAAATACACTTCCCCCCAGCAATAATGTTGTTTGTGCCCTATTTAATTGCACACTAACTGCTTATAATAGCCCTATAGACGAATCATAGATCAGATCACTCTACTGTGAGGCGCCACTGCCTGTGCAATGCATTCTGGGTATGGTTTTGGTCTTTGGTCGAGATGTCAAGATAGCATCATCGCAAGATGGCTTCATCGCAAGATGGCGTCATATATTCTATAGACAATTAAACATGCGGTATTGTCATCTACGTAAAGACAAATTATTTAATCTGGATATAACTTCAACAGTCTCACTAACTCGATCCGTGCCTTGGCAATAATATTGGTGATTCGGTATTTATTGCCAAAGAAAAATTCAAGATAACACCAAAATATTTTCCAGAACTCTTTGCGCCAGATATTCTCTTCCCGATATGGCTTATAATTGCGAAGTCGTGTGTTGCGACTAATTTTAAATCTCATTTTTCGTTAGTTCCTCACGTAAATAGGGACTGTGTAGTTTTCCCCAGATGAAGGGATCCCAGTTTCGTGGTTACCCCGGATTTGGCTCCAACAAATGTCTAGATCATACTGTGATAGACAAGCACCAGTTAATCGTCATGTTGCGTGCTTGAATACGGTATTTCTTATTTTGTTTCCCGTTGTCAAAACACCACCCCCTTCATTTCTAACTTTTAACTATCCTTGCAGTTCCTGGATTCTCGGGGCAATATCGGCAGCAACACTGGACCGTTCTGGCGCTGTACGATCCTCGACCTCCTGTTGCACCCGGCCATCAAACGCATGAGCTTCGGGGCCAATGTATACGACACCCCGGGCCGCTACCGGCGCGATGCCTTTGCTGATTCTTTCTCCCAGGACGACGAGTGCTTCCGGGAAGCTCTATACGGAACTGGCGGCGGATCCGAGGGTAAACACATTGCTTGTCGATGGGTCCATTGTCTCTGCTCGCGGTATACGGATATACCATGTGAGTATGTACCTCCGATCGCCGAAATCACTGACCTGGAGGACCCCGAGTGTTACCAGTCAGTGAGGCTGCCGGTTCCTCCGCGACTGGAAGAGCTGCAGTTTGCCAACGCCGCCCTGACCCTCTACGGCAACCTACTCGATCAGAAGAACAATCAAACGATGTGTGTGAACACGAAGAATAGTTTACAGTACATAGATCTGTCTAAAAACAAACTGGGAGGTTCCTTTTCACTGGGCTTACCAACGATTAAAGGTCTCACTCACATGCGTGTCCTTAACGTTCAGAATAATCGAGCAGAGTTCAAGATCTTCACTCTGTTCCAGTACTACAATAATTTGAAATATTTGCTGATTGGAGGTAACACGGTGCGTCTGGATTTGGATGTTCAATCACGTTTTTTCCAGACGAACACAAAACTTGAAACATTGGACCTCCAGGATTGTAACATAAACTTCATTCCAAGGCTTGAATTTCATATGCTGCCCCGGCTAGAAGTGTTGAATCTCAGTAGAAATGCGTTGATCGGAGTCGATGTTGATATAAGCAATCTTAAGAAACTGCGACTTTTAAACCTGAGTCATAACGAGATCGAGGCATTGCCTGGGAATATGACCAGGATGCTAGATGCCATCGCTACCGACCACGAGATTCTCGTTGACTTGTCGCAGAATCGTCTTCGGTGTAGTTGTCAAGATATCGCTTTCCTCAGCTGGTTGCTGAACACCAAGGTAACGCTGGTCTCTTTTGACGACTTGCTCTGCAGTCACGCACATTTGGGTTCCGTATCAGTCAACAAACTGGCCGTTTCAGACCTGGAACAGTTTTGCTTCCCTTCATACGAAAATCTGATTACGATTTCTGTGATATGCACACTTGCCGCTGTTGGCGCCATTGGTCTCGGTGTCCTTGGATACAGGAAGCGGTGGACGATCCGATTCCATCTACACGCCGCCAGGGAAAGCTGGATGAATTTCGTCCGCAAGAAGCGCGTCGCTAAAGATCACACGTACCAGTTCGACGCTTTCGTCGTCTACAGTGCTGACGACAGAAGTTGGGTTCACGAAACTCTCCTGAAAACTTTGGAAAATAAGTACGGAATGCGCCTCTGTATCCACTTCCGCGACTTCATTCCCGGCCACTACATCGAGGACACGATCGTCGACAGCATCAACAAGAGCAGGAAAACCGTGGTCGTCCTGTCCCCCAACTTCATTAAGAGCGATTGGTGCAACTTCGAGTTCAAGATGGCGCGGCAGAGGATCGTCATGGACGGCGTTGACGTCATCCTATTTGTCCTGCTGGAAGATCTCCCAACAAAGGGCATTTCTAAGACGTTGGCCCGATTGTTACAGAAGAAGACTTACCTAAGGTGGACGGAGGATGTGGACGGCGAAAAGCTCTTCTGGGCCCAGCTGACAAAAGCCATCAACGATAAATATACTGTGGATCCAGATCCTTGACAGTCCCACAAGTGTGATCCAATCACCAGGGCACGTTTCGCCGTCCAACTCATCTTTGCAGATGATCTAGAGCTGAACCAGCAATTGTTTGCGCAAATTTCCGCCAATTCCTATATATCGTGCAGAAATGAAAGATTAGCTTTGACAGAACTGTGACCATTGCATCAATTGGCATTGCATGTATTAAAACACCAACTCTCTTGACATATGATGG
The DNA here is from genome assembly GCA_964019135.1 of Arenicola marina. NCBI lineage: Eukaryota > Metazoa > Annelida > Polychaeta > Arenicolidae > Arenicola > Arenicola marina. The sequence continues at coordinate 27,368,482 of OZ025254.1, read as the reverse complement.
AAACATTGGTTGGTATCTTTATGTGTAGCCCAAGGACTTCTTGCACGCAAAGAAATATTCATCTCTTAGCTGTGTTTATTAATATAATGCATATAATCGTGGAGAATCTATATATCTGTACATTAGATTTTAACTATGTTTACCATTATAACTAGTATAATTGCCGCGAATCGGTGTGTCTGTACATTTTAATTCGTCCACGTGGTACGGCATGAAGTGGTTCTGAGAATTTCATTATCGCCTGTATTGCTTTTTCTAGTAAATGGAGGACAAGCGTCTGTGATAGGCCAAGTGATAGGCCTCCTATCAATGAAAAACAGTTGATAAATCAGGCATACCCTGGACTTATCCCACATAAACCCTAACAGCGTCAAAGTTAAGAAATGGTCTTGGAGTACCAAATCGCGGGAAGCATTTGTCAGTGCGAGAGTGGAGACGCATTAGTGTTGTTCTAAGAATGTGTACGCATGACCTTGACCTTCAACCAATCTCTATGACAAGTGAGATTCCTCGGGGGTTAAGCAGACCGTTTGCTGTGTCAACTTTGGTAATAATTGTTATTTCAGTAATTGCGCAGAAATTAACATAAATATTTTGAAGGAAGATCTACTTCACCGCCCTGTAAAGTAAAAACTATAGCAGCGCAAATCTATGATATATATCCTGGAGACTTAGCTTTGTTCCATGAAATAACTCATAATATTTAGAAAACTACAAAAGTATATAGTTAACTCGGCAATTTCTACGCATGTTTGACCTTGGCATTGACCTCAACATGTAACATACTTTAATCTTACTCGGTTTTCAAAAAGAAAACTGTTTTTCTAATGCATTCTTCTGTCAACGCATTACTTAATACCTTTAAGCAACATTCTCATGATGGGGGAACTAAGGGAACGCGCCACGGGGACCTAGCAGCAAAACTATATGTTGCGCATTCTTTTCTTAGATGTAATAACACTTTCTAAGTATGTTCGCTTGTTTGCGTCTCGTTATCTTATACCATGTCTTGTCTTGTTAATTTTTATTCATGCTTAATATCACAATGATGTCATATGGCGTGAGCGATGTCGTCGACTTTGCGCACTATTACTCAGTATTAAAAGCACACGTTATCGGCTGAATTTGAATGTTCCAGTAAACATGAACTGCAGCAATTACATATAATATCACTACAAATGCTACACAAGAGAACATTTTTGACCGAAGATGATATTTAGAAGTACTGCTAAACATAGCAAGATACCATCTACAAATTACAAGTTTCCCTGACTTCAGACTAATTTCTGTAGAGCACCAAGGGGTCATGTTTTCTTCTTATATGATGTATAACCGTGTGGAGCGCCACTGCTGTATAATAAAGTAGCATCTCAACGGAAATGCTTCTTTGGTTGCGTTATGATTGATTAATTTCATGTGCGGGGAGTGCGAGTTGAGCACTCTCTGCCTTTGACTCACTCTGCTAGCGCGGAGCTTGCGTAGCGCCACCTAGCGAACGGGAACTTGGGAGTGGAGTTGGGAGACATACTGTCGGCACCAGACGCAATCTCATCGTTGTACCGGTGCTAATCTCGTGGAAGCACAATTCATCCGCATGGCGGTCAGTGACTTTTTGATGATCAAGCGTGGGTGGGGGGGGGGGGGGAGGGAGGCGGTATTTTTGTTGACTCTGCTAGTGGCAGGGTGTATAAAATAAATTCCTGTGTTGGAGGGGTTTCGCGGAAAAAGCCGCCCCCCCCCCCCTGTCTCCAAGAGACCCCACTGGGTGGCAGCACTTCACTCATCGAGAACTCCAGATGAGGTCTCCAAGAATTCGGCTGGATGGTACCACAGTCAAATGTTGCAAATGTCTATACGGGAATATATAATTATGTTTTTTTCTGCAAGCAAGCAAAACATTGCCAGATAGTGTGATCGCCCGTTACGGTGCAGTTAAACATAAAATTCAAATCAAACTGCCGCCGCTTCCTCCGCGCACTTCCCAACCACTTACCTGTTGGTAAACGACGTCATAATCACCGGGGAAGACATATCCGCTGAGAGAAATAGTTCTCAATGGCGGCACTAAATTATTTTGTTTAAGAACACATTCGACAAAATGAAGGTCATATTTGATTAATCAAACGTGTATATTTCTGGTTTAGACGGGTCGCTTGCTTATATAGCCGGTCGCTTGGTAATATAGCCGGTCGCTTGGTAATATAGCCGGTCGCTTGCTCAACCGTCGGTCTGTTGCTCGTCTCCAATGCTACAAGCCTCAATCTCAGACCCTCTAGGTCTGCGGTGGCGCCACCGCGTGAGTGACGTACGAGTTATTCGAATGCGTTTGATCAGTTTGAGGCTGAGCAAGCCAGACCCCCCCCCCCACCGCTTTTTCACGGCCAAGAGGCTTTCGGTCGAAGCGTTTTACAACCAAAATCCGCTCGGGGAAGGGGAACTGTGTCGAATTCGGGAATTGCTTTACAAACGCACATTTTCAGAGCCCCCCCCCCCCTCCCCCTGGTCGCAAGTTTTAGCATATCCGCTCTAGTATTTTTTCATCCCAAATGTCCGCTCTCTCGTGCCGCAAGGGGCACCCGAGGGACTCACCCCCCCCCCCCCCCCTACCAGATTTGTACCACAGTGCCTCACCTTCCCGCCTTGGTGCATATTAATGGAACCTTCGAGGCAAGTACAATATCAACGGGGTCAATATTGCGTAAATGGCAAAAACAACAAAAACAGCATCGAGTACTTTACTGAGAAGAGGGAAATCAGAGGGCCGTATCCGGATATAGAAGAAATCAGAGTGCCCGGAGAAAATATGGGGGAAGTGGCAGTGCTAGGAAACGACAAGCATGAAATTTGAGTGTCAGGAGTGGACACGTGCGTGGCCCGGGACACCGGAAGTTCTTAGTTGTTCGGCGGACATTTGGCGAACCATTTGCATTTTGGGAAATACTCCAAATCAAGTCACACAAGACCGGGAGCACGTGCTTTAGGTCGGTTTCCATGGCTACATTAATCGAAATCCGCTTATTATTATTATCGTTATTTATACGAAACACAGTAAAAGCAGTTGACATAAAAATCATTTAGGAGGTACAAATAAAACGCAGGATGGAATCAGCAGATATAAAATTATCATTAGGGGAAGTGTCTCTCTCATTAAGACTTGATCGTGCAAAAGCACCTATAAATGTATCTTGATGCCGGTCGATGCGTGGCGAAGTGTGACTCGTGGAAGCTCGTTCGCTCAGGAGAGTAACACCAAGTTTGTTGAAAAGGTCATTTACTAAATGACGAACAAATCAAATTAACATATATACAAATTTACATAATGGCGACACGCGGCATATCCGAGTGCGCCCGAACCCGAGCGAAGGTGGGGACCCCAATGAGGCCACAGCCCCCGAAAGGAGGGCCCCCCCCCCCCCCCCACCGACACGAGTCACACTTGAGCTCTTTAACCAAAGCAATCCGAAACGAAATATTTTTGGGAAAGGCTGGCAATCGTGCCCCCCGCGTAGAACAATGTTTATGCCCCGTAGCTGGGGCGAGTCCAATGATGCAGGCTGGTTCAGACCGACTGACAACCAGCCTGCAATCATAGCGTACGTCCAGGCTGGTTCAGACCAACTGACAACCAGCCCGCAAATATAGCGTACGTCCAGGCTGGTTCAGACCAACTGACAACCATCCTGGGAAACTGTCGTACGTGCAGGCTGGTCCAGACCAACTGACAACCAGCCTGGGATCCTGTCGTGCGTCCAGGCTGGTCCAGACCAACTGACAACCAGCCTGGGATCCTGCCGTGCGTCCCGGCTGGTCCAGACCAACTGACAACCAACCTGGGATCGCGCGGGTATTAGTCAGTTGCATTTGTCTCTGACGGAACTGGTACGTCCCGGTTACCCCGCGTTCTCTACTCGCCGTTTGGCTGGTTTAAGAGAGAAGGCATGCGGATGTATTTTTTACTGTGGGCGTCAGATCTCCACCTGCCGAGCGCCTTGATTTGTGCGTCGGGTACCCCCGCCGCCGCCGTGGCCGCGCCGATCCTGAAGCTGTGCGCTTTGTAGACCCGCGCACTGCAGCGGATGTGTGAGAGTCTCTGTGAAGTATCGGTGGGACACCGGGCGCATGTCAGGGAAGACGAAGAAGGCGCCAGGCTTGTCGTCTCGCATGTGTAAGTACCTCTGGAGCGCTCTCACCGCGCACAGGGCCCCCTTGCGTGCGGGGATGTTTATGACCGCGGGCAACCTCTTCGCGTTATGCTTGTAGACCTTTATGGAAAGGCGCAGGTTGTACCCGGTTTTGTTTGGTAAAATGAGACGTCCTGACGTTGCAGGGCACCACCGACGCTCCGAGAACGCGCGGTAAACTCTCCTAACTCGCAGGAAAAAGCGCTGAAGACGAGGAGATACATGGCTTTGATCATGGCACGGAGATATGGTCCCAGTTGCTGCCTGTAGAGGGACCGGGTGAGCGCCCGCAAGGTGCCCGGTAGGATTGGCAGCCTGTCATCCGGGGCGTGACCTAGCCTGTATGTTCCTGCCACGATATTCCTGACGCTGGATGAAGCGGTTGGATCTGTCAAACCGCAGAGTTTTTGTACATAGGCGATGGCCGTGACGTGCGATGCGATGGTCCCCGGGGCCTTGTTAAGGCAAAAGACGTGGTGCACCTTGTTTGGGACTCTGCACCCTTTGCGGGGTGCGACATGTGCCTGAGAGGTGCTTGCCTCCGCACTCAGCACACTGATGGCTGAATGGACATGTGGCGTTGGCGCACTGGCGTTTTCGATGAAATGCCCAGCACTCGCCCTTCCTGCCTGTTGAGCCAGAGCCGGTTGCTCCCTGTCTGCCAACCGGCTGCTTTGCAAGAAAGGGATGCCCTTTATGTGTGTTGGTCCTAGGCTGTGTGGTGCAGTGGAAGTACAATTCCCAGGGCGTGGTGTCCGACGTAACCGATGCCTTGACTGTTTTTTCTCTGCGAAATTGCTCGTCGTACAGTTTCCACCATCTCAAGTCACATTTTCCAGCTAAGGCCCTCACCGTAGCCATGTAACAAGGCCGGTGCCTCCTGGGGATAGCGCTGGGTGTAGATGGCTGGAAATGAGATGAAGGCTTCCATCCACTGATCTAGGGTGAAAATCTGTCTCCGCTTGCTATTTTGAGAATAGGTGACGTTAGGTGCCCCTGATTTCTTTGACACCACAACGAAGATGTCGTCCTCCTGCCCGTCCCCCAGTAATGTTGACAAATCAACATATTGACCAGCCCAAATCTTGGACTTAACCTTACCCGGCACTGTGAGGCCAAGTGGAGTCCCTATTGAGTGGAATGAAGTGTCCGGTTGTCCCCGCTGAACAGACTCATCACTCAAGAGCCCATTTACTGCTCCAGTGGCTATGCTGCTCATGTCCTCCTCCTCGTCTTCGTCGCTTGAGTCGGGGAAAGCTGCAGCTGGGGGTAGTGGCATGGGAGTGGGTGCCTTGCGTTTCCTTCTTGAGTGCTGGGTGGGCTGAGCAGACTTGTCAGCGCCCTGACTTTGGAGGGATTTCATGACCTCGGCAGTCACCTGGGCCACCAGATCCGGGATGAGGTTTGGTTGCAGCGCTGGGGCATCCGGCGTGGGATCGGCTGACTTCTCGCTGAGTCGTGCCTGCGTTTTCCTGGCTCTCTTTGGCCGGGCGGCAAGACTGCTCCTGGCCGGAGGCATGCTCGAAGGAAGCATGAGATAGGCCAGTATGGATGTCAGCCATAGGTCAAACATAACCATAACTCCGCGTCATTGGGAGTAGTTACAAACAAATTACTCACTATCGCGCTTGGATCCGGACCCTTGGTCCACCAGTTTTCCAAACACCCGCGCTATAGTCTAGTAATTGTATCATACCGATATAACCGTCTGCTTCAGGGCCTAAAGTATACCAAGCAAACCCCCGACCGATAGTCGCAGCAATGTGACCCGGGATAGTTCAAATTTGCCTCGACCAAAAGCCAAAGCTGTATAATAATAGGTTTATTGCATCTAAAAAAAACATGTACATTACATCTTCATGTGCAAACAGAGCTGAAGCGGTGCTTATATGCTCGTGCAAAAGGAACAAAAAGAACAAAATGAATACCCCCCCCCCCCCAAAAAAAAAAAATATTGGAGACAAAAAGTGGTTTAGTATGAGCAAGTTTAGGAGCACCATATAAGATTCTGATAGCTCTTTTCTGCAGAGTATTCAATGGCTTAACATAGGATTCAAATGCAGCTCCCCATAATTCGATAACATACGAAAGATATGGAAATATAAAAACACAAGCATAATCCTTTCCCCTAACAGGGAAGTCAATTGTTTCCGTCATACAGGTATGACCCGAGTGCAAATACCCACAGTAACTTGTACTGAACCAGCAAACTGACCATGCAACACAATTAAACAGGGGCCTGGCCCAGTCTGATTACAGACCTGGCCGACATCCTTCATTAACTGTGACCCGCACATAAACCATCCCACCTCCGACATATTAGTCCATTAGCTGAGACTGCCAGGTTATGTAGCGGCCCAAGCGTTGGACCACCACTACCCCTTGCTGCTCGGCCCAAGATTGAATATGAAGCGTAACTAAGACCCGAGCCAGGTTTTCTATAGCTAGGGTAAGATGGTACTCAGCCCCTTGCCACAGCACCTGCTCAAGTACCAACTGACGAGGATTAGAGGGGGCACCAAAGCAACTGACCCGACCGTCAGCCAATAGCCTATGAATTTTATCATAGCCCAAAGACCCGGGCAGTGCTTAACCTATGCCTTGACGTTAAACGTCACCACCAGGCATGTTAACCATCAACCTAAGCACGACTGAAGCAGAATGGTTATAAAGTGGCTTTGACCAGCCATAACCTACATTACTGAACTGTAATGTGACCCTTCTACCACTATTGTATGTGGCAAACATCACATATAACCTAGCAGTAAAAGGGGCTGTAACCCTCCATGCCATTGGAATGAGTTTACTTTAATTGCTATTCATGTAGTACCTGGATGATCTGCGTTTACTCTCGCTGCACAGGAAGCAATCTCCTGCCCAGGATCGCTGCTCCTCTTATGCTTCGCAAATACTTTCCCTGACCTGTACTATTCACATACACCCCATCTGCATGAAGAAAATCCCGCCAGTTGGACCACAACCCTTGCTTATGCGGCCAAAAGTGGATGGTCTTTGCGCCTTGGCAGAGCACCTTTAACTGTTGGTTTACCTCTACCATACAGGTCCAGTAGTCCGATACTCTGGGCCTAGACCGTCCAAGTAGCTGCACAACACCTGCACAACGATGACTTCAGACGCCGTGGTCCGCTGCACGATTTTCCTGGCCAGGATAAAAATCCTGGCAGCCAGTTCCAGCGGGCAGGGTCTGTCTCTGCCGTCGCAGTCGTTTTCCCCGATGTGGAGAATAACCACGTCTGGAACCAGCTCACGAAGAAAATTTATTTCAGCATAGGCCTTTGCAAATATTAGGCCCCCAACGCCGTGAGACCTAATCCTAAAGTCCTCCGGGCTGAGATTCAGATTCCCGTAGTCCTTTGTCTGGCAAGAGTCCGACTGACGAGCTCTTAGACGTGCGTAGTCGCTCGCACGCCGGACAAAAGAGTGACCAACAACGCACAACACGACATGAAACACTTTAGAGCGACTGTACACCGTTTTCTCGGACTGAACCTCACAGTTAAGACTGAAATTCGTCAAACTTTTTTCTTTCGATCTGCCTCATAAAATGGCTGCCGGAGCATCTGGATCTGGCCCACTCCGCGTCCTTTTTCTCGCTCCTGATTGGATTAGCCAAATAAGGAAACTGGATGCGAAGTTTCGCACCTAAATGCCGATAACACAAATAAGCTCAGTCTCCCGACAATTATCATAGCATACACGGTTTCCTTATGATCCCATTCATACACGGCACCGTTATGACACGCTCCCCCAGTCGGCGTCATAAACAGGTTTGCGGCCCTGGCCTTAATTGTCATTCATTGGTAAGTGATTCGTTAAGACACTCAGTGCATTAGGTTTTAAAATATTCATGCATAATCGAAAGATTTCGTTAATCGGAAGGAATATGTTGTCTAAATTGGGTGGTAATTCTGGATAATCGGAAGATTAAAAGAGAGGGGGCGAGGAGGGTACCTTTTCGAGCTCCGCGATTGGCATTCAGGAATTCTTGGGAGATTCGCGATCAGCTGTTGGCAGGACCAACAGCAGGACCGACAGCAGTAACCAAAAAACCAATGAACCGTGTTGGAGGCAGGACCGACAGCAGTAACCAAAAAATCAATGAACCGTGTTGGAGGCAGGACCGACAGCAGTAACCGTGTTGGAGGCAGGACCGACAGCAGTAACCGTGTTGGAGGCAGGACCAACAGAAGTAACCCGCAAACCAATGAACCGTGTTGGAGGCAGGACCGACAGCAGTAACCGTGTTGGAGGCAGGACCGACAGAAGTAACCAAAAAACGAATGAACCGTGTTGGAGGCAGGACCGACAGCAGAAACTAAAAAACGAATGAACCGTGTTGGAGGCAGGACCGACAGCAGTAACCAAAAAACCAATGAATCGTGTTGGAGGCAGGACCGACAGCAGTAACCAAAAAATCAATGAACCGTGTTGGAGGCAGGACCGACAGCAGTAACCGTGTTGGAGGCAGGACCGACAGAAGTAACCAAAAAACGAATGAACCGTGTTGGAGGCAGGACCGACAGCAGTAACCAAAAAAAGAATGAAACGTGTTGGACGCAGGACCGAGAGCAATAACCAAAAAACCAATGACCCGTGTTGGAGGCAGGACCGACAGCAGTAACCAAAAAAACAATGAACCGTGTTGGAGGACAGCATTTAAACTTCGGACTTATGCCATGCTTAAGACTCTTCTGGAACCAGAGAAATATGCATTTTGTATAAACCTTAGAAAATATTTCGAAGAGCACTTTCAAAATTTAGATGTTCGGATCACCGTCTAGCCATTGAAACCGGTGGGAAACTAAATCTATCCAGCGACGGAAGATACTGCCGATATAGGGCTGTGCGATCACTACGGGACCCCACGGGGAACATGTATGCTCTACATCAATGCCTAGCATCAACGGCCTGTACGTGCTGCCTACCTTCCGGCAGTTTGCCTTTACTCGCTTCACACACAAGATCGGCTAAAGCTGTCTTTGGATGCACAACTAAGGACTGACGTGCTGTGCATATCAGAATTGTAACCATCCGAGTAGATTAATTGATATATGGGCGGTTAGACAGTTGACAAACCAGGACGCGGATGTCTCATGAGTGACTGTCAGTGTCAGGCGATCTAAAGTGCTGCGCGGGGTTTTCCATGTCGTATGACATAATAATCACCATGACTCTCATATCTGCGCGCGGTATCTATGGTTACGTGACAACGCTCCGTATATGGACTGACCAGGCAGGGACAATGGTGTTCCGTTTGTCGCAGAAATGTAAACATCGATGACATGCCTCAACATACAACGCATCCAACCGTCTCATCGAAAGGACCACATGCATTACGGAGAGATACATGTCTTATCTCAATGCCTGGACCAAAGCAAAAAAAAAATAGTTTCACGCCCTCTCGATTCTTCACGCACAAACCGCGCAGCCGGCCGGTTTCCAACACTGAAACGTTGACTACAATGAGTGCGCGTCACGCAGCTGGAGCAAGGCACCAGCGTGATGCGCACTCGTTCTAACAGCATGTGTTTTTTTGTTGGTCCCCAAAAGATCTTAACCGGAAATAGATCCCGCGAGAACTGTACAGCCCTATTGTAGCCGTAAAAGACAAACTTCACTCTGTGTGCGTATGTGATCTCTATATAGAGAAATGCCAAATCCATTTATAACGGTGTCAGTTTATATATTATGTAGGGAGATTAAGGAAAACTATTTAAATCTAAATTGGTGTATACAGCGACAAGGATGGACAATTGCGTGGGTATATATGTTTTGTACCATGGGCCTGAGACCTTTTAGTGTAATAAACTTTATTATTATTATTATTGTTCTCTTTGTGTTCGACTTGATTGGAATTGAGCATTGTTGTTAGCAGATTTGAATTGGAGTAACAGGAATAATGATGAGTGCAATTAGGTGTATTACCGAAGACGGTTAATCACATTGCTTTTCTAACGGATTTACTGTTACCGCTGCTAATGCGAAAGGCATGGCAGCATGCTGACGGTCGCCTACATCTGCCATGATATGTGTCTAAACATGTACTAATTGCTTATTCCGGAAGTAATTAGAGGACATTATGAAGGTAAGCGGTGTGTATCTTCCCCCTTCAGCCACAACCCACCTTCCCCTCGATCACAACCTGGCTCCCTGGTCACGGCGTGCACATCGTGTGCTCTTTGAGGTGCAACAGCCAATCCCTGTGGACCACGCCAGAGCGGACGCTCCGATTGGCAGAACGTCATCGGCTTGACAATGTACGATCTGTAGGCGCTCTGTATGGTAATGCGCGATCTGTAGGCGCTCTGTGTGGTAATGTGCGATCTGTAGGCGCTCTGTGTGGTAATGTGCGATCTGTAGGCGCTCTGTGTGGTAATGTGCGATCTGTAGGCGCTCTGTGTGGTAATGTGCGATCTGTAGGCGCTCTGTAGGGCAGTGTGAGCGCTGTAGGCGCTATGTAGGGCAATGCGATCGCTGTAGGCGCTATGTAGGATAATGTGCTGGCGGTAGGCGCTATGTAGGGCAATGTGCTCGTTGTAGACGCTATGTAGGGCAATGTGCTCGCTGTAGGCCCTAGCTGGGACAGTGCGCTCGCTGTAGGCCCTAGGTAGGACAGTGTGCTCGCTGTAGGCGCTCTGACGGGCCATGTATTCGCTGTAGGCGCTATGTAGGGCAAACTTCTACCCAAAGTACCTCTCTCTACCCCCTCCCCCCTACCCCACCTCCCCTCTGACCCAAAATCATGGATCCGCGCCTGTTGGAAAATTGGATTTTTGTGTAACTTTTCTGACGTCGTAACCTCAATCTATGGTTATTTATGGGACATAATTTCCGTTTTCCGTTTTAACTGTCATTGATCCTTGCTTTCGTGTAATTTTTTTGTTTAATTTAATTTTTCTTTACAAAATGTTTTGAGTAACTTAGTTTTGGCTGTTGGCCACATTTTTTTGGTAGTTATTGACATACGCTGCGATGCTAATCAGTGATCGCACTATGACAAATACAAAAAAGATGGCGTCCGCATCCTGTACTTGTTGTTACAGGACACAGGGTCTCGCCACTTGTTGCGTTCCGAAAACGACGTCAAACATATACCTAACAAAAATCATCACAAAAATTTCCCCCCAGAGATGGGGCGGATTGATAAAATTTCCGCCCTTGGCTCATCGAATAATGATTGCCACAGGACATATAAAAACTACTTCTTACTAGACATTCTACAATACCATGTCCTCTATCGCTAGCCATGCACTCGTCGACCGGACCCGGGAGTCATAACCGAGCTCCAACCCCGCCCCCCCCCCCCGACCGCAGACCTCCCATCACCCCTCTCTCGCTAGCCATGCACTAGTCGGCCGGACCCGGGAGTCAAAACCGAGCTCCACCCCCCTCCCCCCCCCCATCACCCCTCTCTGGTTAGTTATGCAATCGTCATAGTCATAACTCCGGGCTTCCGACGCCAGAGGCGACCTGAGCAGACAGAAGCGCGGCGTTGCCTGGCGAATAGAAGCCTGGACAGCCCCCACCCCTCCCCCCCCCCTCCCCCTTCCATACACACACACACATGGATATATATATATATATATATATATATATATATATATATATATATGCAGCCGGGTGACACCACTCATCTCCCACAGCTCCGCTGTGTATCCCGCCCTACCAAAGCCCACACACGTATGTGATTGTCAGTTCTGACTCGACCCCCGTATAATCTAATCTCCCAGCAGCAGTCTCGACAAAAAAATGGGGAGCACTTATTTTTCCACTGCCGTATCCACTCATTCAACCGTTTTTTTTGTGCTATATCCTATACCGTTGCCCCCCCCCCCTCCCCCACCCCCCTCCGCCCCTCCCACCCACTCGCACACAAGTGCGCGTATCGTGCGAGATCCGGTTCGGAGCAAGCACGTCACCCCCACGAGTCCGTAACCGGTACCACCTGGCGTGAAGCTCGGAACGACACCACGACCTCACAGCCCGTCGCTCGCTCCAGTTCCGGGTTTTCACTTCTACACCAAACCACAACAACGTCAAGTTTGTACGAAGCTGTTCGGATCGACTCACACCACAGTATATAGGCAGTATAGCAGGTAAGTGACATTTATAGTTGTAATTTTAATTACAACTATTAATTTTATGGGGCTTCAAAATCTTGACAAAAATGGCCAGCTTTTTTTCAGCAAAGTAACATGTTTTTTTATTACGTTTTCAATTAGATCTATAAACAATACTTCTTTAGAGAAAAAACAATTCTGTCGAGGAAAATGTTTTGACCTTAAGCACCGGTAGGTGTTAATAATTACCTCTACCTATATGGCTGCAGTGGCGCCGCCACACGGCGAAGATTGCTATGAGGCAGGGCCACTGTAATGACGAACCAGCGATTTGTCAACAAGTCAATAATTGTCGCTGGCACAAATAGGTTAGGCCACCTTTAGGACGTGCCGTGGCTGAGATGTCAATGTGGCCCCTATATGACTGGGTGAAATCACTCTACCAAAGACCTTTGGTCATAGCCTCGCAAGCCCCTTGCGACAGTATTCAGAACCAGAACAAATTAAGTGGGACTTCACTACTGACTGAGGAGTGGTAATTTTTCTCTTCTGACTGTGGCAAACCGTTTCAAACTGCTCCGGGTGTTTAAATCACGCGTTATCCTTTTGTGGAGCGGGTTTTGTGCTAGCACAAAGCTTGGTGCTAACACATGTATACGTCTATATATCGTGGTATATCGTAAAAGAATCATCGATTTTTATATCCATATATATATATGCTGTAACAGGATCAGGTTGGTCTTGTACATGTGTGACTGCGACTATCTGCCAAGATTTAGCCATATGAGGGGCGCAAGTCTATGCGTGTGTTGCATTCGTCAGCAGACACAACTGCAGTACATAGTCTGCCCCGAGGGTGACTGATTGACTCGGTCAGTAAAGGACAGCAATGTGCTATACGGTGTACGGAAGTCTGCCCCGACGGTGACTGATTGACTCGGTCAATAGAGGACAGCAATGTACTATACGGCGTAGGGAAGTCTGCTCCCAGGGTGACTGATTGACTCGGTCAGTAGAGGACAGCAGTGTACTATACGGTGTACGGAGGTCTGTCCCGTGGACGACTGATTGACTCGGTCAGTAGATGACAGCAGTGTACTATGCGGTGTACGGAAGTAGGCAATGACATGAAACGGAGTGACCATGCGCCATATTGCACATCTAGAGCTAAACAATTTTTAGCATGTCACCAACTATTTTGCATCAGACTCTGGAGTCGATTCAATGTGAGTTACATTTCACATCAAGCCGTAAGCGGTCAAGGTCAAGGTCAAGTCGCTAGCACAAAACTTGGTGTTAACACATGTATACGTCTATATATCGTGGTACATCGTAAAAGAATCATCGCTTTTTATATCCATATATATATATGCTATAACAGGATCAGGTTGGTCTTGTACATGTGTGGCTGCGACTATCTGCCAAGATTTAGCCATATGTCTATGCGTGTGTGTCATTCGTCAGCAGACAACTGCAGTACACAGTCTTCTCCGAGGGTGACTGATTGACTCGGTCAGTAGAGGACAGCAGTGTACTATACGGTCTAGGGAAGTCTGCCATGAGGGTGACTGATTGACTCGGTCAGTGGAGGACAGCAATGTACTATACTGTGTACGGAAGTCTGCCGCAACGGTGACTGATTGACTCGGTCAGTAGAGGACAGCAATGTACTATACGGTGTACGGAAGTCTGCTCCGAGGGTGACTGATTGACTCGGTCAGTAGAGGACAGCAATGTACGTACCATACGGTGTACGGGAGTCTGCCCTGAGGGTGACTGATTGACTCGTTGAGCAGAGGACAGCAATGTACTATACTGTGTACGGAAGTCTGCCCCGAGGGTGACTGATTGACTCGGTCAGTAGAGGACAGTGTACTATACTGTGTACGGAAGTCTGCCCCGAGGGTGACTGATTGACTCGGTCAGTAGAGGACAGTGTACTATACGGTGTACGGAAGTCTGTCCCGAGGGTGACTGATTGACTCGGTGAGTAGAAGACAGCAATGTACTATACTGTGTACGGAAGTCGGCCCCGAGGGTGACAGATTGACTCGGTCCGTAGAGGACAGCAATGTACTATACTGTGTACGGAAGTCTGTCCCGATGGTGACTGATTGACTCGGTCAGTAGAGGACAGCAATGTACTATACGGTGTACGGAAGTCTGCTCCGAGGGTGACTGATTGACTCGGTCAGTAGAGGACAGCAATGTACGTATTATATGGTGTACGGAAGTCTGCCCTGAGGGTGACTGATTGACTCGGTGAGTAGCGGACAGCAATGTACTATACTGTGTACGGAAGTCTGCCCCGAGGGTAACTGATTGACTCGGTCCGTAGAGGACAGCAATGTACTATACTGTGTACGGAAGTCTGTTCCGAGGGTGACTGATTGACTCGTTCAGTAGAGGACAGTGTACTATACGGTGTACGGAAGTCTGCCCCGAGGGTGACTGATTGACTCGGTCAGTAGAGGACAGCAATGTACTATACGGTGTACGGAAGTCTGCTCCGAGGGTGACTGATTGACTCGGTCAGTAGAGGACAGCAATATACGTACTATATGATGTACGGAAGTCTGCCCTGAGGGTGACTGATTGACTCGTTGAGTAGAGGACAGCAATATACGTACTATATGATGTACGGAAGTCTGCCCCGAGGGTGACTGATTGACTCGGTCAGTAGAGGACAGTGTACTATACGGTGTACGGAAGTCTGTCCCGAAGGTGACTGATTGACTCGGTGAGTAGAGGACAGCAATGTACTATACGGTGTACGGAAGTCTGCCCCGAGGGTGACTGATTGACTCGGTCCGTAGAGGACAGCAATGTACTATACAGTGTACGGAAGTCTGCCCTGAGGGTGACTGATTGACTCGTTGAGTAGAGGACAGCAATGTACTATACAGTGTACTGAAGTAGGCAATGACATGGAACGGAGTGATCATCTGCTATGTTGCACATCTAGAGTCCAACTTCTTTGTTCAGGGGAACATTGCATATAGTCAATATTTAGAAATTACTTAATACGTTACAAGATTGAAATGTTAGCTTTACTCTTGTACATCTGTTGTCGAATTTCACTTTGAAAAGTGAAATTCAGAATCCTAATATGAAAGCACGTTTCTTTTGTTCTCTATCACGTAAATGTCATCCCTCTTAAAATGCAACAAGAAAGCTATGACATTCACTCAGAAGTATTATGATTCAGGAATGTAAGCTGCCTGGCGAATAATATGAGTTAAAAATGTTTAGCGTGTCACCAACTACTTTGCATCAGACTCTGGACTCGATTCAATGTGAGTTACATTTCAGATCAAGCCGTAAGCGGTCAAGGTCAAGGTCAAGCCGTAGCGCCGGATGCTCCAATATTCTGACTCCTATCGCATGACGTCGCCATGGCAACTGATTTAAGGCGCGTGTTCTTGGTCTTGTGTGGCTTGATTTGGAGTCGTTTCCAGAACTCAACTAGTTCACCAAATATCAGCGGAACGACGGAGAACACCCCGTGTCCCGCGCCATGCTCGTGTCAGTCAGACCCACGTGGCCTGTTCGTCAAGTGTCAAGATGGCGACATGGCAGCCGCCATACGACAGGTCCCCCCAGATACCTACAGCTTGAAGTACCTGCTGAGTGATAGGTTCGACGAGGCAAACGTGACGTTCGAACACCTCGAGCACCTCAACACCTTGGAGCTTTCTTCGGTGGACACCACGGTGTACGACAAGCCAGGGGTGATTACAAGAAGAGACATATTTCAAGGATTAAACAATCTGAGAATTCTCAAGCTCCACGTATCATTAGGTTACGTGAATCCTGATGCCCTGGGCTACGTCAACAATCTGACGGAGCTCGATCTCTCGCACACCCGCTACCTCGAGAAGCCGCGTTTAGTGCCAATCCTGCAGGCAATTCGCCGCTTTAGAATCCCGATACGGAAACTAGGGATCCGGAACATCCAACACCCCAGTCCCCAGCGTCCGGAACAGGTCCTGGACACGCGAGAGGACATTCTCCGTCACCTAGAGGGCGTCCCTATCGAGGACCTGGACCTGGGTTCCAACGGCTTAGTTGTCTTCAATCCGGGTTTCACGGAGTTCCTGCCAAAGTTACAGGTGAGTTTGAACACATGACAACTTCATCCGGTACAAGGTGAACCAGAGGAAAACGTTGGAGCCGAAAGTTAAATAAACAGCAATAACCCTGGAGCTCAAGTTTAAGAGTTTTACAACACAAATGTATGACCCATTGTATGCATGTGTTTATGTTGTAATGTGGGCCTGTGGCCTTTTATTACAATAAAATACAATATATAATTATATAATTACCTCTAACCGTGCAACAAGACTAGTTAAGTATGTGAAAACGTCAAGGATGAGTCCAAATAGCCTCCGTCTCACTAGCATATGGCCAGGCGAAGCAAACAAATCCTTCTAAACCGAGGTCACGACATGTATAATTCACGAATAAGAAATACACTTCCCCCAGCAATAATGTTGTTTGTGCCCTATTTAATTGCACACTAACTGCCTATAATAGCCCTATAGACGAATCATAGATCCGATTACTCCACTGTGCGCCACTGCCTGTGCAATGCATTCTGGGTATTGTTTTGGTCTTTGGTCGAGATGTCAAGATTGCGTCATCGCAAGATGGCGTCATTTATTCTATAGACAATTAAACATGCGGTATTGTCATCTACATAAAGGAAAATTATGTAATCTGGCTATAACTTCGACAGTCTCACTAATTTGATCAATGCCTTGGCAATAATATTGGTGATTTGGTATTTATTGCAAAGAAAAATTCAAGATAACACCAAACTCCTTGCGCCAGATATTCTCTTCCCAATATGGCGTATAATTCCGAAGTCGTCTGTTGCGACTAATTTTATATCTCATTTTTCGTTAGCCTCTCACGTAAATAGGGACTGTAAAGTTTTCCCCAGATGAAGTGATCCCAGTTTTGTGGTTACTCCGCCTTCGGCTCCAACAAATGTCTTGATCATACTGTGATAGACAAGCACCAGTCAATGGTCATGTTGCGTTCTTGAATATTGTATTCCTTATTTTGTTTCCCGTTGTCAAAAAACCACTTCTTTCATTTCTAACTTTTAACTATCCTTGCAGTTCCTGGATTCTCGAGGCAATATCGGCAGCAACACTGGACCGTTCTGGCGCTGTACGACCCTCGACCTCTTGCTGCACCCGGCCATCAAACGCATGAGCTTCGGAGCCAATGTATACGACACTCCGGGCCGCTACCGGCGCGATGCCTTTGCTGATTCTTTCTCCCAGGACGGCAAGTGCTTCCGGGAAGCTTTATACGGAACTGGCGGCGGATCCGAGGGTGAACACATTGCCTGTCGATGGGTCCATTGTCTCTGCTCGCGGTATACGGATATACCATGTGAGTATGTACCTCCGATCGCCGAAATCATTGACCTGGAGGACCCTGAGTGTTACCAGTCAGTGTGGGTCCCGTTGCCTCCACAACTGGAAGAGCTGCGGTTTGCCAACGCCGCGTTAAGTCTCTACGGCAACCTACTCGATCAGAAGAACAATCAAACGATGTGTATGAACAAGAAGAATAGTTTACAGTACATGGATCTGTCTAATAATAAACTGGGAGGTTCCTTTTCACCGGGCTTACCAACGTTTAAGGGTCTCACTCACATGCGAGTCCTTAACGTTCAGAACAATCGAGCAGAGTTTAAGATCTTCACTCTGTTCCAGTACTACATTAATGTGAAATATTTGCTGATAGGAGGTAACACGGTGCGTTTGGATTTGGATGTTAACTCACGTTTTTTCCAGACGAACACAAAACTTGAAACATTGGACCTCCAGGATTGTAACATAAACTTCATTCCAAGGCTTGAATTTCATATGCTGCCCCGGCTAGAAGTGTTGAATCTCAGTAGAAATTCGTTGATGGAAGTCGATGTTGATCTAAGCAATCTTAAGAAACTCCGACTTCTGAACCTGAGTCATAACGAGATCGAGGTATTGCCTGAGAATTTTACCAGGATGCTAGATGCCATCGCTACCGACCATGAGATCCTCGTTGACTTGTCGCAGAATCGTCTTCGGTGTAGTTGTCAAGATATCGCTTTCCTCAGCTGGTTGCTGAACACCAAGGTAACGCTGGTCTCTTTTGACGACTTGCTGTGCAGTCACGCACTTTTGGGTTCCGTATCAGTCAACAAACTGGCCGTTTCAGATCTGGAACAGTTTTGCTTCCCTTCATACGAAAATCTGATTACGATTTCAGTGATATGCACGCTCGCCGCTGTTGGCGCCATTGGTCTCGGTGTCCTTGGATACAGGAAGCGGTGGACGATCCGATTCCATCTACACGCCGCCAGGGAAAGCTGGATGAACTCCGTCCGCAAGAAGCACGTCGCTAAAGGTCACACATACCAGTTCGACGCCTTCGTCGTCTACAGTGCTGACGACAGAAGTTGGGTTCACGAAACTCTCCTGAAAACTCTAGAAAATGAGCACGGAATGCGCCTCTGTATCCACTTCCGCGACTTCATTCCCGGCCACGACATCGAGGACACGATCGTCGACAGCATCAACAAGAGCAGGAAAACCGTGGTCGTTCTCTCCCCCAACTTCCTCAAGAGCGATTGGTGCAACTTTGAGTTCAAGATGGCGCGGCAGAGGATCATCATGGACGGCGTTGACGTCATCCTATTTGTCCTGCTGGAAGATCTCCCAACAGAGGGCGTCACCAAGACGTTGGCCCGATTATTACAAAAGAAGACTTACCTAAAGTGGACGGAGGATGTGGACGGCAAAAAGCTCTTCTGGGACCAGCTGACGAAAGCCATCAACGATAAATACACTGTGGATCCAGATCCCTGACAGATCCAGAACTCTGATCCAAATTCCCGCAAAGTTCCACATATCATGTGGAAATGAAAGATCAGCATTCAGCTTAAGCAGAACTGTGACCATTGCATCAATAGACCGAGCCAGGCTGTCACTCATTCGCTGACGTCACTGTTGCTTTTATCCAATCATGTGGTGAAAAAGGGTCTTCCACATGCGTTATGTCGGGCAAACAAGTTGGACAAACAAAGCAGCATGTCACTTTGTTGTTAGTTTGAGAGATGCGTACTGCTCACCTGTACCTACCATCAGCTATAATTGTCAATTTCACACTCTCGTTTAAGGAAAAAGGACTCAAGCGTGGGCGGGGCTTAACGTCGGACTGTGGATCTGTCTATTTTCATAGCATGTATTAAAACACCAATTCCCCTGACATCTGAAGGTAACATTGGATGGTATCTTTATGTGTAGTCCAAGGATTTTTTGCACGGTTAAAGAAATGATCATCTCTTAACTGTGTTTATTAATATAATGTGTATAATCGCAAAGAATCTATATATCTGTAGATTCCATTTTGACTATTTTTATCACTATGATTTGTATAATCGCGGAGAATCGGTATATATGTGCATTCTAATTCGTCCACGTGGTACGGCCAGTTAGTTATGATTCGTTGCGCACCAGTCCAGGCCAATACAGACATTACTATTTTGACTTCGTTGTCCCGGGAAGGTGTTTACCTAGTTACAGGCCTATCTGCAGCCTACCGCCAATATAGGACTACATGTCGCAAATATAAGAAATGTTAGGGGAAGTATGTGCAAACAGATATAAGGAAAACGAGAGGCCATATTCTATCCTCTTCCTACCCGTGGCATTGACGGCAACATTTAACATACTTACTCGATTAATCTTACTCGGTTTTCAAAAAGAAAACAATTTTCAGGGGCGGATCCGGGGGGGGGGAGGCCGGGTCGCCTTAGGGTAGAAATTTATACTACTTAACATATGAAAGCCGAAACCGCCCCCGCCCTATCCAGCATATCTGGATCTGACCCTGAAAGCGGCCCCCATCCAGATTTTCTGGATCCGTCCCTAGTTTTTCTCTGTTTTCTTCGGTCAACGCATTAGTTAATACTTTAAAACAACATACCCATGATGGGGGAACTAACGGAATGCGCCACGGGAACCTAGCAGCCAAACTATATTTTTTTCATTCTTTTCGTAGACGTAATAACACTTTCTAAGTATATTCGCTTTTTTGAGTCTCTTTATCGTTTACCATTTTTGACCCAATTATGTCATATGGTGTGAGCGATGGCGTCGACTTTATGCACTAGTACTCAGTATTAGAAGCACAAATTGTCGATTTAGTTTGAATGTTCCAGTATACATGAACTGCAGCAATTACATATAATATCATTAGAAATGCTAAACAAGAGAACACATTTGACCGAAGATGATATTTAGAGGTTCTGCTAAACATAACAAGGCACCATAAACAATTTACAAGTTTCCCTGACTTCAGACTAATTTCTGTAGAACACCAAGGCATCATGTTTTTATTCTTATAGCATGTAAACCCGCGCCACTGCTGTATAATAAAGTAGAATGTCAACAGAAATGCCTCATTGGTTGCGTTATGATTGATTAATTTCTGCGGGGAGTGCGAGTTGAGCAACTCTCTGCCTTTGACTCACTCCGCTAGGGCGGAGCTTGCGTAGCGTCACCTAGCGAACGGGAGCCTGGGAGTTGAGTTGGGAGACACGGTGTCGGCGCAATCTCATCGTGGTGCATGTGCAATATTGTGGAATCACAATTCATCTATTTTTTTGTTCTACGACATGGCCCAATCGAGGAAGGCCCCATATCTTGTACCGGTCTCTTAGTGTCACTTTTAGGAAAAAAAATGTCCGGGGTCATGAGAAGCCACGCGTCAGAAAGAAAACGGCATCTTATGGCGAATACGCTTGTACATGTTTTTTATATGTTTCAGGCCATATTGGCGCACACATTTGTGCAACTATATGGCCTGAACTAGGCCAACCGACACTTTGGGGCATACAGCATGCTAATAGTATGAATACCGATTCCAGGGACAAATATTGCATCTCGTTTTCTGGTAAATGAGCTTCGAGACGGGCTTCGATAAACATCCGCAGGGGGTTCTGGGAACGATCTCCTGGGCGTTGATAATAATAAAATAGCGATATTTTGGAAAAATCACATTGATGTTCAGCAACAAACACATGAGCGTTTTAGTACAATGGAACAAACATAAGTTGGCTCGCGTGTTAGGAGAATCTAATCAAGGTTTGAAAGGAGCGAAACCTCTCTTATGACTCTTATAAACTTCAATGCTCCTAACAACAGTTGACAAAAATGGGGAGCACTTATTTGTCCACTGCCTTCGGGTCAGAATTGGCAAACAATCGACAACAACACACGTATCCACTCATCGAACCTTTTCTTTTATATTTATATCCTATACATCCACCCTCCGCCCCCCCCCCCCCCCTCCTCCCTTCCCACAACTCCCACACAAGTGCCGTACACGTCACCCCACGGGTCTGTAGCCGGTACCACCTGGCGGCGAAGATCGGAACGACAACACGACCTTACAGCTCGTCGCTCCCTCTAGTTCCGGGTTTTCACTGCTACACCAGACCACAACAACGTCAAGTTCGTACGAAGCTGTTCGGATCGAGCTACTGAGCTGCTGAGACTGTTACACCGAAAAAAAGCAGTATCAGGTAAATGACATTTTAATTATAATTGGGGCTGAGAGCTTAATTCAACGAGAACATGTGATACAACGGCAACGAGTCATAACTTCTTATGCAATGGCAGCGAGTCATCGTGGGAATAAAATGTGAAATGACGTAACTTAGGCCGCGTAAATTGTGCATATAAAGGTTAGGAAGACACTGAATGGGGTTAGATAAAACATTCCCTGGAGCAGATGTGCATATCAAGGTTAGGAAGACACTGAATTGGGTTAGATAAAACATTCCCTGGAGCAGATGTGCATATCAAGGTTAGGAAGACACTGAATGGGGTTAGATAAAACATTCCCTGGATCAGATGTGCTTATCAAGGTTAGGAAGACACTGAATGGGGTTAGATAAAACATTCCCTGGATCAGATGTGCATATAAAGGTTAGGAAGACACTGAATTGGGTTAGATAAAACATTCCCTGGAGCAGATGTGCATATAAAGGTTAGGAAGACACTGAATGGGGTTAGATAAAACATTCCCTGGAGCAGATGTGCATATCAAGGTTAGGAAGACACTGAATGGGGTTAGATAAAACATTCCCTGGAGCAGATGTGCATATCAAGGTTAGGAAGACGCTGAATGGGGTTAGATAAAACATTCCCTGGAGCAGATGCTACATATCAAGGTTAGGAAGACACTGAATGGGGTTAGATAAAACATTCCCTGGAGCAGATGTGCATATCAAGGTTAGGAAGACACTGAATGGGGTTAGATAAAACATTCCCTGGAGCAGATGTGCATATAAAGGTTAGGAAGACGCTGAATGGGGTTAGATAAAACATTCCCTGGAGCAGATGTGCATATCAAGGTTATGAAGACACTGAATGGGGTTAGATAAAACATTCCCTGGAGCAGATGTGCATATCAAGGTTAGGAAGACACTGAATGGGGTTAGATAAAACATTCCCTGGAGCAGATGCTACATATGGAAATGCAGCTTAGCCTGTTCACCAACTGAGCCATGACGTCATGACGCTACTTGAGATGAGATGAGTATTCATGTACAGACGATGCCATGGTAGTGTTTCAAATATACTGCTCCGAGGGTGACTGATTGACTCGGTCAGTAGAGGACAGCAATGTACGTACTATATGGTGTACGGAAGTCTGCCCTGAGGGTGACTGATTGACTCGTTGAGTAGAGGACAGCAATGCACTATACTGTGTACGGAAGTCTGCCCCGCGAGTGACTGATTGACTCGGTCAGTAGAGGACAGTGTACTATACTGTGTACGGAAGTCTGCCCCGAGGGTGACTGATTGACTCGGTCAGTAGAGGACAGTGTACTATACTGTGTACGGAAGTCTGTCCCGAGGGTGACTGATTGACTCGGTGAGTAGCGGACAGCAATGCACTATACTGTGTACGGAAGTCTGCCCCGAGGGTAACTGATTGACTCGGTCCGTAGAGGACAGCAATGTACTATACTGTGTACGGAAGTCTGTTCCGAGGGTGACTGATTGACTCGTTCAGTAGAGGACAGTGTACTATACGGTGTACGGAAGTCTGCCCCGAGGGTGACTGATTGACTCGGTCAGTAGAGGACAGCAATGTACTATACGGTGTACGGAAGTCTGCTTCGAGGGTGACTGATTGACTCGGTCAGTAGAGGACAGCAATATACGTACTATATGATGTACGGAAGTCTGCCCTGAGGGTGACTTATTGACTCGTTGAGTAGAGGACAGCAATGTAACATACTGTGTACGGAAGTCTGCCCCGAGGGTGACTGATTGACTCGGTCAGTAGAGGACAGTGTACTATACTGCGTACGGAAGTCTGCCCAGAGGGTGACTGATTGACTCGGTCAGTAGAGGACATTGTACTATACGGTGTACGGAAGTCTGTCCCGAGGGTGACTGATTGACTCGGTGAGTAGAGGACAGCAATGTACTATACGGTGTACGGAAGTCTGCCCCGAGGGTGACTGATTGACTCGGTCCGTAGAGGACAGCAATGTACTATACGGTGTACGGAAGTCTGCCCCGAGGGTGACTGATTGACTCGGTCCGTAGAGGACAGCAATGTACTATACAGTGTACGGAAGTCTGCCCTGAGGGTGACTGATTGACTCGTTGAGTAGAGGACAGCAATGTACTATACAGTGTACTGAAGTAGGCAATGACATGGAACGGAGTGATCATCTGCTATGTTGCACATCTAGAGTCCAACTTCTTTGTTTAGGGGAACATTGCATATAGTCAATATTTAGAAATTACTTAATACGTTACAAGATTGAAATGTTAGCTTTACTCTTGTACATCTGTTGTCGAATTTCGCTTTGAAAAGTGAAATTCAGAATCCTAATATGAAAGCACGTTTCCTTTGTTCTCTATCACGTAAATGTCATCCCTCTTAAAATGCAACAAGAAAGCTATGACATTCACTCAGAAGTATTATGATTCAGGAATGTAAGCTGCCTGGCGAATAATATGAGTTAAAAATGTTTAGCGTGTCACCAACTACTTTGCATCAGACTCTGGACTCGATTCAATGTGAGTTACATTTCAGATCAAGCCGTAAGCGGTCAAGGTCAAGGTCAAGCCGTAGCGCCGGATGCTCCAATATTCTGACTCCTATCGCATGACGTCGCCATGGCAACTGATTTAAGGCGCGTGTTCTTGGTCTTGTGTGGCTTGATTTGGAGTCGTTTCCAGAACGCAACTGGTTCGCCAAACATCAGCGGAACGACGGAGAACACCCCGTGTCCCGCGCCATGCTCGTGTCAGTCAGACCCACGTGGGCTGTTCGTCAAGTGTCAAGATGGCGACATGGCAGCCGCCATACGACAGGTCCCCCCAGATACCTACAGCTTGAAGTACCTGCTGAGTGATAGGTTCGACGAGGCAAACGTGACGTTCGAACACCTCGAGCACCTCAACACCTTGGAGCTTTCTTCGGTGGACACCACGGTGTACGACAAGCCAGGGGTGATTAAAAGAAGAGACATATTACAAGGATTAAACAATCTGAGAATTCTCACGCTCCACGTATCATTAGGTTACGTGAATCCTTATGCCCTGGACTACGTCAACAATCTGACGGAGCTCGATCTCTCGCACACTCGCTACCTCGAGAAGCCGCGTTTAGCGCCAATCCTGCAGGCAGTTCGCCGCTTTAGAATCCCGATACGGAAACTAGGGATCCGGAACATCCAACACCCCAGTCCCCAGCGTCCGGAACAGGTCCTGGACACGCGAGAGGACATTCTCCGTCACCTAGAGGGCGTCCCTATCGAGGACCTGGACCTGGGTTCCAACGGCTTAGTTGTCTTCAATCCGGGTTTCACGGAGTTCCTGCCAAAGTTACAGGTGAGTTTGAACACATGACAACTTCATCCGGTACAAGGTGAACCAGAGGAAAACGTTGGAGCCGAAAGTTAAATAAACAGCAATAACCCTGGAGCTCAAGTTTGAGAGTTTTACAACACAAATGTATGACCCATTGTATGCATGTGTTTATGTTGTAATGTGGGCCTGTGGCCTTTTATTACAATAAAATACAATATATAATTATATAATTACCTCTAACCGTGCAACAAGACTAGTTAAGTATGTGAAAACGTCAAGGATGAGTCCAAATAGCCTCCGTCCCACTAGCATATGGCCAGGCGAAGCAAACAAATCCTTCTAAACCGAGGTCACGACATGTATAATTCACGAATAAGAAATACACTTCCCCCAGCAATAATGTTGTTTGTGCCCTATTTAATTGCACACTAACTGCCTATAATAGCCCTATAGACGAATCATTGATCCGATTACTCCACTGTGCGCCACTGCCTGTGCAATGCATTCTGGGTATTGTTTTGGTCTTTGGTCGAGATGTCAAGATTGCGTCATCGCATGATGGCGTCATTTATTCTATAGACAATTAAACATGCGGTATTGTCATCTACGTAAAGGAAAATTATGTAATCTGGATATAACTTCGACAGTCTCACTAATTTGATCAATGCCTTGGCAATAATGTTGGTGATTTGGTATTTATTGCAAAGAAAAATTCAAGATAACACCAAAATATTTGCCAAAATATTGCGCCAGATATTCTCTTCCCAATATGGCGTATAATTGCGAAGTCGTCTGTTGCGACTAATTTTAAATCTCATTTTTCGTTAGCCTCTCACGTAAATAGGGACTGTGAAGTTTTCTCCAGATGAAGTGATCCCAGTTTTGTGGTTACCCCGCATTCGGCTCCAACAAATGTCTTGATCATACTGTGATAGACAAGCACCAGTCAATGGTCATGTTGCGTTCTTGAATATTGTATTCCTTATTTTGTTTCCCGTTGTCAAAAAACACTTCTTTCATTTCTAACTTTTAAATATCCTTGCAGTTCCTGGATTCTCGAGGCAATATCGGCAGCAACACTGGACCGTTCTGGCGCTGTACGACCCTCGACCTCCTGTTGCACCCGGCCATCAAACGCATGAGCTTCGGAGCCAACGTATACGACACTCCGGGCCGCTACCGGCGCGATGCCTTTGCTGATTCTTTCTCCCAGGACGGCAAGTGCTTCCGGGAAGCTTTATACGGAACTGGCGGCGGATCCGAGGGTGAACACATTGCCTGTCGATGGGTCCATTGTCTCTGCTCGCGGTATACGGATATACCATGTGAGTATGTACCTCCGATCGCCGAAATCATTGACCTGGAGGACCCTGAGTGTTACCAGTCAGTGTGGGTCCCGTTGCCTCCACAACTGGAAGAGCTGCGGTTTGCCAACGCCGCGTTAAGTCTATACGGCAACCTACTCGATCAGAAGAACAATCAAACGATGTGTATGAACAAGAAGAATAGTTTACAGTACATGGATCTGTCTAATAATAAACTGGGAGGTTCCTTTTCACCGGGCTTACCAACGTTTAAGGGTCTCACTCACATGCGAGTCCTTAACGTTCAGAACAATCGAGCAGAGTTTAAGATCTTCACTCTGTTCCAGTACTACATTAATTTGAAATATTTGCTGATAGGAGGTAACACGGTGCGTTTGGATTTGGATGTTAACTCACGTTTTTTCCAGACGAACACAAAACTTGAAACATTGGACCTCCAGGATTGTAACATAAACTTCATTCCAAGGCTTGAATTTCATATGCTGCCCCGGCTAGAAGTGTTGAATCTCAGTAGAAATTCGTTGATGGAAGTCGATGTTGATCTAAGCAATCTTAAGAAACTCCGACTTCTGAACCTGAGTCATAACGAGATCGAGGTATTGCCTGAGAATTTTACCAGGATGCTAGATGCCATCGCTACCGATCATGAGATCCTCGTTGACTTGTCGCAGAATCGTCTTCGGTGTAGTTGTCAAGATATCGCTTTCCTCAGCTGGTTGCTGAACACCAAGGTAACGCTGGTCTCTTTTGATGACTTGCTGTGCAGTCACGCACTTTTGGGTTCCGTATCAGTCAACAAACTGGCCGTTTCAGATCTGGAACAGTTTTGCTTCCCTTCATACGAAAATCTGATTACGATTTCAGTGATATGCACGCTCGCCGCTGTTGGCGCCATTGGTCTCGGTGTCCTTGGATACAGGAAGCGGTGGACGATCCGATTCCATCTACACGCCGCCAGGGAAAGCTGGATGAACTCCGTCCGCAAGAAGCGCGTCGCTAAAGGTCACACATACCAGTTCGACGCCTTCGTCGTCTACAGTGCTGACGACAGAAGTTGGGTTCACGAAACTCTCCTGAAAACTCTAGAAAATGAGCACGGAATGCGCCTCTGTATCCACTTCCGCGACTTCATTCCCGGCCACGACATCGAGGACACGATCGTCGACAGCATCAACAAGAGCAGGAAAACCGTGGTCGTCCTCTCCCCCAACTTCCTCAAGAGCGATTGGTGCAACTTTGAGTTCAAGATGGCGCGGCAGAGGATCATCATGGACGGCGTTGACGTCATCCTATTTGTCCTTCTGGAAGATCTCCCAACAGAGGGCGTCACCAAGACGTTGGCCCGATTATTACAGAAGAAGACTTACCTAAAGTGGACGGAGGATGTGGACGGCAAAAAGCTCTTCTGGGACCAGCTGACGAAAGCCATTAACGATAAATACACTGTGGATCCAGATCCCTGACAGATCCAGAACACTGATCCAAATTCCCGCAAAGTTCCACATATCATGTGGAAATGAAAGATCAGCATTCAGCTTAAGCAGAACTGTGACCATTGCATCAATAGACCGAGCCAGGCTGTCACTCATTCGCTGACGTCACTGTTGCTTTTATCCAATCATGTGGTGAAAAAGGGTCTTCCACATGCGTTATGTCGGGCAAACAAGTTGGACAAACAAAGCAGCATGTCACTTTGTTGTTAGTTTGAGAGATGCGTACTGCTCACCTGTACCTACCATCAGCTATAATTGTCAATTTCACACTCTCGTTTAAGGAAAAAGGACTCAAGCGTGGGCGGGGCTTAACGTCGGACTGTGGATCTGTCTATTTTCATAGCATGTATTAAAACACCAATTCCCCTGACATCTGAAGGTAACATTGGATGGTATCTTTATGTGTAGTCCAAGGATTTTTTGCACGGTTAAAGAAATGATCATCTCTTAACTGTGTTTATTAATATAATGTGTATAATCGCAAAGAATCTATATATCTGTAGATTCCATTTTGACTATTTTTATCACTATAATTTGTATAATCGCGGAGAATCGGTATATATGTGCATTCTAATTCGTCCACGTGGTACGGCCAGTTAGTTATGATTCGTTGCGCACCAGTCCAGGCCAATACAGACATTACTATTTTGACTTCGTTGTCCCGGGAAGGTGTTTACCTAGTTACAGGCCTATCTGCAGCCTACCGCCAATATAGGACTACATGTCGCAAATATAAGAAATGTTAGGGGAAGTATGTGCAAACAGATATTAGGAAAACGAGAGGCCATATTCTATCCTCTTCCTACCCGTGGCATTGACGGCAACATTTAACATACTTACTCGATTAATCTTACTCGGTTTTCAAAAAGAAAACAATTTTCAGGGGCGGATCCGGGGGGGGGGGAGGCCGGGTCGCCTTAGGGTAGAAATTTATACTACTTAACATATGAAAGCCGAAACCGCCCCCGCCCTATCCAGCATATCTGGATCTGACCCTGAAAGCGGCCCCCATCCAGATTTTCTGGATCCGTCCCTAGTTTTTCTCTGTTTTCTTCGGTCAACGCATTAGTTAATACTTTAAAACAACATTCCCATGATGGGGAACTAACGGAATGCGCCACGGGAACCTAGCAGCCAAACTATATTTTTTTCATTCTTTTCGTAGACGTATTAACACTTTCTAAGTATATTCGCTTTTTTGAGTCTCTTTATCGTTTACCATTTTTGACCCAATGATGTCATATGGTGTGAGCGATGGCGTCGACTTTATGCACTAGTACTCAGTATTAGAAGCACAAATTGTCGATTTAGTTTGAATGTTCCAGTATACATGAACTGCAGCAATTACATATAATATCATTAGAAATGCTAAACAAGAGAACACATTTGACCGAAGATGATATTTAGAGGTTCTGCTAAACATAACAAGGCACCATAAACAATTTACAAGTTTCCCTGACTTCAGACTAATTTCTGTAGAACACCAGGGCATCATGTTTTTATTCTTATAGCATGTAAACCCGCGCCACTGCTGTATAATAAAGTAGAATGTCAACAGAAATGCTTCTTTGGTTGCGTTATGATTGATTAATTTCTGCGGGGAGTGCGAGTTGAGCAACTCTCTGCCTTTGACTCACTCCGCTAGGGCGGAGCTTGCGTAGCGTCACCTAGCGAACGGGAGCCTGGGAGTTGAGTTGGGAGACACGGTGTCGGCGCAATCTCATCGTGGTGCATGTGCAATATTGTGGAATCACAATTCATCTATTTTTTTGTTCTACGACATGGCCCAATCGAGGAAGGCCCCATATCTTGTACCGGTCTCTTAGTGTCACTTTTAGGAAAAAAAATGTCCGGGGTCATGAGAAGCCACGCGTCAGAAAGAAAACGGCATCTTATGGCGAATACGCTTGTACATGTTTTTTATATGTTTCAGGCCATATTGGCGCACACATTTGTGCAACTATATGGCCTGAACTAGGCCAACCGACACTTTGGGGCATACAGCATGCTAATAGTATGATTACCGATTCCAGGGACAAATATTTCATCTCGTTTTCTGTTAAATGAACTTCGAGACGGGCTTCGATAAACATCCGCAGGGGGTTCTGGGAACGATCTCCTGGGCGTTGATAATAACAAAATAGCGATATTTTGGAAAAATCACATTGATGTTCAGCAACAAACACATGAGCGTTTTAGTACAATGGAACAAACATAAGTTGGCTCGCGTGTTAGGAGAATCTAATCAAGGTTTGAAAGGAGCGAAACCTCTCTTATGACTTATAAACTTCAATGCTCCTAACAACAGTTGACAAAAATGGGGAGCACTTATTTGTCCACTGCCTTCGGGTCAGAATTGGCAAACAATCGACAACAACACACGTATCCACTCATCGAACCTTTTCTTTTATATTTATATCCTATACATCCACCCTCCGCCCCCCCCCCCCTCCTCCCTTCCCACAACTCCCACACAAGTGCCGTACACGTCACCCCACGGGTCTGTAGCCGGTACCACCTGGCGGCGAAGATCGGAACGACAACACGACCTTACAGCTCGTCGCTCCCTCTAGTTCCGGGTTTTCACTGCTACACCAGACCACAACAACGTCAAGTTCGTACGAAGCTGTTCGGATCGAGCTACTGAGCTGCTGAGACTGTTACACCGAAAAAAAGCAGTATCAGGTAAATGACATTTTAATTATAATTGGGGCTGAGAACTTAATTCAACGAGAACATGTGATACAACGGCAACGAGTCATAACTTGTTATGCAATGGCAGCGAGTCATCGTGGGAATAAAATGTGAAATGACGTAATTTAGGCCGCGTACATTGTGCATATAAAGGTTAGGAAGACGCTGAATGGGGTTAGATAAAACATTCCCGGGAGCAGATGCTACATATTGATCTGCAGCTTAGCCTGTTCACCAACTGAGCCATCACGTCATGACGCTACTTGAGATGAGATGAGTATTCATGTACAGACGATGCCATGGTAGTGTTTCAAATATACTGCTCCGAGGGTGACTGATTGACTCGGTCAGTAGAGGACAGCAATGTACGTACTATATGGTGTACGGAAGTCTGCCCTGAGGGTGACTGATTGACTCGTTGAGTAGAGGACAGCAATGCACTATACTGTGTACGGAAGTCTGCCCCGAGAGTGACTGATTGACTCGGTCAGTAGAGGATAGTGTACTATACTGTGTACGGAAGTCTGCCCCGAGGGTGACTGATTGACTCGGTCAGTAGAGGACAGTGTACTATACTGTGTACGGAAGTCTGTCCCGAGGGTGACTGATTGACTCGGTGAGTAGCGGACAGCAATGTACTATACTGTGTACGGAAGTCTGCCCCGAGGGTAACTGATTGACTCGGTCCGTAGAGGACAGCAATGTACTATACTGTGTACGGAAGTCTGCCCCGAGGGTGACTGATTGACTCGGTCAGTAGAGGACAGCAATGTACTATACGGTGTACGGAAGTCTGCTCCGAGGGTGACTGATTGACTCGGTCAGTAGAGGACAGCAATATACGTACTATATGATGTACGGAAGTCTGCCCTGAGGGTGACTGATTGACTCGTTGAGTAGAGGACAGCAAGGTAACATACTGTGTACGGAAGTCTGCCCCGAGGGTGACTGATTGACTCGGTCAGTAGAGGACAGTGTACTATACTGTGTACGGAAATCTGCCCCGAGGGTGACTGATTGACTCGGTCAGTAGAGGACAGTGTACTATACGGTGTACGGAAGTCTGTCCCGAGGGTGACTGATTGACTCGGTCCGTAGAGGACAGCAATGTACTATACGGTGTACGGAAGTATGCCCCGAGGGTGACTGATTGACTCGGTCCGTAGAGGACAGCAATGTACTATACAGTGTACGGAAGTCTGCCCTGAGGGTGACTGATTGACTCGTTGAGTAGAGGACAGCAATGTACTATACAGTGTACTGAAGTAGGCAATGACATGGAACGGAGTGATCATCTGCTATGTTGCACATCTAGAGTCCAACTTCTTTGTTCAGGGGAACATTGCATATAGTCAATATTTAGAAATTACTTAATACGTTACAAGATTGAAATGTTAGCTTTACTCTTGTACATCTGTTGTCGAATTTCACTTTGAAAAGTGAAATTCAGAATCCTAATATGAAAGCACGTTTCTTTTGTTCTCTATCACGTAAATGTCATCCCTCTTAAAATGCAACAAGAAAGCTATGACATTCACTCAGAAGTATTATGATTCAGGAATGTAAGCTGCCTGGCGAATAATATGAGTTAAACATGTTTAGCGTGTCACCAACTACTTTGCATCAGACTCTGGACTCGATTCAATGTGAGTTACATTTCAGATCAAGCCGTAAGCGGTCAAGGTCAAGGTCAAGCCGTAGCGCCGGATGCTCCAATATTCTGACTCCTATCGCATGACGTCGCCATGGCAACTGATTTAAGGCGCGTGTTCTTGGTCTTGTGTGGCTTGATTTGGAGTCGTTTCCAGAACGCAACTGGTTCGCCAAACATCAGCGGAACGACGGAGAACACCCCGTGTCCCGCGCCATGCTCGTGTGAGTCAGACCCACGTGGCCTGTTCGTCAAGTGTCAAGATGGCGACATGGCAGCCGCCATACGACAGGTCCCCCCAGATACCTACAGCTTGAAGTACCTGCTGAGTGATAGGTTCGACGAGGCAAACGTGACGTTCGAACACCTCGAGCACCTCAACACCTTGGAGCTTTCTTCGGTGGACACCACGGTGTACGACAAGCCAGGGATGATTAAAAGAAGAGATATATTTCAAGGATTAAACAATCTGAGAATTCTCAAGCTCCACGTATCATTAGGTTACGTGAAACCTGTTGCCCTGGGCTACGTCAGCAACCTGACGGAGCTCGATCTCTCGCACACCCGCTACCTCGAGAAGCCGCGTTTAGTGCCAATCCTGCAGGCAATTCGCCGCTTTAGAATCCCGATTCGAAAGCTAGGGATCCGGAACATCCAACACCCCAGTCCCCAGCGTCCGGAACAGGTCCTGGACACGCGAGAGGACATTCTCCGTCACCTAGAGGGCGTCCCTATCGAGGACCTGGACCTGGGTTCCAACGGCTTAGTTGTCTTCAATCCGGGTTTCACGGAGTTCCTGCCAAAGTTACAGGTGAGTTTGAACACATGACAACTTCATCCGGTACAAGGTGAACCAGAGGAAAACGTTGGAGCCGAAAGTTAAATAAACAGCAATAACCCTGGAGCTCAAGTTTGAGAGTTTTACAACACAAATGTATGACCCATTGTATGCATGTGTTTATGTTGTAATGTGGGCCTGTGGCCTTTTATTACAATAAAATACAATATATAATTATATAATTACCTCTAACCGTGCAACAAGACTAGTTAAGTATGTGAAAACGTCAAGGATGAGTCCAAATAGCCTCCGTCCCACTAGCATATGGCCAGGCGAAGCAAACAAATCCTTCTAAACCGAGGTCACGACATGTATAATTCACGAATAAGAAATACACTTCCCCCAGCAATAATGTTGCTTGTGCCCTATTTAATTGCACACTAACTGCCTATAATAGCCCTATAGACGAATCATAGATCCGATTACTCCACTGTGCGCCACTGCCTGTGCAATGCATTCTGGGTATTGTTTTGGTCTTTGGTCGAGATGTCAAGATTGCGTCATCGCAAGATGGCGTCATTTATTCTATAGACAATTAAACATGCGGTATTGTCATCTACGTAAAGGAAAATTATGTAATCTGGCTATAACTTCGACAGTCTCACTAATTTGATCAATGCCTTGGCAATAATATTGGTGATTTGGTATTTATTGCAAAGAAAAATTCAAGATAACACCAAACTCCTTGCGCCAGATATTCTCTTCCCAATATGGCGTATAATTGCGAAGTCGTCTGTTGCGACTAATTTTAAATCTCATTTTTCGTTAGCCTCTCACGTAAATAGGGACTGTGAAGTTTTCCCCAGATGAAGTGATCCCAGTTTTGTGGTTACCCCGCATTCGGCTCCAACAAATGTCTTGATCATACTGTGATAGACAAGCACCAGTCAATGGTCATGTTGCGTTCTTGAATATTGTATTCCTTATTTTGTTTCCCGTTGTCAAAAAACCACTTCTTTCATTTCTAACTTTGAACTATCCTTGCAGTTCCTGGATTCTCGAGGCAATATCGGCAGCAACACTGGACCGTTCTGGCGCTGTACGACCCTCGACCTCCTGTTGCACCCGGCCATCAAACGCATGAGCTTCGGAGCCAATGTATACGACACTCCGGGCCGCTACCGGCGCGATGCCTTTGCTGATTCTTTCTCCCAGGACAGCAAGTGCTTCCGGGAAGCTTTATACGGAACTGGCGGCGGATCCGAGGGTGAACACATTGCCTGTCGATGGGTCCATTGTCTCTGCTCGCGGTATACGGATATACCATGTGAGTATGTACCTCCGATCGCCGAAATCATTGACCTGGAGGACCCTGAGTGTTACCAGTCAGTGTGGGTCCCGTTGCCTCCACAACGCCGCGTTAAGTCTCTACGGCAACCTACTCGATCAGAAGAACAATCAAACGATGTGTATGAACAAGAAGAATAGTTTACAGTACATGGATCTGTCTAATAATAAACTGGGAGGTTCCTTTTCACCGGGCTTACCAACGTTTAAGGGTCTCACTCACATGCGAGTCCTTAACGTTCAGAACAATCGAGCAGAGTTTAAGATCTTCACTCTGTTCCAGTACTACATTAATTTGAAATATTTGCTGATAGGAGGTAACACGGTGCGTTTGGATTTGGATGTTAACTCACGTTTTTTCCAGACGAACACAAAACTTGAAACATTGGACCTCCAGGATTGTAACATAAACTTCATTCCAAGGCTTGAATTTCATATGCTGCCCCGGCTAGAAGTGTTGAATCTCAGTAGAAATTCGTTGATGGAAGTCGATGTTGATCTAAGCAATCTTAAGAAACTCCGACTTCTGAACCTGAGTCATAACGAGATCGAGTTATTGCCTGAGAATTTTACCAGGATGCTAGATGCCATCGCTACCGACCATGAGATCCTCGTTGACTTGTCGCAGAATCGTCTTCGGTGTAGTTGTCAAGATATCGCTTTCCTCAGCTGGTTGCTGAACACCAAGGTAACGCTGGTCTCTTTTGATGACTTGCTGTGCAGTCACGCACTTTTGGGTTCCGTATCAGTCAACAAACTGGCCGTTTCAGATCTGGAACAGTTTTGCTTCCCTTCATACGAAAATCGGATTACGATTTCAGTGATATGCACGCTCGCCGCTGTTGGCGCCATTGGTCTCGGTGTCCTTGGATACAGGAAGCGGTGGACGATCCGATTCCATCTACACGCCGCCAGGGAAAGCTGGATGAACTCCGTCCGCAAGAAGCGCGTCGCTAAAGGTCACACATACCAGTTCGACGCCTTCGTCGTCTACAGTACTGACGACAGAAGTTGGGTTCACGAAACTCTCCTGCAAACTCTGGAAAATGAGCACGGAATGCACCTCTGTATCCACTTCCGCGACTTCATTCCCGGCCACGACATCGAGGACACGATCGTCGACAGCATCAACAAGAGCAGGAAAACCGTGGTCGTCCTCTCCCCCAACTTCCTCAAGAGCGATTGGTGCAACTTTGAGCTCAAGATGGCGCGGCAGAGGATCATCATGGACGGCGTTGACGTCATCCTATTTGTCCTGCTGGAAGATCTCCCAACAGAGGGCGTCACCAAGACGTTGGCCCGATTATTACAGAAGAAGACTTACCTAAAGTGGACGGAGGATGTGGACGGCAAAAAGCTCTTCTGGGACCAGCTGACGAAAGCCATCAACGATAAATACACTGTGGATCCAGATCCGTAAGAGAGTCGGCAATCTCACATCCAAGAAGAATTAGTGCGGCATCATTTAACGAAATCATAGACGATGTAAAAAAAAATCGGAATAATTTAACGAAAATGATAGACGATGTAAAAAAAATCGGAATCATTTAACGAAAGTCATAAACGATTTAACATTTTTTATGGATCGTTGATAAACGATTTCACATTTTGTCGGAGTCATTTAACGAAATCATAAACGATTTAACACTTTGTTCGGAATTATATAACAAAACTAATCAACAAATTTACTATTTATCATAAATGGTTAAAAAGAAGATTCGGATCATTTAACGAAAATTAACGGTTACAAAAAAATAGAGATCATTAAACAAACTATAGCACTGACTTTTTGGATCAGTTAGCGAAAATAAATAACGATTTAACACTGTGGACCACTCCAAACTCTACGAAGAACTTTCGGGACCATTTAACCAATCCCATTAAGTAAAATTAACCTAACTCTCTCTCCTAACTTTCAATACCTCTGTAATGCATATATATTTTATATATATTATACTATAACTTTGAAGTACCACTTCTGATTGTAGCCAGCCAGCCACTTATTAGACATATGCCCACAGGTCGACTGTTTTGAGCTTGGTGGTACTTTAAATTATAGTGAACTGTTAAAGACTTTCAGACATCCAACGTGGGGATGGCTTAGTAAGTGCTTTATATATTCCAGAGTCATATATTTTACCCGGGATAATATAGATAATTTAATTTTGTAATTGTCGGATGTCAAACGCTTGTACAAAACTACCTTTGGCGTAGGAAGATGTTTGGATCGGGGTTAGGGGCAACAATTAATTAAGTGGCTTATACGAATATTCATTATTATACTTATTACAGAATCGAGAGATATATTATACAGAAAGCAACAGCACATAGCGACAATTTAACACTAATAATATACTATATTTGGAAAGCAGAATTTTTTTCAAATTATACTTTACTGTATATATCTGCTGTGAACTCACGTTTAGACGCCAGATGTATGACTGCTATGTATCTACAACTATTTGGATTCGAAATAAATGTTTTTGGGGGTTTGACACCAACGGCCTTCCGTACTTTACAAAGATAACGATGTCGGGATTTTACGTCATGCGATGACGTCATGTTAATGTTGCCAACAGAGCAAATCATAGGGCCATAAAATCTCATTCGCCAAGACTTCCGGTTTACTTATTTTGGGGACAAACATACGAAGCACGTGTTCGAACGAGTTTAGAATCTCTGCGCACACTGGTATCAAATGGCTGGTATCCTGACTATCTGTGACGTTAGACGTGACGTATTTGTTGAGTAAAGACCGAGCCAGGGAACCAGACTACGTGCGCAAGAGCCAGGCGCCGAGGGGTGGTTTCATTGCGGAACGCCCAGCGATCTGATCGAGAATATAGAAATATAGATACACAAAACGGATAAACGACATACGTTTCATTCTTTTGCGCCATCACAATGACGAACAGTTGTTACGACGGGACAACGCGGCTAAGAAACTAACGCATTTTTGCATTTCCTACAAAAACGAGGCATTATGACGTCAAACAGACTCTCCCCGGTGACAACGTCGAAGCAAAGCTATAAACAGAAAACTTACAAAGAATGAACAAACTTTGTCTTTTCGTGATCAAAAGTGACACGGAAACAACCAACTGGTCTTATTTTAATGACGCATCAATGTGTTGTTACTCCATGCACTGCACATTTTGACAGCGGAATGGTTAAGTCGATCACTTGCTCTCGCCACTTTTGTTACCACGGAGGCACGAGAGACTCTGTGACGTCACTCGCTGTGCGGGGAACTCGCGAAAGCCCGGATGCAGGGTTGAATTTAGAACACTCTGTTTGGCTTTCTGGTGTTTTGAAGACGGATTTTTGCTTGTATATTCCGAAACTTCTGCGCTTCCTCGCCTCCAAATATTTTAACGTATGCCTCCCATAGCCATGTTTAGTGAAATGAAACTCATTATGGATTCATTACACATATAAATGGACAGTGAATTAGGTCAGTTCATTTCTTTTTCGCTAGGAGAAATACGTGGATATTACTATCATATGATCTAATCGTTAATATAAAAGATCTTTTGAGTCACATGCTGGTAGCAAAGGCTTCTAGTTAGACTGTATCCTGTTAACGGCCCGTTTTATCGACTACGTTCTTAACCAATTCTTAGCTAGTTCTCTGCTAATTTACTGTTCAGTATCTGCTGTAAATGTATATATATATATTTCCCATCACAAATAATTGAGTGTTTACTTATCAAATTATCTTAGGATAATGATATTCCACGTACATATCGTCAATAGTGCCTTTAACTCTAACACGATTTCCAGTACATCGATCCATAGCCGGTTTTGTACGCATGAAATGGGTTTTCAAAAGTTGGAATAATGGGCTTGATTTGACTGTGGATATCATCTTCAGACAATCACCGGTATCTTCGGGGTCTATTAAGTGGACGTTACCACGAACCCATATCATCGGGTATATTAATTGGACCGTACCGTAGACCAGTCAATTGACAGGTCAATTTATGGAATAATACCTATTATTACCGATGTAGTCTGCCACCCCCCCCCCCCTCCCCTCCCCTCCCGTCCTCGCCCTAGCCGCAGTCAAAACCGACCTTCATGGTCACAGTGGAAGGGGTGTATATGGAGGTCCGCTCCCCTGAACACATCACGGCTGGATCTCTCGTTTGTAATTAACCCTGGACGTGTGAATGGATGAACATCCGAAGCCCGTTGATATTGCGCACTTTGCCATTGGTGGGGGCGTTATGACGGGTTGCGCCAGTATCAAAATACGGAAGTAAGTGTTCGTTATGAAAGCGGTGCCAGGCGCGACTCGTGTAGGGCTATACAGTTCTCGCAATCGGGCCGCAAGAATTCAGTTCTGGGAACAAACAAACACACGTGCTCCATGTTGAAGTATAGACAGCTATAAGTCCATTTCTTTCCAGGTTCATTCTAAAAACTGTGAGTACCATTTCACTAAATAGAGCTATGGGAGGTATACGTTAAAATATTTGGAGGCGATAAAGCGCAGAACTTTGGGAATATACAAGGAAAAATCCGTCTTCAAAACACTCGAAAGCTAAAAATATCTTTCTAAATTTAGCCCTGGACCCGCAATATCTTTCTCCAAACAGCGAGTGACGTCACAGATGTTCACGTGCCTCCGCGGTAAGGGAAAAATGGCGAGAGCAAGTTATCAACTTGCCATTCCGCTGTTAAAATGTGATGCTGTGACACACGGATGCTTCATTAAACCACATGGTAGAGTTAAATTAAGACCAGTTGGTTGTTTTCATAATCCCTCGTTTTCGTAGGAAATGCAAAAAAACGTTAGTTTCTCAGCCGTGTTGTCCCGTCGTAACAAATATTCGTCATTGTGATGGCGTAAAGGAATGAAAAATATGTCGTCTATCCGTTTTGTGCAGCTATATTTCTTAAATATTCTTAATCATATCGCTAGACCTTCCGCGATGAACCCACCCCTCGACGCCTGGCTCTTGCGCAGGTAGTCTGGTTCCCTGTCTCTCTGTTTTTGCGTAACATACACGTCACGCCTACGTCACAGATAGTCAGGATACCAGTGTGCGCAGAGATTATAAACTCGTTCCGAACACGTGCGTCGTTTGTTTGTCCCCAAAATAAGTAAACCGGAAGTCTAGGCAACGAGGCTTTATAGCCCTATACGCAAAGCGTATGAGCGTTCTATAAAAGGACGAGGTGGGGGGGGGGTAGCGACAATATTTTAGAGGGAACTATGTGGAGACGCGGCTCAGGTTAGGGTTAGGGGGTGGGGACGTATCCATCATCTAAGGCGGTTTAGTAGGGGCGTGGTCGGACGGCCCTCCAACTCCCACAGGAAAGTGGCTATATTCCCAGTTTGCTATATATGTTCTTCAGTGCGGAAATAATCCGGCAAAACAATAATAGTCGGCAAAACACGACTCCGAGGAAACAATAGAAGTATGCATTAAGTATTAGATAAGGAATGAGTTGTTGTTTCCTCCGAGGAGGCGGCGATGGCATGGAGTATGTGAGCGAGGGGTCATTATTGTGACGGAACTAAAATGACCCGCTCTGGTACAATAATGACCTCCTGCTCAAGGTCCGCAGTTCCTTACCGGCAAAACACGACTCCGAGAAAACAATAGAAGTATGCCTTAATGGGATCTCACAACTTCTCGGCTACGCCTCGAAGTTCTTCGATCCCAATAATGAGCTACAACTCATTCCTTATATAATACATACGGGAAAGTTTATAGAGACATCTTTTGTGTTTGTTCCCTGAGTAATAATGGCATAGATCCAATCTATCCCTGACAAAAGAATTAAACGTTGAAGCCGGGCACCTGAACCCACTCAATAGGCGCGCGGGAATCGGTTTTCTATCCCAAAACACGCAGTGTGTGTTTTTGACGATAGGTGTCGCCTGGGGTATCTGGAACGGTCTATTCAACAAGGTTATTATCTAGGCAAACATGAGGTTGTGGTTGACAGTAAAAAAAAAATAATTAAACAATATGTTATCCAAACGAAAAAAGGTAGCAGTTTGATTTCTATATGAAATTGTTATTCATTGGATACTTTCTGGAATTTATTAATGTCAACAGTAGTGTCACCCGCTCGTTTATAACACGACTGTGAAGAAATTTGGCGCAATCGGTCGAACAGGCGCGACGATCGAGATGACGTCACCTCAGACTGACGCCATTGTTACTTGGGCAGGGTGGGACAGACGAGGCGGGTCCTCTTCTCCATGTCAAATAAGTATACACTGTCTTGAAGATAATCCAGAAAGCCTGTGGGCTATCCGGTGAGAAGCAAATTTGTTCGCTCTCCGCGACTCGCTAGGACGTCCGCGTGCGCTAAAATAGTCCGCGCAAGTTTATGTTTTTAAAATTGTTGTTTTACAGATTCTACGAGATATAAAACATATGCATCATTATCTTGAGATACTTTTAGTCTTGATTCTAAAATGAAAAATATCTAACATGGCGCATGTAAGTAGGCTACTTTAAAACCGTAAAGTAAAATACAAATAAATAACTGTGATCTTATAATTTAGGCACATTGCCAGACTCGGTTGTGTTCTCATAATGTAACCTTTGTGTAACTGCTTACTGCGTCATTAAAATGTGTACTGGCATTGCTGTTGTAGTTTGCTGTTTAATATTTTGATATCACGCATCCATTTCTTAACAAAACCAGTACAAATTTCACTAAAACCCCCGCACAGAAACATTATATGGCGGAAAGTTGTTGAATAGGTTTTGACATTAATAGTTTGCATGATATTTCATTTCCAAGAGCCCACAAATTATCCCCCTCCCCACCCCCGGTCGCAAGTTTTCCGATAGCAGCCCCCCCCCCCCCCCCCCATCCATTGCAAAATCCTAGATCCCCCACTGAAAGGTCCTTTTTTCTCTTCTTATTTACAGGAAGATAGCAAGTGTTGCATATACATGAAATACGATATTAAAATTCACTCTTTCTTATCATTAAACCAGAGTCTAACATTTGTTTTCTATATAAATTAATTACATATAGTATGTTACAGATGAGGTGTAAGCTACATACTATTATTGGTCTAACGGTGCGCCATAACTATTAGAGGTCTGGAAGGGGGGTCCAGTGTCGATTTTTCAAAATTCTCAGTGTCGGTTGTCGACTATTCACGTTCCGTGTCGCGTTTTTGGCTAATTTCAGTGTGTTTTTTTCTGAAACAAATCGATATCAGTGTCGCTTTTTTAGATCCTAAGTGTGGGAATGTGTGGGTCAATGTCGAATGT
Organism: Arenicola marina; assembly: GCA_964019135.1. Lineage (NCBI taxonomy): Eukaryota > Metazoa > Annelida > Polychaeta > Arenicolidae > Arenicola > Arenicola marina. The sequence continues at coordinate 27,326,774 of OZ025254.1, read as the reverse complement.
CGATTTTTCAAATATGCCTGTGTCGCGTGTCGCCATTTACCCCTTCCAGACCCTTGCTATTGTCCTATCTGTCTCCATTACCATCGACATCCGATACCGCACGGATTTCCCGAAGAAGAAGTCTAGTAATATATCCTTCATGGTCCTGACTGAAACAGGATTGTTGGTCGTAAGATTGTCAACGAAGAGATCGAGTGAAAAGAAACTGGTTCGAAATGAAACATATACGGAAATAGATTGGTATTAATGATTGAAGCACCTCGTAAAACGCCCATCTCTTCTCAGGTCCCCGTCTGTTTCATTTGAATAAACATTGGGAGCGTCTACAGTTTTTTCGGCAATCAGTATGTGGCTGGTGGTAACTGATTTGCAACGCTCATCGTACCACGTGTGTGTGTTAATTATTGAATGATGTTTTTTCTCCACCCTCCATTCAAACCCCCCCCCCCTCCCCTCCTCCACCACCCCTCCCCCCACTTCCTCCCCACGGCACACATCATTCATGTTCCCTGTCATTAGCTTCATATTGTACCGCGTATACCCTCCCCCAACCTCTGCCCCCGAGCGCCATCCCCCTCCCTTTCTCCCTCCCCCAACCCCCCATACTCAGCCGTAGAGCGTTCGTAAGAGTAATATGCCGCCGATCCATACAGACATAGGCCACTGAACTCACACACAACAGCACGGCAGTCAGACGGAGCGGTATAAATGTTCTTCGGAGCAAAGCCCGTCGGATAAAAACATCCACGGTCGGGCTGCAATATAAGACCGGTCGTAATGGTAAATCTCCGAACAGTGGGAGTCCAGCTGGGTTCCGGTGTGACACAGACCGATCGATAAACTGTCTGGCGCGAATTTTTCTTTCTTCCTTTTTTTTGTCTTTTTGTCGCTGTCGTCTGCTTCTAATGAGGGAAACGTTTGAATGACGTGGAGAAGGAAAAAAGGGGATCATTTTTCTATTTGTTTAAATGAGGACTCCTGTCTCATTTATGGAACACACTGACGTCATTGAAGTCCTGTTAAAGTTGCCCATTTATAGATGTTAAATGTCAAAGCTGGCTCCATATATCAATGACACGAAATGTAATTTACATGGCCTTAACCGTCATGTCTAATCGCGTATCGTATCGATATATAACAAACATGAATTCACGTCTCGTGTCAACTATGTATGAGCTTTAATGTAATTAATCTTTCCCTACCATGGATTCAATAAAGTCATGAGATGATATATCCCTCAATCGATCTCACGTAATTAACGTAGTTCTACGGTAATTAATATTACACAGTGTTTATATAACAACCAAGTGCTGGATAAATAATTGTGTAAAAAGCTTTTGGCTGGCATCCGTCGCCAAAACTACGTAAATATTATTTTTATTCCCCATCCCGATTGGTATAAATTTATTTATTTATTGGAGTATACCCCGAATAGCTTTTCCACCAAAATTCATTCCTTCAAGAAATCGTCTTGATTATGAACGAAACCACAATTAGTAAGACTCGAATTGCACGTCAATGTCGGGGAGAGAGAGGCGGAGGGGGCGAGGGGGCGGGCAGGGGGGGGGGCACTGCATGAGTCCAGTGGTGGGAGGGTGCCGCCTAGGCCATGGAGGGCATGTGGAGAGCGGGAGAAAAGTGCGCGATTTTGTGGTCATTGAGAGAAATTCTTAGTTAAAAAAGGCATCCAAAATAGACACTGACACTCATGACAATGTATATATATATATGGATGTTAATTATTTGAACACTTTCGAAATCAACTGGAATATATAGTCAAGAGCTGCAATGTTAATGACACTTCAGTCTCACAGCGAGAGAAATTCTAGCTTTCTGCTAGATTGAGGAAAAAAAGGAGGATTGAGAAAAAAAAGGCGAAAAAAGGGGTCATTTGGGCGGCACATATGCATAAAAACCATACCATATGTAGTGCCCCCCCCCCCCCCCGCCCCCCAACCCCCGCCTCTCCCAGGGATCCATATAGGTAGTAAAGTGCCATATATCCCACGTCGTGACAAGCTGAATTCCGGCCAGGCGTAAGGAGTACACACGCGAGCAGAGCCTTGTGCATTGATTGTTGATAATTAACACGGAGGAGATAAATGACACTATAGGGGTATTGTATAACGACTGCAGCCGGCCTGCTTGCTGCCGGAGTGGCTGCATGAGGCTGGCTCAACACGTATTCTACAGACTGATGACGTAGCGGGGATTACGGGCAGCCGAGGCGTGGAACTAACTGGGAGTGGCGGCTGAAGGGTGGTGGGGGAGGGGTTAGGGGGTGGGGGGAGGGGGGGGGGGGCGTTCCCAGTGAGGTGATCCACTTGCAGATAAGTGACCTTGTAGTGGGCGATGTGGGCCAATGTAACAGCGAAAGCAGAGAAGCTGTCACGTAGAAAGCATTGACAAGCCTAGCCTGTGACAAGCCCATCGTGGAATCGTGGACAGGGCCCGTTGTATGTATACTTGAAGGAGGCCAAGCTATGTATGAAAGGATGTACATGTGTATATATCCAGCGAATGGGCATGAAGGATCATTTTGCATTCAGGGCACACAGTATATAGTAAGCTACTGGAATGTGTCATGTCTGTCATCACCCTGACTGCGTGTCGTTCGCAGGGGGACGGTTCCCGCACAGGAGACGGTACCACATCGGTGCAAACTCATTTATTAAAGTCAAAGAACTACCGTTGCCAGAGTGGGCGCGCAAAACAGCCATTTAGTTCACACTTTCACGCTCCCGTAGCAGTGACATTTTAAGCAAGTAAGACGTATTTACATCAAATTATTCGTCTAAAACTTACGTGAAGCTGGGGTCATTAAACAATCCTGTTAATTTAATACATAAAAAAACTGTTGTTGATAGCTGATCATTATATGCACCATCCCCAAAGGCCATGACTACATTATCTTATGGTATTGATGCAAAAACTTGCTTATAATGACAATGCTGCACCATTGGTGGAAACCCTTTTTATGTAAAACATCTATCTATTGATGACTTATGGACACTACTGGCATAAATATTCAATACATTTGTAGAATACTGCTTTATTTTCGTACTGTGGCTGCTGTTGTAATGAAACTGCACCTTGTACGAGTGATATATTGCTGTCTCATTGCTGTATAGTAATACCAAAGGAAGGATTGTTCAACCAATAACATTGAGTAATCGTTAAATTGTGCACACAAAAATAACGAAATAAAAGTTGCATAAATAGTCTCGAAAAATTAGTTCACAATATATTCATATTTGAAATAATTCTTTAAATGTGCTTTAGTCGATGCACAAATGATACAAGTTAAGCTTGAAAATATTTACTCATGTAAATATTGTGTTTAAACAAAGAAATGAGATGGTCTTGGTGGCTTTACCGATATACGACCAGGGTACGCCTACCCCGTAGTGGTCGTATATTTACGCCCTCTTTTGCGACCGCGTACGATTTGCGACCACGTCGTGCAACCGACGTATGGAGGGCGTACCGTATACGACCACGATACGACCGGCGTAAATTTTACGACCGCTTGGTGCAACCGGCCCCAGGAAGCATAATATAGCGCTGAATATTGTAATCAGGACGCACAGTATCAAGCTGATATTGTAATCAGGACGAACAGTATAAAACGTACAAATACTATCTTTTTTAATTTCATATGGGGACGAAGCGACAGGATTAGACGAAACGTTTTAGTAGCGCCAATTGATAGAGGTGGCTTGGGTATGATCGATATGGAATGTTTCTTTATGTCGCTGAAAGCGGTGTGGGTATTCAGAATATTAAGTGCACATAGCAATGCCAACTGGGCCTTTTTAGCCAGACAACGTCTGCATCCTTTTGTAACAGATAACACGCTAGTACACATTTCTGTTCAAGTTTTAAGTCAGTTTCCTGTATTAGACCAATGTTCGGCTTTTTACATGGGTGTTATCCACGCCTTTTCAATTTCTCGGTCAGTAAAACCCCCAGAATCAAAGGAGGACATACTTGACCACTGCTTGTGGGGAAATAGATTTTTTAAATACGGAAACCGTAAAGGTCTAGAGCATTTATACTTTTCAACATTTGTCAAGAACAATATACTCTTTGTTGGGCAACTGCGCTTTGTCAATGGAAAATTAGACTCTGACTACATTTACAATATCCTAGGTGATAAGCCGAACTTCATAGCGGAATGCGCCATCCTGCGTAAAGCCCTGAAGCCTTACGATAATTTAATTGGTACCTGGAACCCAGAATTGTATAGAGTAAGGGAACGATACCATGAAATCGAAGAGAAAAGCAACCCTTATTATAACCGGCTTTTAGACCTTAAAATAGAAAGACCAGTTTCTGAGCAAAAACTGAAACATTTGTTATCTCTAAATGTAGATTTTGACTTTTCGAGAACGTATAGGACGAAAATATCAAAATGTCAAATCCTGAAATTGGCTGAGTTTAATTACAAGATACTGCATAATGTACTACCATGTAACGCCAATCTTAAGAAGTGGGGCAAACGCGAGTCAGCCAACTGCGACTTGTGCCCTGGAGTCCAAGACATAACACACCTCCAATTTCAATGTTGTCACGCGAGGAAGGTGTGGTCTGTCCTGAGTCGTTTGATTAAGCCAGTACAGCTCCAGGATATATATGTGAGCCGCGAGAATAAAAAAGTAAAAAAAAAAAAGTAATCAGGACGCACAGTATAACGGTGATATTGTAATCAGGACGCAAGGTGTAAAGGTGATATTGTAATCAGGACGAATAATATAACGCTGATATTGTAATCAGGACGCACGATATAAAGCTGATAGTGTAATCAGGACACACACTATAGTGTAATCAGGACGCACAGTATAAAGGTGATATTGTAATCAGGGCGCACGATATCAAGCTGATATTGTAATCAGGAAGCACGATATAAAGCTGATATTGTAATCAGGACACACACTATAGTGTAATCAGGACGCACAGTATAAAGGTGATATTGTAATCAGGGCGCACGATATCAAGCTGATATTGTAATCAGGACACACACTATAGTGTAATCAGGACGCACAGTATAAAGGTGATATTGTAATCAGGGCGCACGATATCAAGCTGATATTGTAATCAGGAAGCACGATATAAAGCTGATATTGTAATCAGTACGCACGGTATCAATCTGATATTGTAATCAGGACAAACACTATATTGTAATCAGGACGCACGGTATAAAGCTGATATTGTAATTAGGACGCACACTATATTGTAATCAGAACGCACGTTATATTGTAATCAGGAAACACGGTATAAAGTTGATATTGTAATCAGGACGCACGGTATAAAGCTAATAATGCAATCAGGACGCACGTTATAAGCTGGTGTTGTAATCAGGACACACAATCGGGAGGCATGGTATAAGCTGATATTGTAATCAAGACGCACGTTATAAAGCTGATATTGTAATCAGGACACACAGTATAAGCTGGTATTGTAATCAGGACACGCAGTATAAGCTGGTATTGTAATCAGGACACGCAGTATAAGCTGGTATTGTAATCAGGACACGCAGTATAAGCTGGGATTGTAATCAGGACACGCAGTATAAGCTGGTATTGTAATCAGGACACACAGTATAAGCTGGTATTGTAATCAGGACACGCAGTATAAGCTGGTATTGTAATCAGGACACACAGTATAAGCTGGTATTGTAATCAGGACACACAGTATAAGCTGGTATTGTAATCAGGACACACAGTATAAGCTGGTATTGTAATCAGGACACGCAGTATAAGCTGGTATTGTAATCAGGACACGCAGTATAAGCTGGTATTGTAATCAGGACACGCAGTATAAGCTGGTATTGTAATCAGGACACGCAGTATAAGCCGGTATTGTAATCAGGACACACAGTATAAGCTGGTATTGTAATCAGGACACACAGTATAAGCTGGTATTGTAATCAGGACACACAGTATAAGCTGGTATTGTAATCAGGACACGCAGTATAAGCTGGTATTGTAGAAGGATACACTGTATAAGCTGGTATTGTAATCAGGACACGCAGTATAAGCTGGTATTGTAATCAGGACACGCAGTATAAGCTGGTATTGTAATCAGGACACGCAGTATAAGCTGGTATTGTAATCAGGACACGCAGTATAAGCTGGTATTGTAATCAGGACACGCAGTATAAGCTGGTATTGTAATCAGGACACGCAGTATAAGCTGGTATTGTAATCAGGACACGCAGTATAAGCTGGTATTGTAATCAGGACACACAGTATAAGCTGGTATTGTAATCAGGACACACAGTATAAGCTGGTATTGTAATCAGGACACGCAGTATAAGCTGGTATTGTAATCAGGACACGCAGTATAAGCTGGTATTGTAATCAGGACACGCAGTATAAGCTGGTATTGTAATCAGGACACACAGTATAAGCTGGTATTGTAATCAGGACACGCAGTATAAGCTGGTATTGTAATCAGGACACGCAGTATAAGCTGGTATTGTAATCAGGACACGCAGTATAAGCTGGTATTGTAATCAGGACACACAGTATAAGCTGGTATTGTAATCAGGACACGCAGTATAAGCTGGTATTGTAATCAGGACACACAGTATAAGCTGGTATTGTAATCAGGACACGCAGTATAAGCTGGTATTGTAATCAGGACACGCAGTATAAGCTGGTATTGTAATCAGGACACGCAGTATAAGCTGGTATTGTAATCAGGACACACAGTATAAGCTGGTATTGTAATCAGGACACGCAGTATAAGCTGGTATTGTAATCAGGACACACAGTATAAGCTGGTATTGTAATCAGGACACGCAGTATAAGCTGGTATTGTAATCAGGACACGCAGTATAAGCTGGTATTGTAATCAGGACACGCAGTATAAGCTGGTATTGTAATCAGGACACACAGTATAAGCTGGTATTGTAGAAGGATACACAGTATAATCTGGTATTGTAATCAGGACACACAGTATAAGCTGGTATTGTAGAAGGATACACAGTATAAGCTGGTATTGTAATCAGGACACGCAGTATAAGCTGGTATTGTAGCAGGACACACAGTATAAGCTGGTATTGTAATCAGGACACGCAGTATAAGCTGGTATTGTAATCAGGACACGCAGTATAAGCTGGTATTGTAATCAGGACACACAGTATAAGCTGGTATTGTAGAAGGACACACAGTATAATCTGGTATTGTAATCAGGACACGCAGTATAAGCTGGTATTGTAATCAGGACACACAGTATAAGCTGGTATTGTAATCAGGACACACAGTATAAGCTGGTATTGTAATCAGGACACGCAGTATAAGCTGGTATTGTAATCAGGACACACAGTATAATCTGGTATTGTAATCAGGACACGCAGTATAAGCTGGTATTGTAATCAGGACACACAGTATAAGCTGGTATTGTAATCAGGACACGCAGTATAAGCTGGTATTGTAATCAGGATACGCAGTATAAGCTGGTATTGTAATCAGGACACGCAGTATAAGCTGGTATTGTAATCAGGACACGCAGTATAAGCTGGTATTGTAATCAGGACACGCAGTATAAGCTGGTATTGTAATCAGGACACGCAGTATAAGCTGGTATTGTAATCAGGATACGCAGTATAAGCTGGTATTGTAATCAGGACACACAGTATAAGCTGGTATTGTAGAAGGATACACAGTATAATCTGGTATTGTAATCAGGACACACAGTATAAGCTGGTATTGTAATCAGGACACACAGTATAAGCTGGTATTGTAATCAGGACACACAGTATAAGCTGGTATTGTAATCAGGACACACAGTATAAGCTGGTATTGTAGAAGGACACACAGTATAAGCTGGTATTGTAATCAGGACACACAGTATAAGCTGGTATTGTAATCAGGACACGCAGTATAAGCTGGTATTGTAATCAGGACACACAGTATAAGCTGGTATTGTAATCAGGACACACAGTATAAGCTGGTATTGTAGCAGGACACACAGTATAATCTGGTATTGTAGCAGGACACACAGTATAATCTGGCATTGTAGCAGGACACACAGTATAAGCTGATATTGTAATCAGGACACGCAGTATAAGCTGGTATTGTAATCAGGACACACAGTATAATCTGGCATTGTAGCAGGACACACAGTATAAGCTGGTATTGTAGCAGGACACACAGTATAAGCTGGCATTGTAGCAGGACACACAGTATAAGCTGGTATTGTAGCAGGACACACAGTATAAGCTGGCATTGTAGCAGGACACACAGTATAAGCTGGTATTGTAGCAGGACACACAGTATAAGCTGGCATTGTAGCAGGACACACAGTATAAGCTGGCATTGTAGCAGGACACACAGTATAAGCTGGTATTGTAATCAGGACACACAGTATAAGCTGGTATTGTAATCAGGACACGCAGTATAAGCTGGTATTGTAATCAGGACACGCAGTATAAGCTGGTATTGTAGCAGGACACACAGTATAATCTGGTATTGTAGCAGGACACACAGTATAAGCTGGCATTGTAGCAGGACACACAGTATAAACTGGCATTGTAGCAGGACACACAGTATAAGCTAAGTATATAATTAGGTTTCATGTTTTTCGGCGAATTTGGTTCGTTCCTTGTTTATGTCAAGTCCATTTTTAAATTATATCCTGGATAAAAATCAATTTTAGATTCAGTTCCAAGCTTTAAAGAAAACAGTATGAAACGAGCTCAGGTTTTTGAAGACCTGGGCAGCAAGGTCCCAAACCTCACCCTCTCACCCCACCCACCACCCCTCCCGTGCTGTAATTAAAAATAAAAGTGGCTATTCACTTCTACCACTGACATTGATTACATAGTCAACTACGTGTCAGAATAGGCCCCTAAGATTGCATTGGTCACCGTTGGTATTTAGACACTAGGGAAGATTTAGTTATGTAATGCTATTTAATTATACAAATTGTGAATATTGGTCATTTTTCTTATTCAAAGCACAATGAAAAGAAATAAACACTGATTTTTTCATGCAATTCATTTTTTGGTATTTCCTTGTACCTCTAGTACATCATGCAATAAAAAAAATGTTATGTCACCAACCAACGTTACAACGGGTTATTCGCATTTGGCTCGAGAATAGCCGCTTTTATCGCAAGTCCTTTGTCCTTTTCGACCATCATATCTTTTTACGGCGCCTGCCGTTCCCAAGCCGATGATGGGGCCAAACCACATTATCCAGACCCACCATACGTCCGGGGCTAGATATAAATTAAGGATGTAGAACGCCACTCTCTGCCTTCGACTCACTCCGCTCGGGCTCCAATATATCTCTGTTGTCGCCTACGTCCTCAATGCATTTTAAAACTCGTTCGCCAGGGCGGCGCTGCGCAAATTGATAGGAAAAATACGCCTCGCATTTCTACAAAATAGTGCCGGGGACCCAGCCTAAGCCTAATAACACAGGGTATCAGGTGATGGAACGAGTTCAGTCATAATTATATCTTTTTCGAAATGGTACAAGATGTTTTTCGCTGTACTAAATACACACAGCTCGTTATTTTTATGTTTTATTCTTAAAAAGTATAATGTTGCAAGAAATTACAGCTGATTTGACCGTTTTTTTTAAGAATCTTGAAATTTGCCCCCGGCGGACAGTAAAAGCGGAGCTTGCGTAGCGCCACCTTGCGGACTCGTATCGAGTTGCAAGGCTTGGTACTCTCGGGTCATTTACCTTTCCTTCCACACCGGGGGCGGCCCCGATAGCTCAGTTGGTTAGAGTGCTGGCATTCAGCGCTCTGGCCACCTGAGAGCCTTACGGCACGTGGATCTGTGGTTTGAGCCCCGCTGTGGTCATGTCTGTGTGGTCGCAGGAGACAGATCCCATGTCTTTCTTCGCAAAGAGTAGGGGGTTAACCCCGAGGAGCATGGCTCCAATCTTCCCTTCCTTCTCACATTGACGCGATATGATCAGAATTGGTAAAAGTGTCCTGAATATGCAACCAACAATCAATCGTGTCGCAATAAAGCAAGCAAACCTGGCAATATAGCGGGGTCGATATTTCCTGATAACGGCTGTGTGGTATGTATGGTATAGTAGGGGTCACTGACGCTGCTTTAATACAATGAACGCCGCGTGAGCACAATGAACGCGGCGTTAACACAATGAACGCCGCGTTATCACAATGAATGCCGGGTTATCACAATGAACGGGGCGTTATCAAAACGGACGCGGCGTTATCACAATCAACACGGCGTTATCACAATGAACACGGCGCTAACACAATGAACGCGGCGTTGTCACAATGAACGCGGGTTTAACACAATGAACGCGGCGTTATCACAATGAACGCGGGTTTAACACAATGAACGCGGCGTTAACACAATAAAGCCGGCGTTAACACCATGAACTCGCCGTTAACACAATGAACGCGGCGTTAACACAATGAACGCGGCGTTAACAAAATGAACCCGGCGTTATCACAATGAACGCGGGTTTAACACAATGAACGCGGCGTTATCACAATGAACGCGGGTTTAACACAATGAACGCGGCGTTAACACAATAAAGCCGGCGTTAACACCATGAACTCGCCGTCAACACAATGAACGCGGCGTTAACACAATGAACGCGGCGTTAACAAAATGAACCCGGCGTTATCACAATGAACGCGGCGTTATTACAATGAACGCAGCGTTAACACAATGAACGCGGGTTTAACACAATGAACGCCGCGTTAACACAATGACGCGGCGATATCACAATGAACGCGGCGTTAACACAATGAACGCGGGTTTAACACAATGAACGCGGCGTTATCACAATGAACGCCGCGTTAACACAATGAACGCGGCGTTAACCCAATGAGCGCGGCGTTATCACAATGAACGCGGGTTTAACACAATGAACGCGGCGTTATCACAATGAACGCGGCGTTATCACAATGAAGGCGGCGTTAACACAAGGAACGCGGCGTTAACACAATGAACACGGCGTTAACACAATGAACGCGGCGTTAACACAATGAACGCGGCGTTAACACAATGAACCCGGCGTTATCACAATGAACGCGGCGTTAACACAATGAACGCGGCGTTAACACAATGAACCCGGCGTTATCACAATGAAAGCAGGTTTAACACAATGAACGCGGCTTTATCACAATGAACGCGGGTTTAACACAATGAACGCGGCGTTATCACAATGAACGCGGGTTTAACACAATGAACGCGGCGTTATCACAATGAACGCGGGTTTAACACCATGAATGCGGCGTTATCACAATGAAGGGGGCGTTAACACAATGAACGCGGCGTGAACACAATGAGCGCGGCGTTAACACAATGAACCCGGCGTTATCACAATGAACGCGGATTTAACGCAATGAACGCGGCGTTATCACAATGAACGGGGCATTAACACAATAGACGGTGGTTGCAAAACTCTTGACCGCCCCCCCCCCCCTCCCCCAACCCACACTGCTGGACCGCCAGTCCATGTAATATTTTATCATGCGAGATACTGCGACTAATATCCCCCGTGCCACCCGACGCCCATCCTTCCAGGCCCGATTACGACAAAGTATACCCCATCGCCGCCACCCCTCCCCCTCCCCCTCCCCGGCCACCAAGGCTATACCCTAAAACTGTGAAATAAGGCCAGTTTCCTGCCCTCTCCCCTACAGGCAACCCCCCCCCCCCCGCCGGCGGCCTGGCGCTGGCGGTTAATCTGTGTCATGCATCTGTGACGTAGTACACGTTGTTCCAAACATTTGCAAAATACAGTCCTGTTAACCGATGCAATGACCCAATGCTAAACTGAACAGCCGCTCTGGATGAATGCCGGGCTGACGTTCTCGCATAAACCCCGACATTATAACCTGGTCTGTACCTCCGGGATCAAGACGATGATGCCTTTCAATGCTTGTGCCTTTCAGCAAGGAACGTAGAAGTCGAGTCTATTATTGGGTTTACACACTAGAGGGATGGTGGTGGGGGGTGTCAGGGGGGAGGGAGGGCGTAGTAGAGGCGGTGCGTGCCAGTTGAAGGACCCGCCGAGCCGTGCAGACGGCTGCCGCGCTCGAGCGGTGAGTGACCTTGAGCGTCTGCTTTGGCAGCAAATCTATTGCGCCTGGGACAGCACGGCGGTAGCACTGTTAACACGGCGGCGGCATGGTTAACACGGCGGTGGCACTGTTAACACGGCGGTAGCAGTGTCAAAACGGCGGTAGTACTGTTAACACGGCGGTAGCACTGTTAACACGGCCGTAGCACTGTTACCGGCAATTGCAGTGTTAACACGGCGGTAACACCTGGCCCATCGCGTTAACACGTTAACGCGTTAGTGTCACATGTTAGTATCACGTTAGTATCGCCGAGATAAAACTATGAACGCAGCTTTCCCACTGTGGGCGTAGCTATAACGTACTGAACTCCGCGTTAACACAATTCACGCGGCTTTAACACAACTAACGCATCTTTAACACAATATACGCGGCTTTAAGACAATTAACGCGGCTTTAATACGATAAACGCGGCTTTAACACAATAAACAGAGGGATGGGGGGGAGGGGGCTCACACCTAAAATGTGGTATGATTTGCCATAAACAGGGGCACCCAAGCTCACAAATGTGGGAGGCGGGTTGTGGAACCTCGGGACACCCCCCCCCCCCCTTCCGTCCCCAAACCCAGTGGATCCCCCAGTGACTGTCCATGTAACGTAAATCGAGATATTGTATCCTAATATCCACCCGCGACACCCCCCCATGTTCTAGCAGATGTCCCGATCACGATAAATTAGACCCCATCGCCACTCCTCACCCCACTCTCCCCCCTCCCTCCCCCTCTCCCTCCCCCTATCCCCCTTACCGTCCCCCTCCCCTCCTACTCCCCCTCCCCACTCCCCCTCCCCCTCCCCCTCCCCCCCCCTGTTCCAGCAGATGTTCCCGATCACGATAAATTAGACCCCATCGCCACTCTCACCCCACTCTCCCCCCTCCCTCTCCCTCTCCCTCCCCCTATCCCCCTTACCGTCCCCCCTCCCCCTCCTACTCCCCCTCCCCACTCCCCCTCCCCCTCTTCCTCCCCCCCACTCCCCCTTCCCCTCCCCCTCCCCCTCCCCCTCTCCCTATCCCTCCCCCTCCCCCTCCCTATCCCTTTCCCTCCCCCTTCCCCTCCCCCTCTCCCTCCTCCCCACCCCTCCCACACTCTCCATACCCATACACATCGATTCGAATGCTGCTAGTTGCTTGTTGCTGTTTATGGCTGAAGGAACTAATGTACGACTGACATAGTTGGCTGCAGGCGATCCCCACGACTTACGCGCCGATGTGGTTCAGAGCCAGCGTTCATTCATTTTCCTTTCGGTCGCTAGATATCTTCACACAACCCACGAGCCTCGAGAGCACCCGCGAAACGAATCTGCAAGTAGGTCAACTGTGGAACGAATGCGTCCGTAGGTCACCCGTGGAACGAATGTGCAAGTAGGTCACCCGTGGAACGAATGTGCAAGTAGGTCACTCGTGGAACGAATGTGCAAGTAGGTCACTCGTGGAACGAATGTGCAAGTAGGTCAACTGTGGAACGAATGTGTCCGTAGGTCACCTGTGGAACGAATGTGCAAGTAGGCAAAGAATGTATAAATAGAACAAGAAGCGAAAGCGCGGCGTAAAACGGTAACAAGACATGAGCGCGCGCCGCCTAGCGGGGAAGGTTAATCAGCGCTCGGTCAACTCGGTGCAGACGGCAATGGACGCAGTTTGTAGCCGCTGGAAGTCCGGTCGTGGCACAATTTGTGCGGCATGGAATTGCCACAATTATAAAGGGACAAGAGGATATATTTCCTTCTTTCAATTCCCAGGGACAAAGAGAGGTAAGTGTCTTTTCTATGAGGTTTCGGCGAACAATTGAGACAATTGTCTTGACGGGCGAACTGTTATTGTCAACTGACTGACAGCTCAACCAGTGTCAACTGCGGGTGTGAAGATCTGTGAATTAGGCATTGTTAGTCTGATCAGACTCATGGATGTGAAATGTAGCCAAAGGTATTTTCATTAAAGCTTAGATTTTCTCCGTAAATTTACTGTTCAACTGTGTCATCCCACTTTTAACACTCTTTTTCCATGTCTATGCCTAGCCTAGGCTATGGCATGCAACCTAAATTTAAAAATGCATCCATTTTTAATGTCTACGCTTCTTATCCCCCGCCCCGCCTCCCCCGCCTCCCACGCCTCTTAGGGGGTTTCCGATGTCAAAGAAGCGAACCTTTAGAATAAAATAACCCGCAAGCAAAAGAAATCGTTAACAAAATTGCTTTATAAAAATCTAAAAAAAAACTGATGTCAAACAAGCGAACCTGTAGACTAAAATACCCCAGAAGCCAAAACATCGGTAAGAAAATTGTTGTAAAAGAATTCCTCAGCTTGCCGACTCCCCCCCACTAAGGCCCCTACCCCCCCCCCCCCGGCTGCTAACCGCCCCCATCCCACGTCTCTTAGCGGTCGGGTGGTGTCAATGAAGCAAACATTTTTACTCAATATTAAGTACAAGAAATCGTCCAAAAAAAATATTATTAAAATAAAATAAAAAATCCCTCTGTATCCTAACCCCCCCCCCCCACCCATCCCTCCCCTACGCCCCTACCCCCCTCTTCCACACCCCCCTAGGGGGTGGGTGATGTCAAACAAGCGAACCTGTAGACTAAAATAACCAACAAGCCCAAAAAATCGGTAAAAAAAATTGCTCTAAACAATTCCTCAGAATGCCGCCCCCCCCCCCCTACGCCCCTACCCCCAACACACGCGTAACCCCAACGCACCCTGGGAGAGCAGCGTGGCAGCAATACTACGGTACAGACCTGTGGAATCAAGCAGCTCAGAACAAAATTCGGTGCGCACCCCGGAGGGTTCGCCAGCGGCCTTCGTTCAGGCAGCAGGACACGCCCGTGCACACCTGGCTAGAGCGATGTAATAACCCTCACCGCTTGGGGGCGCCACCACGATCCTGTTACCGGGTTATAGATATCCGTGGTGCGAGTGTGTAAGTAGGTCACCCGTGGAATGAATCTGCAAGTAGGCCACCTGTGGAACAAATGTGTAAGTAGTTCATCCGTGGAAAGAGCGTGTAAGTAGGTCACCCGTGGTGCGAATGTGTCCGTAGGTCATCCGTGAAACGAATGTGTAAGTAGGTCCCCCGTGGTGCGAATGTGTAAGTAGGTCACACGTGGAACGAGCGTGCAAGTAGGTCACCCGTGGTGCGAATGTGTAAGTAGGTCACACGTGGAACGAGCGTGCAAGTAGGTCACCCGTGGTGCGAATATGTAAGTAGGTCACACGTGGAACGAGCGTGTAAGTAGGTCACCTGTGGAATGAATGTGCAAGTAGTTCACCCGTGGAAGGAGCGTGTAAGTAGGTCACCCGTATTGCTTCTCGTTGTGTCCTTTTGGCATCGCCATCACTCTCAGATCCTCATTTGTTCTTTCTAGATTTGCATCCTTTATACATCGCCACAGTTCTTATATCGTCGTTATTCGTCTTAGATCTTTATTCGTCTTCCATCGTCAAATTTGTTGACATTTTATGCTCATTCATCTACGGTCTTCATTCGTCTCAGATCTCCATTCACCTTAGATCTTTATTCATCTTAGATCTTCTTCTTCGTACCTCGCCATAACTCTTTTATCCTCATTCCCATTTCTCCTATATAATATATGAAAACGAAAATACGGCAGCGTTTAATCTTGTAATAAAAGATTCTTTGAATCTTTTTCTTGGTCTTTGAATGTTTAGAGACGCTGTGTGAGATGAAAGAAGATGAAGCTGTGGACATCCACCCAATAAAAATCAACTTAGGTGTCCGCCAAACCACGCCACAAAGGCAAGCTCGCCGCACGGTGGCGCTACGCAAGGTCCGCTTTTACTTACCACTGCTGTCGGCCGGGGGACAAATTTCAAGATTCTTGAAAAACGGTCAAATCACATGTTATTTTTTGCAGCATTATAATTTTCAAGAATAAAACATGAAAATAACGAGCGCTGCTTATTTAATACAGCAAAACACTTCAAAAAAGTTATAATTGTAACTGAACTGAACTGAAATGCGCGGCTACTTTTTCCTATCAATTTGCGCAGCGCCGCCCTGGCGAGCGAGTGTGAAAATGCATTGAGGAAGTAGGCGACAACAGAGCTATAATGGAGCCCTAGCGGAGTGAGTCGAAGGCAGAGAGTGCACAAATGGATGTCAAACCAGGACACAAATTGATGTCTACCTTCTAACAAAAATTAAATCTCATTCCAGCAAGGCTCGGTCGCTGCGAACATTGTTTTTCACTTTCAATGCAACATTACATCAATAAAAGTGGAATTACTGACTGATATAACATAAAAGCTGCCAGACGCGATGACACATGGGGATGTTGTCCCACATATTTCCCGCTCCCATTCACCGTCCTGCAAACGATATTCATGCTGCAGTAAATTGTTGGTTCGTTTTTCACAGCTCGGTGCCAACTGATTACAAATTTATCGCTCAATTGACTTACTGGTAAATGACATACACTGTACGTCATATTGTGTATGTGTGTGTGGGGGGGGTGGGGGCTGGGGGGGACAGGGGAGAGAGTGGGGTTGGGGTGGGGAGTGTGGGTCCGATGGGGGTGGGCGTCTGGTGGGAGGGGAGAGTCTGGAGGAGGTGGGGCAGCCGCAGCTGCGTTGAGGTGTGTTTAGTCCCGGGGACCTTCACGAGGACCTCTTGAATGTCTCAGTCCAGACGAACATAGATTGTGCGACTCTAATCCATACATTGCACATTCGTCCATTTCGGGAGTTTCGATGAAGGATTCGTCGTATGGCGGGAAGGAGATTCCGTCGATTATGGATCGGAGGTAGGAGAGGGGAATTGGGTCACAGAAATGGGCTGGAACGGAAGCTTCGTCCATCAAGGGAGGCTCGATTGAAGATTGGTCCATCAAGGGAGGCTGGATTGGAGATTTGTCGATTAAGTTAGGTTCGAATGGAGATTTGTCCATCAAGGGAGGCTCGATTGGAGATTTGTCCATCAAGGGTGCTCGATTGGAGATGTGTCCATCAAGGGAGGCTCGATTGGAGATTGGTCCATCAAGGGAGGCTCGATTGGAGATTTGTCCATCAGGGGAGGCTCGATTGGAGATTCGTCCATCAAGAGTGCTCGATTGGAGATGTGTCCATCAAGGGAGGCTCGATTGGAGATTGGTCCATCAAGGGAGGCTCGATTGGAGATTTGTCTATAAAGGGGGGCTGGATTGAAGATTCGTCCATCAAGGGAGGCTGGATTTGAGATTTGTCCATCAAGTGAGGTTCGAATGGAGATTTGTCCATCAAGGGAGGCTCGATTGGCGATTCGTCCATCAAGAATGCTCGATTGGAGGTGTGTCCATCAAGGGAGGCTCGATTGGAGATTCGTCAATCAAGGGAGGCTCGATTGGAGATTTGTCCATCAAGGGAGGCTTGATTGGAGATTTGTCCATCAAGGGAGGCTAGATTGGAGATTTGTCCATAAAGGGAGGCTCGATTGGGGATTTGTTCATCAAGAGTGCTCGATTGAAGATTCGTCCATCAAGAGCGCTCGATTGAAGATTCGTCCATCAAGGGAGGCACGATTGAAGATTCGTCCATCAAGGGAGGCTCGATTGGAGATTTGTCCATCAAAGGAGGCTCGATTGAAGATTCGTCCATCAAGGGAGGCTCGATTGGAGATTTGTCCATCAAAGGAGGCTCGATTGAAGATTCGTCCATCAAGGGAGGCTCGATTGGAGATATGTCCATCGAAGGAGGCTCGATTGAAGATTCGTCCATCAAGGGAGGCTCGATTGGAGAGTTGTCCATCAAGGGAGGCACGATTGAAGATTCATTTATCAAGGGAGGCTCGATTGGAGATTTGTCCATCAAAGGAGGCTCGATTGGAGATTATTCCGTCAATGGAGGCTCGATTGGAGATTTGTCCATCAAAGAAGGCTCGATTGGAGATGTGTTCAGTAAAGGAGGCTCGATCGGAGATTCGTCCATCAAGGGAGGCTCCACTGGAGATTTGTCCATCAAGGAAGGTTTGACCGGGGAATTCTGTGTTAGAAAGAGGCTCGACGAAAGATTCGTCCATCAAGGGAGCCTCGATGGGAGATTCATCCATTAAGGGAGGTTTTACGAGGGAATCGTTCGTCAAAGGAGGTTCGATGGAGGATTCGTCCACATGGGGGATGGCTCATCCATTAGGAAGTTCGACGGGGGATTCGAGGTCCATTACCTACCTACCGTCTTGATGTACGTGTTTTATTTTTGCAGCATTGTGTTATATGGATCACGCAATTGATCAATGAAATTCTCATTCTGATTCGAAACATCCTTTTACATCGGTGAAATAAAGATTGAGTGGCTCGGCGTGAAGGTACCACCCGGCGTAAGTGAGAACCATGGTCCAGGTCATGACCGTGCATGCGTCGACCACGAATGGATCAATGCAGACTGATATATCATCGGCGACAGACGGTGAAGGTCAAGGTCATACATGACAACACCGCACGATTAATTTATCCCGTGGCAGGTTCGATTGAATACGTGACCTTTCGTGTTTCATCTCCGACAATAGAACTGGGACCCACATGGAACCATTCTCTAAATTCAGCTTGCTCCGCTAGTTGGCTTTCGCTAAAGGCGGTTGCACCGTGGGAGAGACGTTATATTAGTGGTAAGGTGATACTTTCCCATTGAAATAGTTTTTTTGCTATACTTTATCTTTAACACACTACATTTCAATTTTATGTGCAACCATGATTGAAATGCAAATTACCTGTGACTGGATTCAAATAATAATCACTATGAACGAATTCAAATGATTTAGGATGAAATTACTGATTCACTTCACAATTTTGAAATGTTGGCTGCAGTCTTCGCTGGTGTTATTAGTGTAGCCTGCGGGACGCCACCGTGCGTCAGAGTATAGTAACCGAGTCACTGCCACGGGAGTATGCGTGGGACTAGGTCGGTCAGAATTTCAACCCAGACTGGTGCCCTCCCACTCTCTGCCTTCGACTCACTCCGCTAGGGCTCCATGATATCTCTGTTGTCGCCTACGTTCTCAATGCATTTTCACACTCGCTCGCCAGGGCGGCGCTGCGCAAATCGATAGGAAAAATCTGTCGCGCATTTGTACAAATTAGTGCTCGGACCCAGCCTAAGCCTAATAACACATGAAATCAGGTGATGAAAAGATAGAGTTCTGTCACAATTATAACTTTTTGAAAGGGTACAAGATGTTTTTGGCTGTATTAAATACCCAAAGTTCGTTATATTTATGCTTTATTCTTAAAAATTATAATGTTGCAACAAAAATTACAGCTGATTTGACCGTTTTTCAAGAATCTGGAAATTTGCCCCCGGCCGACAGCAGCGGTAAAAGCGGAGCTTGCGTAGCGCCACCGTGCGGGGAGCTTGGCTACCCTCCAATTGAGGAGCCATCTATGCCGTATTGTATTACGCAAAGTAGCAAGATGCATAGATAAAATGATTCTATTAACTAGACGATCTTTGTTCAAAAGCCGCAATCTATCCCGTATAACATTGGCACAAAACGATTTGCAAGTATAAATAAAATAAACACAAAACGCGGTCGAGTTTTCTACGCAAGATGCGAGATGGAAAACATAAGGCTGGACTGTCGTAAAGGGGTGTTTTTGGGACACCAGGGATGGAAAATCGAATGCGACCTCTGTTTCCAACGCATGGAAATTAGTCTACTGATCGTAGTCTTAAACCCGTTTTGTCCACATAGGGGCCAAGTTAGACCACGAAGTCTCAGGGGACGGTGAGTGATTGGACGACATGGATGGATAGATGGATGAAATGAATGGATGAATGGATGGATGAATGAATGAATTAATGAATGGATGGATGGATAAATGGATGGATGGATCAAAGGATGGATGGATGGATGGATGTATGGATGGATGGATGGATGGATGGATGGATGGATGGATGAATGGATGAATGGATGGATGGATGGATGGATGGATGGATGAATGGATGAATGGATGAATGGATGAATGGATGGATGGATGGATGAATGGATGGATGGATGAATGAATGAATGAATGGATGAATGAATGGATGGATGGATGAATGGATGAATGGATGGATGGATGGATGGATGGATGGATGGACGAATGAATGAATGGATGGATGGATGGATGGGTAAACGAATGAATGAATGGATGGATGGATGGATGGATGGATGGATGGATGAATGAATGGATGGATGGATGGATGGATGGATGGATGTATGGATGGATGGATGGATGAATGAATGGATGGATGGATGGATGGATGGATGAATGGATGAATGGATGAATGGATGAATGGATGAATGGATGGATGGATGGATGAATGGATGGATGGATGAATGAATGAATGAATGGATGAATGAATGGATGGATGGATGGATGAATGGATGAATGGATGAATGGATGGATGGATGGATGGATGGATGGATGGACGAATGAATGAATGGATGGATGGATGGATGGGTAAACGAATGAATGAATGGATGGATGGATGGGTGGAACGGGCGGATGGATGAGTGAATCGATAGATGGAGGTAACGTGGTCTGTGGCCGCGTGGACCGACGTGTTAGAGCTCAGGTGGAGAGTGTATTACCATGAGGTCGACAGACAGAGTAGAGACAGCTGGCGGTCTCTGGCGGTACACGACTAACCCATGGTGTCTCATATTGACATACCTACGTAATACGAAACGAAAAACGAGGACTCATTTATTTCTGAAAATCAATTAATCCGAGTTTTATGTTCGCCCACCCTTAATAACCTCATACAGCCCGTTGCTTTCACCTTACGCTGTTGAAGTGTTTTTCTAAATGTTACAATTGAAGTAATATAATCCGTCTCGACAGTCACAAAAGTCACAAAAACATTGCTTGCGGTTTTACGAGCGATGGGCTTGTTTTGATTCCAGCCTTGCGTGCATGACCCGCCTTCAGCGCACATCGCACACCACTCTGCAGGCCTTATACCCGGGTCCCGCGCACGTACCGCACACAACGGGCTACCCGACCCTGGGGTCAACAGTCCATTAAGGGCCTGGAAGAGGCAAATGACGACACGCGACACGGGCACATTTGAAAAATCCAATTCGACATTGACCCCTAAATTCCGACACTGAAAAATAGCGACATCGACGTAGGTAGTGGCATTTTAGAAAAACACTGAACGTCGTGAAAAATCGACGATCGACACTGAGAATTTGACAAATGGACACTGGACACTGGACCCCCCTTCCCAGACAACTTCCATTGCAATGAGTGTTTCCTTTATGCGCTAAAGTTAGTTTATCAATGTTTCCTTTAGGTACTACTGTGACTTTAACCGTCTTTCACAGTGAGCTAAGATGGGATTAGCTTGTGTAGGTGAGGCGAGGGAGGGGGTGGGGGGGGGCCCTATCCGCCCAACAAGCCCCTTGGAGCCGCCACCGCTCGCCATTACTAACATATATCACACGCTGACAACGGCCTTGACCTGAGCCGATTTGGCCGTATAGATCTCCTAGGCAGCTTTCATTATTACACCCTAGGGGGCGCTACGACGAGACTGCTCCACCGGTTATCACCAGAGACTGTAACAGGCGGCGGCGGGCACTCACGGGGGGGGGGGAGAGGGGGAAGGCGAGGAGGGAACAGCTGTATTGTGCCCGCCGCCTGTGCCCAGCTGGTGAATTTCCGGTCCCCCGCCAAGACTTCCGCAGGTCAAGGTCACAGGCCATTGACGGCTCATCATAAGTGTTGCTCGGCAGTCATTAGCGCTTACCGGATGCGGGCTTCAGTGAGATGGAGTTGCATGAATGCGATGCGATGAATATACGTATTATATACACCATCTCTATGATGATAACCCCATCTCAATGAAGTACCGGTGCAAAATGCGACCTCCCTTGCCCTATAGATACCCTGGATAGATACTCCATGTTGGCTCTGCATGTATTTGACCGCTAGGACGTGACCTTGCACACGACACGTCGGAACTGAGTATAAATTATAGCTGAAGGCGACGCCATGTTATGTCCATTTCGTTTTTGTTTTTTTCCCCTGTTTTCTTTATGTATCTGTCTTTAGAAGCCGGATCCGTTTCTCTATTCATGTATTCATGCGGTCCCTCTGCACCCACCCACTGCATTGGCCGGTGCGTACGGGCGTGAAGATGTTTTAACGCCAGGGAGGAAATGAGGCCTGCACGCACTGGTGTTGGGAGCACCGGATATGGCGTAATAGCGGGGTGCACTTGATTGATTCACCGGTCGGGGCGGGCTGTCAAGTCACAACTCCCTGAACTGTCTTGACGCAATCAATTCAGCCGCCGGGGCTGTGGGGATGGATTGGGTGGTTTAAGCCCCTTCCCTTCACAATTTGGGATAAACCTGACCACGATTTTCCTGAAAGAGAATGAGATGAATGAAACATGATTGAATGGCATCCCTATTGGCTCAAATCCCCGGGTTGAACGGTCGAATCGGTCTCCTATATATATGAATCGAGATGTAATATATATATATATATATATATATATATATATATATATATATATGGGCCGCCCCGATAGCTCAGCTGGTCAGAGCGCTTGCTTTGAGTGCTCTGTCCACCTGAGAGCTTAATGACACGTGGGTCGGTGGTTCGCGCCCCACTGTGGTCATGACTGTGTGGTCGCAGGATAAAGATTATGTCCTGTTCTTCGCAAAGAGTCGGCGGTTACCTCGGGGACGTGGCTCCGCTCTTCCCTCCCTTCTCCCGTTGACGCGATATGACTAGAATTGGTTTCCGGATTAAACAACCATAGACATATACCCAATAAAATAAAAAGGTGGAAATAAAATGTGATCAATTAAAGATGTCAGCCTAATAATGATTCGTGCTCGCCACAAATGGATAACCGCCTTCGAACAAAAACTAAATCTCATTCCACTAACGCTCGGTTGGTACTGTAGCTAGCATACCGCAGGGGCAGATCTAGGGCGGGGGGGGGGGGTTACGGGGGTTGCAACCCCCCCCCCCTCTTGGGAACCCCAACATACACTGTTAAAGTCGGCTTTTCCGAGCACCCCCCCACCCCCCGCGCCCCCGGTCGCAAGTTTTTCAGAGAGCACCCCCGTTCCCCCCCCCCCCCCCCGGTCGCAAGTTTTCAGAGAGTAACCTCCCCCCCCCCCCCTTGGCAAATTCCTAGATCTGCCCCTGAATTACCCGTTACTAATTCATGTGTTCCACGTTAGTGCATGAAATAAGTGGGTGTTTTTGCCACTTCTGTGTGCACACAAGGGCTAAGCTGAGTCAAGAAGAAGGGACGATGACGGATGAAGAAGGAATGAAACATGCCCTCAGTATTAGCTCCCTGGCCGGCATAGGATGAACCCAGGATCACAACGGCCTGTGGCAGAAGGTCCGAAATAGAATTGGTTCAATCGCATATCGGCACATGTGGCCAAACATGTATTGTCTGAATAAAAGGTGGAAACAAATATGGCGTAGTTACCTAACTAACGCGGCACAAAAATCGGTGACGTAGCGCATATATATAGCGTCCAACCCCGTCAGCGTTTTATTATATTTGACAATATTTATCATGTTACGGCTCAGCGAAATCTTAATATTGATCTCTCATTTCAGCATAGTACCAGGCAGTTCTAAAATTTGCTGTAGTAATTTTAACGTCTTCGGTCTTATCTAAGCTAAAGTTGGATGCAATGAGAGGGAATGGAAATCCCACCATAGGAAAGCACCGAAGAGTGATAAATGACCACATTGGGAAAAACGTTATGGCCATAATACGATTGGGAAAACTTAGGCTTAACCGTTGTGGTATGATTTGGTGCATAATCATATCAATCATCGTGACACCACCACCCTGCTGTAGTCGATTATTTGCCAAAATAGATATCCCCAAATAAGAACTATATCTTCAGTTCACACAGGATTTAAGGCGATGCACTCATACAACAGAAAGCTCCTTATTTAGGGGAGCGCAAATGATTCAAAATGAACCTTTAACATGTCTGATAGCTATGAATTGTGTCGCTTTTTGGAAACGTAGTCAATGTGTTTTAAATATGATATAAATAATATATATAATCATTCTATTATTGTATGTGTATCTGAAAAAATTGTATGCAAACAGCGTCGTGAAATACGATTCATCGTCCACGGCAGAGCAATCCTGGTAACGAGATCATCGTCGACGTGTCCGCTGAGAAGATGAACAAAAACACCAATCTCGTTTAATCCTAAGAGACGTTTTTTACCCAGAGCAGCGATAAAAAAAACGGACTGATGTAAATGTTTCCAGCTACAGCCCCTTTAATATTACCCAATTCCCGTATATTACCAGCACGAACTGGGTGACCCATCTTACCGTGAACTGACCCTTTCCGACTGCCAACCTGCCGGAAAAAAGCACCTCATGCCACACGCTACACCCGGATACAGATATTAACGTTCGTTTCGATCAAATGGCGACACATCGCATTTGACCTCACGGAACGGCACTAGCGCTATATTTCAATGATCGAGATAGGAAACTTGTGCCATTTGTCACAGTTTACTGCCTAATGTCGGCATATACGACATTTTCACTATTTGCACGCGAGGAAATTAAACCAGGTGAAGCGTATGACAAGGAGTGTTAGCAATTCCGACAGCATAGTCCGTGTGATTCGCATTTTTTACTCCCGGGTAAAGCGTTCCATATAGTTTGATAGCGGAAGAACTGTTTCGACAGACGAGAAACAGCGAAAACGGTGTTCCTTGTGTGACAATGTCTCCGCCATATTGGTAGATTCTTTGTCATTCCACTGGCATGCACAGACCAAAGCTGATTGGACCGACTGAGAAGTAAAGAAGCTCAGTATATGTACGTATTGAACATGTTGGAGATGGGTGTGGAGGCTATGGTTGTGAATGAGCTTCACTGTGTATTGTATGTATATATATCGCCAGCCCTTGAACATTTACCCTGACTTGCTGGCGGCTGTTGGAGAGACTACATTATATGCGTGGCATGGCCGTTATGCGACCTCATAACGTATGCACACCTTGAGAGCTGTGCCTGTGAAAGGAAAGTAATGTGACACGTCTGTCTGGTTGTGGTAAACGCGTAAAACGGGAGGGTTGGAAATATGAATACATGCAGGCTTGAACACGCCGCCTGGCTTCTGTCGCCAATAGACAGTATTTTATACAGTAAATATATGTAAGCGGTCTTTCTCGATTACGATGTTGCGTTTTTGGTATCGATCTTTTAACACATTTACGTCATTGCGTGACTCGATCTTTAGAATCGATGTTTTATCACATTTACGTCTTTGCGTGACTCGATCTTTAGAATCGATGTTTTATCACATTTACGTCTTTGCGTGACTCGATCTTTAGAATCGATGTTTTATCATAGTTACGTTATTGCGTGACTCGATCTTTAGAATCGATGTTTTATCACATTTACGTCATTGCGTGACTCGATCTTTAGAATCGATGTTTTATCATAGTTACATTATTGGAATCGATGTTTTATCATAGTTACGTCCTTGCGTGACTCGATCTTTAGAATCGATGTTTTATCACATTTACGTCATTGCGTGACTCGATCTTTAGAATCGATGTTTTATCACAGTTACGTCATTGCGTGACTCGATCTTTAGAATCGATGTTTTATCACATTGTCGTAATTGCGTGACTCGATCTTTAGAATCGATGTTTTATCACATTTACGTAATTGCGTGACTCGATCTTTAATATCGATGTTTTATCACATTTACGTAATTGCGTGACTCGATCTTTAGAATCGATGTTTTATCACATTGACGTCATTGCGTGACTCGATCTTTAGAATCGATGTTTTATCACATTTACGTCATTGCGTGACTCAATCTTTAGAATCGATGTTTAATCATAGTTACGTCATTGCGTGACTCGATCGTTAGAATCGATGTTTTATCACATTTACGTCATTGCGTGACTCGATCTTTAGAATCGATGTTTTATCACATTGACGTCATTGCGTGACTCGATCTTTAGAATCGATGTTTTATCAGATTTACGTAATTGCGTGACTCGATCTTTAGAATCGATGTTTTATCACATTTACGTAATTGCGTGACTCGATCTTTAGAATCGATGTTTTATCACATTTACGTCATTGCGTGACTCGATCTTTAGAATCGATGTTTTCCACATTTACGTAATTGCGTGACTCGATCTTTAGAATCGATGTTTAATCATAGTTACGTCATTGCGTGACTCGATCTTTAGAATCGATGTTTTATCACATTTACGTAATTGCGTGACTCGATCTTTAGAATCGATGTTTTATCACATTTACGTCATTGCGTGACTCGATCTTTAGAATCGATGTTTTATCACATTTACGTCATTGCGTGACTCGATCTTTAGAATCGATGTTTAATCATAGTTACGTCATTGCGTGACTCGATCTTTAGAATCGATGTTTTATCACATTTACGTCATTGCGTGACTCGATCTTTAGAATCGATGTTTTATCACATTTACGTCATTGCGTGACTCGATCTTTAGAATCGATGTTTAATCATAGTTACGTCATTGCGTGACTCGATCTTTAGAATCGATGTTTTATCACATTTACGTCATTGCATGACTCGATCTTTAGAATCGATGTTTTATCACATTTACGTCTTTGCGTGACTCGATCTTTAGAATCGATGTTTTATCACATTTACGTCTTTGCGTGACTCGATCTTTAGAATCGATGTTTTATCATAGTTACGTTATTGGAATCGATGTTTTATCATAGTTACGTCCTTGCGTGTCTCGATCTTTGGAATCGATGTTTAATTACATTTACGTCATTGCGTGACTCGATCTTTAGAATCGATGTTCAATCACATTTACGTAATTGCGTGACTCGATCTTTAGAATCGATGTTTTATCACATTTACGTAATTGCGTGACTCGATCTTTAGAATCGATGTTTTATCACATTTACGTCATTGCGTGACTCGATCTTTAGAATCGATGTTTTATCACATTTACGTCATTGCGTGACTCGATCTTTAGAATCGATGTTTTATCATAGTTACGTTATTGGAATCGATGTTTTGTCATAGTTACGTCATTGCGTGACTCGATCTTTAGAAGCGATGTTTTATCACATTTACGTCATTGCGTGACTCGATCTTTAGAATCGATGTTCTATCACATTTACGTCATTGCGTGACTCGATCTTTAGAATCGATGTTTTATCACATTTACGTCATTGCGTGACTCGATCTTTAGAATCGATGTTTTATCACATTTACGTAATTGTGTGACTCGATCTTTAGAATCGATGTTTTATCATAGTTACGTTATTGCGTGACTCGATCTTTAGAATCGATGTTTTATCATAGTTACGTTATTGGAATCGATGTTTTGTCATAGTTACGTCATTGCGTGACTCGATCTTTAGAATCGATGTTTTATCACATTTACGTCATTGCGTGACTCGATCTTTAGAATCGATGTTTAATTACATTTACGTCATTGCGTGACTCGATCTTTAGAATCGATGTTTTATCATAGTTACGTTATTGGAATCGATGTTTTATCATAGTTACGTCCTTGCGTGACTCGATCTTTAGAATCGATGTTTAATTACATTTACGTCATTGCGTGACTCGATCTTTAGAATCGATGTTTTATCACATTTACGTCATTGCGTGACTCGATCTTTAGAATCGATGTTTTATCACATTTACGTAATTGCGTGACTCGATCTTTAGAATCGATGTTTTATCACATTTACGTAATTGCGTGACTCGATCTTTCGAATCGATGTTTTATCACATTTACGTCATTGCGTGACTCGATCTTTAGAATCGATGTTTTATCACATTTACGTCATTGCGTGACTCGATCTTTACAATCGATGTTTTATCATAGTTACGTTATTGGAATCGATGTTTTGTCATAGTTACGCCATTGCGTGACTCGATCTTTAGAGTCGATGTTTTATCACATTTACGTCATTGCGTGACTCGATCTTTAGAATCGATGTTATATCACATTTACGTCATTGCGGGACTCGATCTTTAGAATCGATGTTTTATCACATTTACGTCATTGCGTGACTCGATCTTTAGAATCGATGTTTTATCACATTTACGTCATTGCGTGACTCGATCTTTAGAATCGATGTTTTATCACATTTACGTCATTGCGTGACTCCATCTTTAGAATCGATGTTTTATCACATTTACGTAATTGCGTGACTCGATCTTTAGAATCGATGTTTATCACATTTACGTCATTGCGTGACTCGATCTTTAGAATCGATGTTTTATCACATTTACGTCATTGCGTGACTCGATCTTTAGAATCGATGTTGTATCATAGTTACGTCATTGCGTGACTCGATCTTTAGAATCGATGTTTTATCATAGTTACGTTATTGGAATCGATGTTTTGTCATAGTTACGTCATTGCGTGACTCGATCTTTAGAATCGATGTTTTATCACATTTACGTCATTGCGTGACTCGATCTTTAGAATCGATGTTTTATCACATTTACGTCATTGCGTGACTCGATCTTTAGAATCGATATTTTATCACATTTACGTAATTGCGTGACACGATCTTTAGAATCGATGTTTTATCACATTTACGTCATTGCGTGACTCGATCTTTAGAATCGATGTTTTATCACATTTACGTAATTGCGTGACTCGATCTTTAGAATCGATGTTTTATCACATTTACGTAATTGCGTGACTCGATCTTTAGAATCGATGTTTTATCACATTTACGTAATTGCGTGACTCGATCTTTAGAGTCGAAGTTTGATCACATTTACGTCATTGCGTGACTCGATCTTTAGAATCAGTGTTTTATATTTACGTCTATGCGTGTCTCGATCTTTAAAATCGATGTTTTCTATTTACGTCTATGCGTGACTCGATCTTTAAAATCGATGTTTTATCACATTTACGTCATTGCGTGACTCGATCTCTGGAATCGATGTTTTAGCACATTTACGTCATTGCGTGACTCGATCTTTAGAATCGATGTTTTATCACATTTACGTCATTGCGTGACTCGATCTTTAGAATCGATGTTTTATCACATTTACGTCATTGCGTGACTCGATCTTTAGAATCGACGTTTTATCACATTTACGTCATTGCGTGACTCGATCTTTAAAATCAGTGTTTTATATTTACGTCTATGCGTGACTCGATCTTTAAAATCGATGTTTTCTATTTACGTCTATGCGTGACTCGATCTTTAAAATCGATGTTTTATCACATTTACGTCATTGCGTGACTCGATCTTTAGAATCGATGTTTTATCACATTTACGTCATTGCGTGACTCGATCTTTAGAATCGATGTTTTATCACATTTACGTAATTGCGTGACTCGATCTTTAGAATCGATGTTTTATCACATTTACGTAATTGCGTGACTCGATTTTTAGAGTCGATGTTTTATCACATTTACGTCATTGCGTGACTCGATCTTTAGAATCGATGTTTTATCACATTTACGTCATTGCGTGACTCGATCTTTAGAAGCGATGTTTTATCAGATTGACGTCATTGCGTGACTCGATCTTTAGAATCGATGTTTATCACATTTACGTAATTGCGTGACTCGATCTTTGGAATCGATGTTTTCTATTTACGTCTATGCGTGACTCGATCTTTGGAATCCATGTTTTATCACATTTACGTCATTGCGTGACTCGATCTTTAGAATCGATGTTTTATTATTATGAATGATATATAATTACGCTCGTGATCGGTTGACTTGACGGTACAAATGGAATCACTGATAACGGAAAATAATAGCTATGCATGGGAAACCGTCGGTGTTTAAACCAGCTTAACGAAGAGGGGTTCCTAATATGTGGTCTGACGGACGTTTAATGGTTCACGTATAGACGTAGACGGTCCATGGGGACTAGGAGGCCATCTGCGTGTATTGTATGGGAAATAACCACGTACATCTTGCATGGTAAGAGCCGTAGGGCGACCTGGCAAACATAGGAAATGGGGGTGCGGTGGAGGGGGGGGGGTGGGTCGCACCCTACTTGACCCTACCATATGTGACCGCGATCGTACTCATCAACCCCTCGTGACTCGATCTTTAGAATCGATGTTTTATCACATTTACGTCATTGCGTGACACGATCTTTAGAATCGATGTTTTATCACATTTACGTCATTGCGTGACTCGATCTTTAGAATCGATGTTTTATCACATTTACGTAATTGCGTGACTCGATCTTTAGAATCGATGTTTCATCACATTTACGTAATTGCGTGACTCGATCTTTAGAATCGATGTTTTATCACATTTACGTAATTGCGTGACTCGATCTTTAGAATCGACGTTTTATCACATTTACGCCATTGCGTGACTCGATCTTTAGAATCGATGTTTCATCACATTTACGTAATTGCGTGACTCGATCTTTAGAATCGATGTTTTATCACATTTACGTAATTGCGTGACTCGATCTTTAGAATCGACGTTTTATCACATTTACGCCATTGCGTGACTCGATCTTTAGAATCGATGTTTCATCACATTTACGTAATTGCGTGACTCGATCTTTAGAATCGATGTTTTATCACATTTACGTAATTGCGTGACTCGATCTTTAGAATCGACGTTTTATCACATTTACGTCATTGCGTGACTCGATCTTTAAAATCGATGTTTTCTATTTACGTCTATGCGTGACTCGATCTTTAAAATCGATGTTTTCTATTTACGTCATTGCGTGACTCGATCTTTAAAATCGATGTTTTATCACATTTACGTCATTGCGTGACTCGATCTTTAGAATCGATGTTTTATCACATTTACGTAATTGCGTGACTCGATCTTTAGAATCGATGTTTTATCACATTTACGTCATTGCGTGACTCGATCTTTAGAATCGATGTTTTATCACATTTACGTCATTGCGTGACTCGATCTTTAGAATCGATGTTTTATCACATTTACGTCATTGCGTGACTCGATCTTTAGAAGCGATGTTTTATCACATTGACGTAATTGCGTGACTCGATCTTTAGAATCGATGTTTTATCACATTTACGTCATTGCGTGACCCGATCTTTAGAATCGATGTTTTATCACATTTACGTCATTGCGTGACTCGATCTTTAGAATCGATGTTTTATCACATTTACGTCATTGCGTGACTCGATCTTTAGAAGCGATGTTTTATCACATTGACGTCATTGCGTGACTCGATCTTTAGAATCGATGTTTATCACATTTACGTAATTGCGTGACTCGATCTTTGGAATCGATGTTTTCTATTTACGTCTATGCGTGACTCGATCTTTGGAATCCATGTTTTATCACATTTACGTCATTGCGTGACTCGATCTTTAGAATCGATGTTTTATTATTATGAATGATATATAATTACGCTCGTGATCGGTTGACTTGACGGTACAAATGGAATCACTGATAACGGAAAATAATAGCTATGCATGGGAAACCGTCGGTGTTTAAACCAGCTTAACGAAGAGGGGTTCCTAATATGTGGTCTGACGGACGTTTAATGGTTCACGTATAGACGTAGACGGTCCATGGGGACTAGGAGGCCATCTGCGTGTATTGTATGGGAAATAACCACGTACATCTTGCATGGTAAGAGCCGTAGGGCGACCTGACAAACATAGGAAATGGGAGTGCGGTGGGGGGGGGGGGGGGGGGGGGTCGCACCTCACTTGACCCTACCATATGTGACCGCGATCGTACTCATCAACCCCTGCGGTCGATTGTCGCAGCCTTGTTTTCGGCCGGGTCGAACCCATTTTCAGGGGCAAAACCAAAATTAATGCACCAAAAAACCTCACAGTGTAATGATATATCATTGGCATTGGCCATATAAATTCTAATCCTTTGGACCTACTATTTATTACAAAATGATTCCCATAAAGTTTAATTTGGGGATAGTATCAGTAGTGAGATAAAAGGATTCGAATGAGATCACCGCGAGATAAAAATACGACAAAAACCTACGAATGAGATTAAGATAATACGAAATGGGTCAAGTGATACGTATCTCGAGTAGATCTAGAAACAGTGACTGAGAGGATACGTATCATAAGAACAATTTACAATCCGTATCATGATTACTAAGAGGCGGAATCTAGCAATAATGCTTACCGACTCAGCGAACGTCCAGGAGATATCTGTGACAGGCAGCGTCCGTCTCAAAATGCTTTGTTCGGGGCCGGCCCGGTAGCTCACTGGGTTAGAGCTCTCGCCTTGAATGCTCTGGTCAACTGAGCGCCTAACGGCAAATGGATCGATGGTTCGAGCCCCGCTGTGGCTATGTTTGTGTGGTCGCAGGATAAAGATCGGATGTCCTTCCTCGCAAAGAGTAGGGGGTTACCCCCGGGGACATGGCTCCACTCTCCATTCTTTCCCCCATTGAGGCGATATGACGAAAAGTAGTCAAAGCGTGCTGAATCTACAACCAACCAAATGCCTTGTTGAGCCATTGGCGCAAATCTTGCACACACGTTGGATTTCATAAACCACAAAAGTCATTAAAATAGAAATACAATCGTCTGGGAGTTGGCTCGTGGGTTATGCGAACGAGGTTTGATGGGCTGTTGATGCTGATAATAATAACAAGTAATCATTTTAAATGTGGATTATATTTAACTACGATTTTATCAGTCTGTTGATAAGGATGGAATGATTTAGGCGACTTGTTTGTACCCGTCGGATAGCACCATAGTACGATAGCTGGTTGGTGGTCAATACAGGGGCGGATCCAGAAAATCCGGATAGGGGAGGGGCGGTTTCGGTTTTTTGCATATGTTAAATGGTATAAATTTCGGTCCTAAAACGGGGGGGGGGCGGGGCCGGGTCAGGCCCTCTGGATCCGCCCCTGCAATATGTTCTTGACTCCGCACGTTATGAAATGGATGAAATGCTGACTGGGACTAAGCCAGGGGTAGCCCCCCCCCCCTCCCCGTCCCCTTCACCCCAGCTCAATTGGTAAGAAGGCTTGTAAATATCCTGTTGTAGAATCGGTCGCTTCTCCTTATGTATTCTTGACCGTCATGGGAGTCATTGGGATGACTGGCTCCCTTATTATGTGATTCCGTGAAGGCTTTGGAGAGGCTGGTACCGCGAAGATACCCGACTAGCTGGCCATATCTGTGTGGTCGCAATCTCCCTTCCTTCTCCCATTGACGCGATATGACCAATAGTGGCTAAAGCGTCCTAAATATACAACCAACCAAGGGTTAATATCTTAGCCAGGGAGCTGTCTGCTTTAAATATAGACAACCATCCTCCAAATAGTTCATGGCATAATTATAGCCTTGCGCGCTGGAAACGTTGAAATTGACGTCAAAGCCCAATCAAATCGCAAAAGTGATATAAAAAATGATATAAAAAGTTTCACTCAAAATGATAATTACCAGAATGTACTTCGCGGAGTTTTGCTTCACCGTTTTGACTCGTATTAGGTCTATTAATAATGCTTCGCGAGATGCAATAGCTGTGGCATTTTGTCAAAAAAGAAAAACAGATAAAATTTTAATTAATTATCCGATGTCCGAAGCACCAGTGATGGGAGCCGAGGTGGGTTAACTTGTAGACGGACGCCGACCGCCGGTCTCTCCAGCAGTATATCGTCTAGTCAGCTGCCTTCGTGACAGGAAGTGGCAGTTCCTGCGAAAGATGTCATTAGTGATGACGTCTATGCCTAGTTTTTTTTCTCTGTGTTTTTAGACTGCGGATATTTTAGTATGCTGCAAGGGATGCGTTGCCGAACCACCTGCGTTGTTTTAGTCGGCATGACCCGGCTAAAAATGACCTCATTCAAGCGGCGTGTGAATTAAATAAAACCTGACGTCTTTCATATTAAAGTTGCGGAAAGAGTTCCGGAGAAATTGCGGAGGGCGGGTCTTGGAATGGCCGTGGACAAAATGCCGTTGGCGAAATCGACGAACACCGCACTTTTTTTCCGAGTTTCCGTATTTGCTTTCATCAACTGCTTAAGTCTGTTCATGCTGCCCCCGCGAAATTGGCTGACGTCACGTCAATGTAGAGAGCTTTACTGAGCCTCGGAGACGGGTGTATACGACATTGGTGACACAACTTGCGATTTATATTAATTTAAAGCTGCTCATACATTATTTTTTTTTGCAATGAGGAAACATTTTAAATATTTCTGGTGGATGTGATTGAACTGAGATTGCTTGAAGGCAATGCTATGGTGTACAAGAACTAAATTATATTTATAAAGACAATGCTACGGTGTACGCGAATATGTGCCATTTTAGTCAGATTGGTACAGGTGGATGCGCAGAAAATATGGCAATTTGGTGTACTACGTCATCAAATTATGAGCATTGATGACGCTTTTCGCCAATCGTGGTATATATTATTAGCCATATATCACATAGCCATGATGGTCCTTTAGCAGTATATACTGTAGCTCAGTGTCATCAACGTGCTTCCGCGCCTCAGTACGCCAAGGTACGCAAAAGAACACATTCGTTTTCCAAATACTGTCTGTACCGCTCTATAAGCATTCCCGGCATGCCTTACATTTCGGTCGAGTATCAGAGCATGCAAACTGCGGCGCTCCGAGTAAATAAGTAAAATACTGCCTTCAAAAAGTGGGACAAATAGCAGATACGTCGCTGTCCTCAACCAGAGTACCCACAGTCTGGTTTGTGACCCCTTTCACAGGGACTTGAGTATAATATAAAGGCAAGCAAGTAAGTGCGTGCGTTTTGGCCAGCCAGCTCATGGAGTATATACGCTGCCGGCTAGCATACCACTTGATGCGAAACCATATGGCAATTCACTGAAGAGGAGAAAAACCCCAGCCGACTGACTTATATAATAGACTGTTTTTCAGGCATTGACGTAGGTACCAGGTAAAAAACATAGGTATGTCTTTGTATCTATGTGTTGGCTTATTTCCTGCACTTTAGTGCCGTGTCGATTACTATGTACGGATAGGATGTATGCTCACACCAACTTCCACTTTGTTTAAAGACCGATGTTAGATATGGAAATGACTGAAATCATTTATTGATCGTTCGTCCGTAATCTAGCGTAAGCCAGGTGTATAGTAAGCGTAGCTCAAATTTTACTCACGCATTGCTTCTAACACGCTCAGGCCTTTACTCGCCGGTTTTATATTATATTGAATTGATCGTTCTTTCCCGGTATCTAGCGCAAGCCAGGTGGGTCAGTATAGCTCATATTTTACTCACGCATTGCTTTTTTTCACGCTGATGCCTTTAATTGCCGGATTCATATTATATTGAATTGGTCGTTCTTCTGTCGTAGCTGGCGCGAACCAGATGGGCCAGTATAGCTCACGTTTTACTCACGCATTGCTTTTTTTACGCTCATGCCTTTACTCGCCGGTTTAATAGTATATTGAATTAATCGTTTTTCTGTCGTAGCTAGCGCAAGCTAGGTCTGTCAGTAATAGCCCACGTTTTACTCACGCATTGTTTTTCTTACGCTCAGGCCTTTACTCGCCGTTTCATATTGTCTTGAATTGATCGTTCTTCCGTGGTTGCTAGCGCAAGCCAGGTATGTAAGTATAGCTCACGTTTTACTCACCGGTGGTGGAAGTGAAGGTCGATGGATGTCTTTAGGCCCATTCTAAAGCGCCATTGGGGCCTGCGCGATAGCTTAGTGGGCCAGAGCGCTCGTATTGAGTGCTCTGGCCACATCAGAGCCTTACGGCACGTGGATCGGTGGTTCGAGCCCTGCTGTGGTCATGTCTGTGTGGTCGCAGGATAAAGATCCCATGGCTTTTTTCGTAAAGAGTAGGGGGTTACCCCCCGGGGACATGGCTCCACTCTCCCTTCCTGCTCTGATTGACGCGGTATGATCAAAAGTGGTTGAAGCGTCCTGAATAACCCACCAACCAAGCTAAGCTAAAGGTCCATTGTCATGCGAATGCCCTTATTTATTAAACCAAAATCAAGAAGCGAAAGAAAAAAAAGTGAAGACAAATGTTGTGGACTTTGACATGAATGATAGAGCACTGAGATGCTTATCTCCAGAAACAGATCGCTCTTTAACAACGCTTGAATTGTCGTTAATCCATTTATACCGGGGTGTCTAGACCACATCTGACCGGGGGGTTGAATAATCATCCGTCTTAGTCTAGCCTCCCCCACGCCCCCCGCCCCCTTCCCCTTCACCTTCCCCATCCTCCTCCCTCTCCGACCACCACCCACCCCCCACCCACACCCCCGTGGGGATTTATGTGACAAATAGGTGACCTGGGTGAATGACCAATTTAACCGGATCTCCACACCCGCCCTTCATTCTCTCGACCCGGAGCCACACACTGCTCCTCACACCTCCCCTCCCCTCCCTCCCCACCGCCGTACACCATGTCCCACCGCCCCCACCCCCACTCCTAACCTCACCTCACCCCACCCCGCCCTCACCCTACCCCTCCCTCACCCCAACCCCATTCCCACCCTCACCTCACCTCACCCCACCCCGCCCTCACCCTACCCCTACCCTCATCCCACCCCCACTCTAACATTCACCCCACCTCCACTCTCACCCTCACCCACCCTGACCCCACCCCCACCCTCACCCTCACCCCACCCCCACTCTCACCCACCCTCACCTCACCCCACTTCTGCAACCCACCTCTTGCATCGTAAGCTCCAAGCAAGCCCTATAAGGATAACTTAATCAGCTAGATTGTCTCCATAAATTGAGGACGGAGCTGAAAGATGCCATGTGCGATGTCGTAGACCAAGATTTGTCGCAGATTACGAAATAATTGACGATTGTCAGTAATCTTCGTCCACGACGTCGTATATTTGTTCAATGGTGGGTTGGTTTGAGTTGGATGCTTTAACGTCTGAGCTGATATGGCTGCAATGGCAAGGGTCAAGGTAGACTGGAGTCATGTCTCCGAGATTAACCCCCTGGTCTTTGCTAAGAAAATCGCCAAATTGAAATTTCCAGATTGAAATCTCCAGATGGAAATTTCCAGATTGAAGAAATTTCCAGAGATCCAGAAATTGAACGGAGCTGACGCATTATTCACAGACGTCAATTTATTCATGTCAGGTCATGAGGGAGTGAGTCTCCACAGCCGGGTTTCAGACCAACAACACAGACCAACACCAGTAATCGGCATCCGAATTAGGGGAGTTTGATCTGGAGATTTCAATCTGAAGATTTCAATCTGAAGATTTTAATCTGAAGATTTTAATCTGAAGATTTTAATCTGAAGATTTTAATCTGAAGATTTTAATCTGACGATTTTAATCTGACGATTTTAATCTGAAGATTTTAATCTGAAGATTTTAATCTGAAGATTTTAATCTGAGGATTTTAATCTGAAGATTTTAATCTGAAGATTTTAATCTGAAGATTTTAATCTGAAGATTTTAATCTGAAGATTTTAATCTGACGGTTTTAATCTGAAGATTTTAATCTGAAGATTGTAATCTGAAGATTGAAATCCCCAGATTCGGATGCTGATACCTGGTGTTGGTCTGAAACCCGGCTGTGGAGACTCACTCCCTCATGACATGCTATGAATAAATTGACGTCTGTGAACAATGCGTCAGCTCCGTCTAGGCAATGACAATAATAAACAGAGCGACGATATCTCATGAGCTACAGCGATTAATGATGAGTGAAGAATAAAGCTGGCCCCTCATCAAATGAAGATGATCTAGGCTGCGAAGCTGCAACACGTGCTTTGGAAGCCAAGTAACACAATTTTCCATCTGTATACTTAGACCGATTTAAACATTATTTTCGTATTTTTAAAACATGAATTAGACAACACAGTACAATTATATAAACAGACACCGCTTAACTACACATGCAAATTGCTATGTGAATTATATCTAATAATTTAAATAGAATATTTTCTTTTTTATGTCTTCTGTTATGTTACTCGCGCATGTATAATGACATTGATTGGTAATAAATAAATGGTTTTACACAAACAAACAAAATTCCGCCTATTAAGGATGTATTTACAGATTTTCCTCTACAATAACTGCTTTAACAGTGATTCTGATTGGTAGTCCATTGGGTGCGTCCCAGTGTCCGAGAGCGCCAAAAAATGATGGGACATCCCGAAAATGAAGCGACATTAATTCAAATGAAATACTTTGCATAGTCTGCTCACTATATACTTACAATGTGTAACCATGTCCCCCCACACCTCATTTAAATGCGTCATCTGAAATTTTTGTGCGACAAATGACGCAGGACGCATACCTGTCAAAATCGCTGGGCTTGTGAGCGTTATTTCCTCGAAACGGTTCAACCTTATCTTGTCCACCTTCATTGATTTTAATAGATATGTCAGCAAAGCTGCATGTTGACCAAAGCCATATGTTCCAACATACTTTAGTACATAGGGTACCTCTTTAGCCACATCACTTACACATTTTACACGTATAAACTACAACAGCAAGACGATGATAAATGGGCTTGAAATGAAATGTTGGTGTTTAGGCCGCTTTTGGTGCACATGAGGCTAAATTGGGATAGGAAAGCTCCCGGCACAGTGACATCTGATTGGATGAAACTTTGCCGAGATGCCTGTACAGGGGTGCGAACCCGCGACCTATTGTTCTGCAGCTGAGCCTGAATACCGACTGAGCTAGGGGGGCTCGATGTTTTCTAATTCTTGGGTCTTAAATTCCCAATCTCGTGGAAAAGAATGGCTTTCTTGTGTACTACGTCATCAATCAATGCTGCTTTGATTTGCACGTTCCCATAAAGAAAAGCCATATTTCATAAATAATGAACACTGAAAAAAAAGACAACATAAAGTCTAGTATATTTCTAAACGTCAATTTTGTTTATTTATTATAAATGCAACATTGTGGTATGAGGTCTTCAGGGGTTAGATATATGGTCTTATTACCGCTTACCACGCTGGGAGTCTCTACGGACGCTACATACAGACGGCACCATGAGTACATTACCCAATCACTTTTAATCAAGCTTCTTCCCATCGTTATGGCTCAAGGTAAACGTGGTTTGTGTTCGAAATCACAGAGAAAGCCATTCCGTTGAAACACTTTTTTTGTAAGGATTCTATTCTGATTTCATGGCAGCCACGTGACTGTGAGATGGTGATTTACCATAGGGAAGAATGACAACTTTCTTGAATACAATGGTTAGATTTGCACGAAAGACAATAATAATTATAACGTATATATATTATACACGTATCATTTGACGTGTGTAAATGACAAAATTCATACCTGTATATATAAAGATATTGTGGTTTAAAGCAATATACTTACATGCGCCATCTTAGATTTGTTACATTTTAGAATCAAGACTAAAAGTATCTCAAAATTTATGATGCATCTGTTATATATCTCTTTGAGCCGGTAAAACAAACATTTCAATATGAATCTGCTCCGTTTATTTATATCGCGCGCGGACGTGATAGCCAGCCGCGGTCGAAATCACACACAAAATAGCGAACTGCGAACAGGCGCGCAGGGATATAAAGCCGGCCACCAACTTCTACTCCGTTGACCAAAATGCTTTTCTCCAGATAGCCCGCAGGCTTTCAGTATTTAAATTCAAGACAGAATCTACTTATTAACCATGAAGAAGAGGTTGGTAATACAAACAATTACGGAATATATTGCTTTAAACAATGTGGTAAAATTGCTCACATGGTTAAAGAAATCCGTGGCAAATAATTGACCGATTGATTAAGTATGCTTGCGTTTGCCTTCTAAACTGGGGTTGCTTGTCAAATGAAGTGGAAACAATTCCAATAATATCTATACTTTAATATCTTTACATTAAAATATATACTTTGATATCTATACTTTAATATCTATACTTTGAATGATAGCATGACCTGCTTTTCCTGCACAAATCGAGACATGTGCTCATGAATATAAATTGTATGTGGTACTGTGCTGAGAGGGGGGAGTCTTAACGTGCTGGGCTAGAGGGTTTATGTGGTGGGGGGCGGGGATGATGGAGAGGGCTGTGGTGGGGTGCGGGGATGAGGAAGGGGGCTGTGTTGGGGTGCGGGGATGATGAAGGGGGCTGTGGTGGGGTGCTGGTGTGGTGGGGTGCGGACATTATGAGAGGGGGCTGTGGTGGGATGCGGACATTATGGGAGGGAGCTGTGGTTGGGTGCGGACATTATGGGAGGGGGCTGTGGTTGGGTGCGGACATTATGGGAGGGGGCTGTGGTTGGGTGCGGACATTATGGGAGGGGGCTGTGGTTGGGTGCGGACATTATGGGAGGGGGCTGTGGTTGGGTGCGGACATTATGGGAGGGGGCTGTGGTTGGGTGCGGACATTATGGGAGGGGGCTGTGGTTGGGTGCGGACATTATGGGAGGGGGCTGTGGTTGGGTGCGGACATTATGGGAGGGGGCTGTGGTTGGGTGCGGACATTATGGGAGGGGGCTGTGGTTGGGTGTGGACATTATAGGAGGGGGCTGTGGTTGGGTGCGGACATTATGAGAGGGGGCTGTGGTTGGGTGCGGACATTATGAGAGGGGCTGTGGTTGGGTGCAGACATTATGAGAGGGGGCTGTGGTTGGGTGCAGGGTGATGCGGTGCTGTGGGTACCGTTGTGGAGCTAGATAATGGACGGTTATAGTCGTGGAGGCGTTTGAGGGCGTTTGGTCAAAAACTAGGGGGTGGGGGGCGTACCGAGGGTGGGCGAGGTGGTGGTGTGGGGGGTGACCTTTCTACCTTTGTAATAGCTGTAGCCGTTGTCTGGCTAGCAACCGGTTTGCGGTCAGGGCTCTCTCTATATATATACGCATGAGCAGTTTGTTTGTATCGCTGCCTCAACTTTGTCCGCCCTGCTATCATGGAGCGAACGATTGTTCTGGAATAGTTCACGTGTTACTCACACCCCAGCTTTTCCCACAGCATTGATGTCTCGCGGCCTAAAATGGATCTTTCCACGGAAGGAGGTCTCCAAAGAACGGGTGAGCCGGGGGGGGTGGGGGCGGGGGGGGGGCGGTTGGTGAGTCTCTCAACAAGAACACTACAATGGCATTGATATATAAGACAAAGTAGAGGAGCATGCATATAGCCCTGAAATTACTATTTATAAAATACATCAAGATGATAATCCGGGGAAAAAGTGTTGTAACCAATATAAGATTTACAGTTCTTTTGGCCCAAATATTGACAACTAATATAATATTATAGGAAATATAGAAAGTCTGCGACCCATGCAGGATAAATGTTGTCTTTCTTTGCAAAGAGTATGAGGGGCAGACATGGCTCCGTGGCTTTATTAACCATTTCTATTACCGCGATAAGAGGTTGATGCACTCTGTTCTTAAAGCTGCTCATGTAGCACTTGCTCATTTTTTACTTACATTATGATTTGCGAAATATTTAGGAACAGCTT
Organism: Arenicola marina; assembly: GCA_964019135.1. Taxonomy (NCBI): domain Eukaryota; kingdom Metazoa; phylum Annelida; class Polychaeta; family Arenicolidae; genus Arenicola; species Arenicola marina. The sequence goes on along the minus strand of OZ025254.1, from coordinate 27,285,350 downwards.
CCTAGATATATTGTCTGACTCCGTGATTGTTAAGTCGATGAGAAAAGATGTGTCATCACATGTCAAAAACCTACCCTAATGTGCATATTATGATGACGTAGTAAACAAGTAAGCCACGCTTTTAGACATGACATTTAATTTTGTCAAAAATATCGGTTTTAACAACATTTCCGGTTATTTATTTGCCAAGAATATGAATACATCGTTTCCAGTCAAAACATGTTTTAAGTATTCCCCAAAAAATATTGCTGTAACTGAGTAACTTTAATTAAACCAGTGAAAGCTGCCCGACCCGTTTTCAATTAAATGTTCGCGCCCTGTCTGTCATATGGGTGGGACACGACCTGTCGCCCCGCCACCTCGCGGTCGAGTATGATAACAGGCGAGTCTTGCTTTACGCCATCAAGAAACACTCGCGGTCCTGTAGCGTGTAGGGTAAAGTGACTTGAGTAATGGTCCTATTGTCGTATCAGTTTTATTACCCGAGGAGTCTCATGGCCGTGTGATTTACAAGCGACGTCTTTTCTCGCTGTACTGGCTTCTTGCCACCGTACAGTACTGCCCCCTCCCTCCCCGCCCGACTCCCCCGCCCCTCCTCTCCGTCGACTCATACCCCCCCCCCTCCCGCTCCAGCCCTCCGCCACATTTCTGATCCCCCTCCCCTTCTTTTGCACCCCCCATCCACCGCCTGACCGCACCGCGCTTCTCGTATCTCCTACCCATCCCCCCACCCCTCCCCACCGCCCCATGTACGCCACACCCCACCCTCCCACCCAGCTCCGCCACGGGTTTACCTGTCAGTACACACAGACGTCGTCTTCCGTCGTTTTTCTCCCTGCCCACTCTATTATCGCCCGGAAGTGAGTGATTCACAAGAGACGATGCTCGAGGTAAGACCGCCGTGTGTTTGGTTTGAGGTCGATGTAAACATATGAAAGGGACACAGATAATGCGAAGACCTCCTGCGTACATTGTCAACACCGCCATACAATCCGCTTAAGATCGACAATAAACCCGTGAGTGAGTGTAACGGCTTAACGCTTTAAAGGCATCTAAGCAATCTGATGACGAATCTGTCATTTGGCGGCTACAGGGCTCTTGCAGTGGCGGATCCAGGAACTTACGAAAAGGGAGGCACTATTTATGAATTGCTATCCCTCGAGAAACTAAGGGCGTGATCGTTTCGCCTCTTCCAAAGTCTACCTCTTCCGGAAGAGTGCATGCAGTACGATCGTTTCGCATCTTCTATTCCGAGAAGACCTCTTCCGCCCAGGTAGGTGGAGGAGAGAAAAGGTAGAGGCTATACCAAGATGGCGGAGTCTAAATATGCAATATTCGCTCAGTGTGAATATATAGGTTCAAGGGCGGATAAATGAATGAAAAAAATGAATACTTTTATGCGAAACAGATGTAACGACCTTATTTTAACATTTGAAAGGTGTGTGCGGAGCATATTGGGCCCCATTTATGCAGTTAACCTTGTATCTGTCTGTTGATGTTAGGCGAGAACAAATGGATGTAGGCGATAACTTGTGAGTTATAGCGAATTTGCGTTCGCCTTATTGAAACTACTGTTCCAGCTCGTGAGACGCGATCGATTCAGCGCTCATTTTCTCTATTCTTGGCTGAGCTCTCCTCTTCGTGGAAGAGTTGAAACGATTATGCTCTAAGTTCTGTTGGTGAGGTTGTGCAGAAGGAAGAGTGACTGTGCTCCCTATGCCCCCTTCGGAGAAAGGAGTGGGGGGGGGGGTGGGACGTGCTATTTTTCGCCTATTTTCGAGCCAAAGTGGGGTACGTGCCCCTTGTGCCCCCTCCCCCTTGTGCCCCCTCCCCCTTGGATCCGCCGCTGTGTTATATAAATATATAGGCATGTATATCTATAGCCTATTTACAGATGTATTGCTTATCACCTTGAAACGTCATCGAAGTGGAAGTCAACCAGTTTAGCGTTGAGGTTCACTGGGTACACGCGCCAAGGTGAGTGAGAAAGCGAGTCCAGGTGCTGGCGACCGCCCAATGAAGTGATGTGAGCCTGCCGCGGTTTGCGTTCAGTGAGTCAGGAGCCGATCTGCCTGCTGAAGCGGTGGTTGAACCCGAAGGCCAAACACCGGTCTCGGGTCACCAACCGACGTGCTTGTTTCACAGCAGGCTGAACTGCATGCAGATCAACAGGTCGTGGGTTGGTTGTATATTCAGGACGATTTAACCGCTTTTGGCCATATCGCGTAAATCGGAGAAGGAATTAAGGGGGTGAATTGTCGTGGTGGACAGAACAAGTCCAGTAAAAGTATTATTTGCATGGCAAGTTGGAAGCGGCGTGCACTACGTCAAAGATTTGTGTGTAGTTCCCCGGTTGATCACATGCGATATTTAGGGATGTTGCGTGCACTACGTCACAGATTTATGTGTAGTTCCTCGGTTGATCACACGCGATATTTAGGGATGTTGCGTGCACTACGTCACAGATTTATGTGTAGTTCCTCGGTTGATCACATGCGATATTTAGGGATGTTGCGTGCACTACGTCACAGATTTATGTGTAGTTCCTCGGTTGATCACACGCGATATTTAGGGATGTTGCGTGCACTACGTCACAGATTTATATGTAGTTCCTCGGTTGATCACACGCGATATTTAGGGATGTTGCGTGCACTACGTCACAGATTTGTGTGTAGTTCCCCGGTTGATCACATGCGATATTTAAGGATGTTGCGTGCACTACGTCACAGATTTATGTGTAGTTCCTCGGTTGATCACACGCGATATGTAGGGATGTTGCGTGCACTACGTCACAGATTTGTGTGTAGTTCCCCGGTTGATCACATGCGATATTTAGGGATGTTGATCATGCTCCAGACAATGGATTTTAGGGATAATTCAGTGATAAGAATAGAAAATGTTTGCATTAAAATCAGGCCTTATTATGTAACAAGTTTACAACAAGGCGACAATTTGAATAGCTTCATATACCGCTGGCATGAATGTTATTACTATTTAGTCGATGTACCATAAATCCTGCATATATATATCAATCTAACTCCGATTATAATCATATAGGCCGATCTCGCGTATGAATACACGCACAGACAGATGTTTGTGTGGTGACCACCTTGTGTCCCAGCGATCACACGAAGCCGTGACATTGTTTTGCGTTGTTTAATTGTTCTTAGACACGAAGGGTTGTACGTAAACAGCCTTCTAAACTGAAATTATTGTTCTTTTATGCTCGGTCTGTGCAGGCGAAGGTTAATGTTTAGGCCCAGGAACCGCTGCTATGCTACAGTTTAGGCCGTCCAGATCGACTGATCGGGTTAAGACGTAAGGACTTATTGAGCTGCGGCCGAGTGTTGTTCTACCGCTCGGCCACGGGCCACGAGCCACGGCCCACTGAGACTCTCTAAAAAAGTCTGAAGCCAACCGTGAGAACCGTGTTAAGAGTCATCAGGAAGAATTACCCCGCGTGACCTAGCTGGCACTCACCGCCCCAGCGTCCGTGCTGCTGTTTGGCTTGACATCCCATGCATTCAGTGTCTAGACATCCACAAGAGAAGCGCTTATATGCTGAAACCTTCAACGAAACCCATGAATAGTTTTATAATTTGTTTATCGTCGCAGATGCAAGTGGTGTCATACTTTTATATTTGTAATCGAAACAACCTGTTGCAAACACTCATAATTTGCTAAAATATCTTTTCTATGTGATCGTTTTTAGCTGGTGGAGTACAAGGACCTCCTGACAACACGACATGTATCGTTCTGTAACGAGATCCACGTTTTGCGTCCATCCTAGTGGCGGGGGGGGGGGGGGGCGGAGGGCGGTCGTCTTCCCAAGTTACGAAGAATAAATTTCTTTATTCACAGGTCGCGATGAATTTAAACGAGCACTCCCTGCATGCAAAGGAAGGGTGGATACATGTTAAAAATTGACGATTCACGGTTATTTAATGTTCAAATAATATTTCCATTTCACGATGTATAAAAATCCTTGATCACGGCGGTCGGCTAATACCTCATTCCCCGTTCACGAAGAATTATTTTCATCATTCCCAGTTCACGGTGAAATCAAAAGCCGATTCCCGAGGAACGGAAATACCCCTTGCCCCCCCCCCCCCCCCCCACCCGCCCCTAGTGGCGCCTAATTTCACAGGCCAAGACAAGGGTGTCAGCTAATCTCTATCTCAGCTCCTGATAATTAGCCTTCGAGTCCACAAAACCGGGCCTAAAACACTCATTTCAGCTAAGTTGGTAAGCAGGCTGAGAAGCACATCAACAGGTTCCTGGGTTCAAACCCTGGCACCTGCATCGGGACAAAGTTTTACCCGAACCTCATTTCAATGTCCCGGCGTTGTTTTTTTTTAACACCAACTTTATTATTATTATTATTATTATTATTATTATTACATTGAAGTTGGTCGCAATCTGTAACTTTTGCGAAGAAAAACACAGGGGAGCTGCACATATCCTGCACAAACATGGACAATTGCGCGAATGGCTCGAACCCCCCACCGGCCGCTCGGGCTGGCCCAGCAGGGCACACTCAACAATAGGCGAGCGTTCTAATCACTAGACCAAGGGGTGACCCCTGTGGTTACAGTGATGTCTTGACTGTTGTGTAAAAAATACATACGGCAGACGAGATAGTAGTTTGCATTATTAATACACATGTTGTTATAAATCCTCAGACAGATAGATGTCAGTGGGAGACACTTTATATTATTAATGACATTGTAATCTACCCTAATTCAGACGTGTGAGAAGCGGCATATATATATGCAACTCCGTTAATGATATGTTAACTATAAATCAAATAGACGCCGTTAAGGTTGAACATAACACCGGATCAGTTGCACATATAGCCCTGAAGATAATACGGACCCATATGCTAATCGATTCAGTTATGGATATTTTCCATTCCATTTACGATGTGTGAAACTGATATTAACAGGTAAAGTGCGTGCCATAAATATTAGATTGGATTCTCCCGGTAGAAGGCACGTATTGTATGAAATAATCAAATGTTTCATTTATTAATTTATCATATAAAGAAAAAATACAGGCCTCCCCTGACGCATATTTACTCCCAACATAACCTGCAGAGGCCTCATACATTTCAATTTCAATATGATGAGGCTTCTGCAGGAAATGAATCGCAAAAACCTGTATGTAATAGAATAAGCCAGAGACCATGTTTTTTTGTGTGTTTTTTTGAGATTTTGAAATGAGAGTATCTCGTGGCAGCGGTCTGTTAGCCTCTCGTAGCGGAGCGCCACCATACGGAGAGATTGCTATTTGATCGGACGCCATGTTTGTTTTTATTCTTCTGTGTGAGGTTTGTACCCGGAGGTTTATACTACCAGGCTCTCCTTCGCGAGTGGTGGTGTAATCCGATTGCTTTGTGCATATTTTATATACCCCTGACGATAAAATAGTTTCGGTTTGCCAATATAACTAAGTGGATGCCAGGAGGTATGGTGTGACCCTGTGACCTTGTGACGTAATGATATGGCTGGGCACGGGTGGCTGTGGTGGTTGCAGTGGCGGTGGTGGTGGTGATGGGTTGGGAGTCGACAGGGTGGGCGGGGAGGGGGGTGGGTCAGGCAGTAGAAGGGAATCTTCATTGGACGCTCAGCGAAGACCACATGTGTAGAACATATCATATTTTTGTGAGCTGTGGTGGCTCGACCCACCCTCAACCCCCAACCCCACCCACACCCACCCACACCCTGTCGAAAACCGACACCGACACCGAACGTCGAAAACCGACACCGACAACGAACCTGTCGAAAACCGACACCGACACCGAACCTGTCGAACACCGACACCGAACCTGTCGAAAACCGACACCGACACCGCCCTATCGAAAACCGACACCGACACCGAACCTGTCGAACACCGACACCGAACCTGTCGAAAACCGACACCGACACCGCCCTGTCGAAAACCGACACCGACACCGAACCTGTCGAAAACCGACACCGACACCGCCCTGTCGAAAACCGACACCGACACCGAACCTGTCGAACACCGACACCGACACCGAACCCGTCGAAAACCGACCCTGACACCGAACCTGTCGAAAACCGACACCGACACCGAACCTGTCGAAAACCGACACCGACACCGAACACGTCGAAAACCGTCACCGACACAGTTATTTCTCGCAGCATACCCGACTGGAAACACAACGGGACTGCAGCGAAAAATCGATACTGGACACTGGTCCCCCCTGAGCCCTCTTGTTGAATAAGTACACATATATGGGATGCCAACCATATCCACGGCATGTTTACAAGGCATTTTCCTGTGGGCATGTTTCATTCCTTCATCCTTCATCGTCTCGGGAGGTTCCTTGGCCCAATTTAGCCTGTATGTGCACAAAAGTGGCCTAAAACACCAACATTCCATTCCATTCCATTCCTGTGGGGATGTGGGAATTTATAGTGTACTACGTCTTCAAAATTCGGACAATCATGCCGTCTTTTGCCTTTGGTGACATGGCGTACGTGTTAACATTCACGCAGTCCGGCAAAGTTCCAAGACGTTTCTCCAAAAGATCTGACACGTCATAATCATGCTGTAGGAGAAGCTGCAATGGTTGATATACACGGTGGTTGGTGATGAGAGGTACGTGGGTGGGAGCGCGGAGATTAGTAATCATGAATACCGAACCTGGCTCTCATCTTTCGTCACCACTGTACCAACGAATGACCCCGATGTCTTTTTTTTTAGCAGGATAGGCCTCTTTCTCTGTCAATCTATCTCTCTAAATTTATTTATAGAACGAAACGGTATAGAGTCCGATTCAGATCAGGACAAAACGGACCGACGGCCGCCAGCTGTTAGTGGTTTACTCCATGCCCGGTCCACTTTTAGAGGGTGCTACAACTGGGGTTTTTTTTTCCTTGAAACATCCGCCATGTGAAAATCTGATGCCGTGACTAAACACCGAAATATTGCGTTATCACCGCACATAATCAGAGCCGCCCTGACACATGCGCACTCATGCAGTGAGTAATGGTCGTTTTGTAGGTCTGAACCACTGAGTTAGTGGTTTGGTCTCTTCAAGTTGTTCAATCTTGTCATCCAATCATTTGATGAAGGGCCTCCTAAATTAGTACAAGAATTATATATTTTAGTTTCTATATGCATTGGCATTTGGCCAAAGACCCTTTATAGTGCAAACTGTACTGTAGGTGTATGGGACCCGCCTCAAAGTTGTGACTCCCCCCCCACTTCATTTGAGGCAGCACCCTCCACTGCTACCCCCCCCCCCCGGCTACTCCCTCCGAGTAAATTTTCGAAGAAATCACCCCCACCCCCACCCCGCCCTCCCGGTCGTTCATTTTTTACTCCATCGAAGACGGGATCCGCCTTTGAATAATATCGTGGACACGGATACAGCGATCTCATTAATAACATTTAATTCTACTTATAGGCCTACTATTAGATTTGCGCTAATATAGTAGAATGAGTAATGAACAATGAAATTTAATTCATCGTCGCCTTTCTAAACGGATGTTGAGCGCTACTTTTACGCATACCCCTTATACCGTGTTTTAACCTTCATCTAGTAATTATACTAGTACATTGGATTATGTGTACAATGAACGTGCACAGCGCTGGGATATTTCTAGCTTTGAAGATTATTGTCAAATATGTGTCAAACTTGGACTCTTATATCGGCTCCCGCAGACGGTAGCAGCGAGTTCGTGGAAATAATGCAGTCTGTGCATAAATACTACAATATGTAGTTTCATGCCGAAACAACAAAGCCGTTCCAAGGTAGAACATCTGCAAACCGTGGCCTTTGCCACTGGCTACCTGTCACGAAGGCCTACAGCCAGCTACGGTCTTTACTTATTGCCGAAACGTTTCTCCAAGACAACGATTTTTCAGGTTGTTAATGTCCCTCCAATGGCCTAATTACAGGCGACGATCTTCCCGCTGTTGAAGACAATTTGAGCCGTAACCATCCTGTTGTGTTAGTGAGAAATGGGCAGCCGAAATTGAACACTGAATAATACATTAGCCTTTAGTTAAGCCTTGGCGGACATCAATTTGTCCCATTCAGATATCAGCTCTGAAAGGTCATTGTGTTGCAACAACAACAAAAAACTGGTTATTCGACACTTTGACGGGTAAAAGAGCCAACGGGTGACGTATAAACCTAGCGCTCTCGGATAAATATTTCGTTATTCGTCTCATATTTAGACAAAACAAGGAAATGAACAAATCGTTATCTGATTGATTCACTTTACAGTAACAATCGACTGGTTCGATTGGAGAAATAAAATAGGGATCATTCCAAAAATTCAAATTCTGTGTTGATCTGACAAAAGAGGCTCATTTTTTAAGATACAAATCGGCTTCACTTCACTTCTTACCCGTATTTTAAATGCCCAAGGAATGTTTCGCTTCTGAAAGAGGGTCGATCAGTGTTGTAGGGGGGGGGGGGGGGGGTGGGCCTTCCTAAATTATAATTCTTGTATTTATTTGTCTGGCGTCATTTGCGCTTAGAGCTTACGGGCTCGCCGCGTCATTAATAAAACTAAGCTGCCTGTTCTGCGGCTGCCATGAAGGATGACCGGTTCTGATTCTGTTTCGTTCCGCGTAGGATTGCAATTTCAGATCCGAACCACGGCAACTAACTCCGTATTGCTCGTGGCAACCGACACGCGGAGCTTCCGCCTCGCTAGGGGGAGCTACTCACCCCAATCTGGCTTGGTAATTACGCTAGCGTCCCCACTGTCGTGTCCTATATATATATATATACATACATATATACAGGTTCTGCCGCGTCGTGTACTATGACGTAGACGACTCCTCGACAAAGCGGATTTCCTCGCGCAGCGTGCGGCGCGCAGTGCTGGAGCCCAGAGGCGGGCGGTATGTGATATACGGGGCTGACTACGTGATAACGCCAGCATTTGATACCAGGGACGGACGGCGAGCGGAGTAGAGAGAGAGAGGGAGGGCCCGGCGTCGTGGTCGGGGACAAACAGACAGACGGACAGAGTGACTGAGGGACGGACTGTCGGCAAGGACGCATATATATATGCATGTATGTCTCGGCGTACCAGGCGAATGACATTTAGCGACGACGCGCTGATCGCTTCTTTGAGGAGGCGGGCTAGGCAGGGCAGCTCGCT